>JABWTJ010000331.1:1168288-1362364 GCA_016801875.1 Solanum sitiens
CCCCCCCCCCTTTAGGAACATTCGTCCCCGAATGACACTTCTTATAATCTAGCACAACGCCAGTCATATCATAACATAATCACTATGCACAGTCAAGCAGTAGCAACAAAGAATGGAGAGATAAGGAAGCTTAGACTTAAGAGTAGGAAGTCTAACCTCAAGAGCTGAAAAGATGAGGGTAGCGGGATCTCATATCGGCCTCGGCCTCCCACGTAGCACCCTCAACAAGATGATTCCTCCACAATACCTTCACTGTTGCAATCGCCTTGTTCCTTAGCCGCTTGACCTGTCTGTCTAAGATCTAAATAGGTACCTCCTCATAGGACAAGTCTTCATCGACCCCCAAACCTTCAACAGGTAGAATCGATGCTGGAACACCTAGGCACTTCTTTAACATAGAGAGATGAAAGACTGCATGAACAGAAGCTAGCTTCGCAGGCAATGACAACTCATAGGCCACCTCACCCACACGTTGTAGGATCTCATATGGCCCAACATACCTCGGACTCAACTTCCCTTTCCTGCCAAACCTCATCACCCCCTTCATAGGTGATATCTTCAAATAGACCTGGTCACCAACATCAAACTCTAAGGGCCATTTTCTGTTGTCTGCATAAGACTTCTGCCGACTGTAAGCAGTAGCCAACCTATCCCTAATCACCCTGACCTTCTCTAAGGCCTCATGAATGATCTCTGGACCCAAAATGGATGATTCTCCAACCTCAAACCACCCAACTAGTGACCTACACCTTCTACCATACATCGCCTCAAACGGTGCCATCCCAATGCTGGAGTGATAGTTATTATTATACGAGAACTCTATCAAAAGCAGATGGTCATCCCAGCTACCCCTGAAGTCAATTACACGCGCCCTCAACATGTCCTCCAATGTCTGAATGGTGCGCTCTACCTGCCCATCAGTCAGAGGATGAAAGGCAGTACTAAGCTTTACCTGCGTGCCTAAGCTCTTCTGGAAGGATCTCTAGAAATGTGAAGTGAACTGAGTTCCTCTATCTGAAATGATAGACAAAGGAATCCCATGCCATCTCACAATCTCATTAATGTAGAGTCTCGTATAATCCTCCGCTCTGTAAGTAGACTTCACAGGGATAAAGTGGGCAGACTTAGTCATCCTGTCCATAATAACCCATATGGAGTCATGCTGTCTCCTAGTCTTCGGAAGACCAACCACGAAGTCCATATTAATGGCCTCCCACTTCCAAGTCGGAACCTCAATAATCTGAGTAAGACCGCCAGGCTTAAGATGTTCTGCCTTAACCTGCTGACAATTAGGACACTTGGCCACATATTCTGCAATGTCCTTCTTCATGCCATCCCACCAATAGATCTGCTTAAGATCATGATACATCTTGGTGGAACCTGGATGTATGGAATATCTGGAACCATGGGCCTCTGCAATAATCCTGGTCCGCAAATCATCCACATCCGGTACACACAGCCTATCCTGGTACCTAAGTATGCCATCATCTCCCAAAGCAAAAGACTCATTCATTTTTACCAACACTGAGTCCTTCAACTCCATCAACACAGGAGCAAGATGCTGCCCCTTCTTGACTTCAACTACCAAGGATGATTCAGAACTAGGATGAACCGAAACACCCCCGCTAGTAGAAGCCATCAACCGCATACCCAGTCTGGCCAGTCTATGTACATCTTTGACCAACTTCTTCTTCTCATCCTCGACGTGGGCTGTACTTCCCATGCTCATCCTGCTCAAAGCATCAGCTACAACATTAGCCTTACCTGGATGGTAGTGGACATTCATATCATAGTCCTTCAACAGCTCCAACCATCTCCGCTGACGTAGATTCAACTCCCTCTGCGTGAACACGTACTGGAGACTCTTGTGATCTGTGAGCACATCCACATGCACTCCATACAAGTAGTGCCTCCACAGCTTCAGTGCAAACACCACAGCTGCCAACTCCAAGTCATGAGTGGGATAATTCTTCTCATGAACCTTGAGCTGTCTGGACGCATAAGCTATCACCTTACCACCCTGCATAAGAACACAACCCAAACCAACCCTAGATGCATCACAATAAATAGTGTAATTCTCACCACACTTAGGCAAAGTAAGCACCGGGGCTGAAGTGAGTCTGTCTTTGAGCTCCTGGAAACTCTTCTCACAAGTCTCCGTCCATTCGAACTTGGCTTTCTTCTTAGTCAAAGCTGTCAGTGGGGTAGCAATGGAAGAAAAACCCTCCACGAACCTGCGGTAGTAACCAGCCAATCCCAGAAAGCTACGGATATCGGTGGGTGTAAGAGGTTTTGGCTAGTTCTTCATAGCCTCAGTCTTCCTGGGGTTCGCCTCCACACCCTGATCGGACACAACATGACCCAGGAAGGTCACTGATCTAAGCCAGAATTCACACTTGCTGAATTTGGTGTACAGCTGATGTTGTCTAAGTACCTGCAAGGTTAGTCTCAAATGTTGTTCATGCTCTTCCTTGGTCCTAGAGTAGATGAGGATGTCATCAATGAATACTATGACGAAAGAATCAAGGTATTCACGGAAGACTCAGTTCATGAGGTCCATAAATGCAGCTGGTGCATTAGTGAAACCAAATGACATGACTAAGAACTCATAATGACCATAACGGGTACGAAAGGCTGTCTTTGGGATATCTCCATTTCTAACCCTAAGATGATGATACCCTGAACGAAGATCAATCTTAGAGAAGAAACTAAACCCTTGGAGCTGATCGAACAAGTCATCTATTCTGGGAAGTGGATACTTGTTCTTTATAGTGACTTTGTTGAGCTGCCGATAATCGATACACATTCTAAGGGTTCCATCCTTCTTTTTCACAAACAACACTGGAGCGCCCCAAGGGGATATGCTCGGCTGAATGAAACCCTTATCAGTGAGATCTTTTAACTGCAGCTTCAACTCTTTGAGTTCAGCTGGAGTCATTCTGTAAGGAGGAATTGAAATTGGTTTAGTATCAGGTTCTAAGTCGATACTAAAGTCAATCTCTCGAGGGGGAGGGACTCCAGGCAAATCATCAGGAAATACATCTTGGAACTCATTCACTATAGGCACTGAGTCTATGGAAGGAATGTCATGATCTAAATTATTAACACTCACAAGATGACACAATAACCCCTTGGACATCATTTTATTGGCCTTAAGGTTCGAAATCAAGGGATTAGGACGACTCGAGTTGTACCCCTCCGAGACCAGCTCTTCTTCATTAGGGAAATGAATTCTCACAACCCTACTACAACAATCCATACAAGCATAACAACTATGAATCCAGTCCATGCCAAGAATGATGTCAAAATCGTTCATAGGTAACTCAACCAAGTCTGCACACATAGTCCTACAACCTACAACTATTGGGCAATCCTTGTACACTCTATCAGCTCTTAAATTTTCTCCTAAGGGTGTACTAACCACTATAGGATTATGCAAAACTTCAGGCAGTATCTCAAAAGTGAGAGCAAGCAAAGGAGTTACAAAGGAAAGCGTAGACCCTGGATCAAGTAAAGCATAAACAGAAGTTGAGAACACTTGCAGCATACCAGTGACCACATCAGCGGACTTCTCCTCCTCCTCCCTGCCCTTCAGGGCGTAGAATCTGTTCCTCTTAAGAGGCTCGGCTGCTGCTGCACCTGTGGATTAGGCCTAAGCTGAGCATTACCTCCAGCCTGACCCCTATTCTGTGGGCAGTCCTTAACCATGTGCCCGCTCTTACCGCAACCGAAGCAGGCATTAGTGCCCTGTCTACACTCTCAACTGTGAACACGGCCACACTTAGCACATTCCTTTCTGGGACGCTACATATCACCTCCATTGACCTTCTTGGGCTCGGGTCTGCCTCCTCTAGGTGATGTACTCGTCTGAAAGTTAGAGTTCCCTGAACTCTGTTGCCCCTTTTTGAACCTGGGCTGCTCACGGATGCTAAAATTGTTCCTGTTGCCTCCATTGTTAGGACCTGCCTGATCATGAGGATTAGGCCTCCTAGCATCACGGACGCCCCTGTTCTTCCGGCTGTCCTCCACCTGCTGGACATGCACCATCAACCTGGAGAGGTCCATGTTATCGTGGAGCATCGTAGCCCGACACTCCTCTAGATCTCCGGTAATTCCTGTGAATAACCTACTCATCTCATCCCGGCTGTTAGATACAAGGGAAGTAGCATGCCTGGATAGTTTAACAAACTTCAGTACTCATCTCATCCCTGCTGTTAGATACAAGGGAAGTAGCATACCTGGATAGTTTAACAAACTTCAGGGAATACTCCCTGACTGTCATTGCTCCCTGCTTAAGGTTGATAAACTCCTCAACCTTGGCCTCCCTCATTTCCCTGGGGAAGAATCTCTCCAGGAAGGTTGTCTTAAACAGCTCCCAAGTGATCGGAACTCCGCCCATAGCTCGGCTATCCTGCCATGTCTTGCACCAAGTCTGTGCAATATCCTTGAGCTGATAGGAAGCTAGCTCAGCCTTCTCAGTATATATGGCCCCTATGGCCACCAAAATCTTGTGTACCTCATCCATGAACTCCTGGGGATCCTCTGAAGTCTTGGACCCTGTGAAAATAGGAGGATTCATCCTCGTAAAGTCTCGTAGACTGTCAGCCATGCTATGTACCGGTGGGTTCTCCCTCTGAACATTCTGCCGGTTGACCTGGGCAGTCATGGCCTAGGCCTGCATAGTGATGTCCTGTGCCATCTCCGCATTAGTCAACCCAGCTGGGTTAACCGGCATAGACACTCCTTCAGCTGGAGCCTGGGGTGGAACCTGATTGCCCCCAGCAGATGCTCCTCCTCTCCTCTGACCAACGTTCCTCCTAGTATTTATTCTCTGAAAACAGTAAGAATTGATGTTAGACACGCTTATAACACCAAGAAATCAGACTTAGGAAAAGCAGGATAAGGTCAGAAGAAGGGTTATTTTCCTACGCATCATGCAGTCTCTAATTCAGGATAGTGGTGCACTTCACTACCATGACTTAGAAATTACTCAATGTGGTTGATGTGAACTTATTATCCTCGGAATTTAAACTAGTGCTCTGATACCAACATTGTAACGAACAAAATCTAGACCCCAGACGAGACCAGCGTCGTTGACATCTCAGAGGTCGCAGACAAGCCTACATACGTCATCGTTACTTCATCTAGGTTAATTTTAGAAGAAAAAATTAAACTTTTTGTTACTTAACATTCACATAAGATATTCTACTTAAACTCATAAACTTTCACAATCAACCATCTAATATTAAGATCATCAAATGAAAAGAAATAGTTCAATACTGCATTAAGAGTATACTCGCCAAAATAGCACCAATACAATGTCTGAAATAAAATGAGAAAGAAACACTAGTGAAACATGCTCCACTAGCTAAAGCCTACATCTAAGCTAGATAATAACAGTAGACATCCTCGAAAGCATGAGGGCCTACCAAATCCGGATGAAAGCTCCACGTCCGGATAGCTGCAACATCGTACTGTAAGCTCTAACATCCACCTGTGCCTGCACCTAAAAGTAGATATTGTATAGGATTAGTACACACTTGTACTAAGTATAGGTATATGCAAGCACACACCAAGGACATGCATGAGTGAGAATAGATCTTTCCTAACAACATGATTTATGGAAAGTCAAGTCAGTGGACTTGCCAAAATGGGATTAGGAAAGTCAAGGGACTTACCAAATTTGAATTAGGAAAGTCAAGGGACCTGCGAAATTTGGATTAGGAAAGTCATGCCATGAAAGTAACATGCATCATCATACGTATCATATTGCACACAACACATAACATCTTACACATAGCACATAACATATTGCATATAGCACATAACATATTGCATAAGGCACATAACATCTTTCATATCGTTCGTTCATATGCCATGAGACCTTGGAATCATGGACTTAACATTAAGACTTCCCAAAATGAGGGCTCAACATATGGGACCTCAACTAGGGAGCCTTCTTTAGAAAACACATAGTCTGCTTCATTCATTTATACGTACTTCATTTCATTCATTCATAAGCTAGTGTAAACACTAGCCATACCTAGGATGTACTTTAAGACTCTCATCGGGTTTGCTGTGCAATGACCAATAATAACCTAGTGTCATTACTTGAGTCTAGCTCACCTCTTGATTATCCTATCCTAACACCTTTGGTATCGTTCATTTCATTATGTGCATCATTTGAGGCTGGCCTCATTCATTCTTGGGAAACTTTAACTTTAACCGACATAGATCATGTGAGCATCATGAAATCCAGTGTCTACCCCATAACGAAAAGAGGTGGAATCACCGGCCAAAGTAACCCAAAACATGATAGAGTATATAGGGGATTGAACCCTGCTAGATCCCTATATTGGCAGTATAAGTTCAAAGACTAGGAGATATAAGGAGACCCATACCCGGCATGCCGGACAGTCTCATCTCATGAGAGTTATGTGAACCTCCGCCGTTCCCGAAAGAAGGCATCACCGCTCATAGCTAGCCTATCGGTGCTCACTATAAAGTTCCATTACATTCAACTCATACGTCATGGAAGCTGGCTTCTAGTATGAGGACATCATAGCTCAATAGATGATTTCTCATCTCATCATTAGTATTAAGTATGCATTAATCTCAATACTTTCATTAGAGTGTTCGTAGAGACTGGTCTCTTCATTTGCTTTACACTCTCATAGGTGAGTACGTTTTGGTAAAATTTACTT
This sequence comes from Solanum sitiens, assembly GCA_016801875.1. Lineage (NCBI taxonomy): Eukaryota > Viridiplantae > Streptophyta > Magnoliopsida > Solanales > Solanaceae > Solanum > Solanum sitiens. The sequence goes on from JABWTJ010000331.1 coordinate 1,174,993, forward strand.
AGGCTCATTTGAGATTACTCTCATCTTTCACATTAGCCTCTTATCATGTTGTCACCATATTCATTAACTTTAGCACATTTGCTCTTCATAATTACTCACCCCTTTTTTACGTGAATGTTTATTTCATCATATGCCAATGCACTTGGCCATTTAGTGTGTTTCGCACTCTTACTTAACCCTTCTAGGGTTTCATCATTTCATTGTTCATTTCATCATATGTCAATGCACTTGGCCATTTAGTGTGTTTCACATTCTTACTTAACCCTTCTAGGGTTTCATCATTTCATTACATATATCTTAGGTTCACTTACTTTAAACGTATGCTAGACTTATGGGTCTATACATACAAGCCATGAGGCTTCATTCATAGTTCGTTTAAGTTATGCATATATTCCTAAGATTATGTGGTACAAGACTTATGCATCTTGTAAGTATGCCAAGATCTCGATTTCGATCTATGTACGCAACATTATTTTTTAACATTTATTCACGTATGACTTATGTATCAATATGGAATTTGGGCAAGGGAACCCGATTTCGAATCCCTTGAACAACACTTACATTTTTATTTATTTTGGTTTGATACATACGGCTTGGGGACCCAAGATCGAGCCCCAACACCTTCATTTCATTTCCCTTGATTTCTCTCTTTATTTTTCGTTTATTGGGACTGAGAGGATGTGGGATCGAACCCCCACAACCTCATTTCCTTTTATTTTCTTTTCTTTTAATTCTCTCCTTCTTGGCCGAGGGGGTGTGGGATCGAACCCCCACAGCCCTACTTTAATTTTTCTCCTTAAATTCCTTTTATTCTGCCTACAGGTCGTGGGTTCGATTCCCACACGCCTCAACCTTTTATTTTTCTTTTAATTCCTCCTTAACTCCGACTGAGAGGTGGTGCGTTCGAATCCCACTCCTCTCATTTCTTATTTTTATTATTTTATTTTCAGTCAAGGTCACGGGTTCGAATCCCTCTTGCCACATTCTTTTTAACTTACATTATTTCTATGACTTTTAACGTGGTGAGGTCACGGGTTCGATCCTCAGTGACCTCACTTATTTTTCTTCATTTTTCATAACATATTAATTCACTTAGCTTGACCGAAACTAACATCAAAGTGCTGGAATTTTGATCACATTTTTGCAGCCTATTTTCTCACCTCTTTCACGTTAAACGTGTATACGTTTGGAGTAGTTTTTAGTGAGTTCTTTAGGTGAATTTTCAAGATCACATTCGATAAAGAGTTTGCACTCAAATCAGCATTTTTACATCACTTATGAACATCACGACTTAAACAAGTTTGTGCACGTGAAATACAACCATAAACATGTCATTTTCATGCTCCAATCTTTGTCAAAAATCACGGCTACACATTGCACACACATAAACATATATTTTCGGAAAACATAGGTTATCATTCATACGATTCCAAACACACATTCATGAATATATTCATAACTAAAACACATTACATGCCTAATATCTACCAGCAGACATACCAACCTACAACCATCGATAGGACCTAGTGACAGGGACATGCAACGGGGAAACAATCCTAGTTTTTGGATTAGAATCGACTGAATCCTAGGGGTCTCTTGGGAAAGGGACCAAGAGTAAGAAAACCCATAACTTATTTTGACGTTTATTGAACACACGACCCTCTGTCCAACACCCTCTCCAAATCACGTTCAAGCTTTGAAACTCCAACACCAAGCTCGACGAAAACTCCTCCCTTTGCCTAACATTTTTGCTTATGTTTTGCTTATATTTTTTTCGTGTGAGTTCTTCAAGTGTGAAGAACATTAGTAATTGTTTTGCTTTAGTACTTTTATTTGGCAGAGAAACGTGAAAGAGAAGTGGAGAGACGTGAGAGAGATGAGCGTGAGAGAGTAGTTTTAGGATTAGGAGTTTTAGTTTGGAAATTAGTCAAACTAGGACTCCTTATTAATTTAATAAAAATCTGATTGAATTAGCTTAGTGAAATGACCATAAAGCCCTTAAAAAAAATAGATTATAAGCCTCAAATTAAATACATTTAATTGAAGCTTCCACTGGGGTTCGAACCCGGGTGGAGTGACCACCGCGAACCGGGTCAATTCGGGTCAACACGACCCGAACCGTCCACTTAATTAAATTAATTAATAAATTAATTAATTCCATTGGGTAATTACGATATTACCCTTGGCCTATAAAAGACCATTTTACCCCTAGATCCTCCAAACCTAAGATTTTCCCTTTTTAAGTAAGGTAAAGACTCATCCGAGTAAATCTTCGTATTCGAGAGCCCTACATGGCTGGACCCACTTTTCTAGCTCAATTAACTCCCCAAGTTAGTTGGCTTGGCTGTAGCAAGGGTTCTGAGGTCTGGTTCTACGCGCATCAATCCGTGTGAACCCGGTCTAATCATAGGCATTCTAGACACATTAAGCATTACTTATCATATCCATTTTTAGGGTTGTTACATTGAGGCGGCAGAAAATTCCCACAAGTTGCTGGAAGTTGCTGGGATTCCAAGTTCGAGTTGAAGTTACGGCGAAAACTATTTCCTACTTGGTTAAGGAAATACGTTGAAGCAGCAAGGGTAAAATGAATTCCAAGTTTTTTATGCGGCAGTGGTAAAGAATCAAAGCTGAGTTCAATAAGGATTTGATGCGGCAAAGACAAAGTTGATTCAGACAAGGAGTTGAAGATGTGGCGAATACAAGTTCGAGTTGAACTAGGAGTTTCACACAAAAGAGGAGTCCTACATGAAGTAGGATTCGTAGTTGAAATAGGTTTTGGATTCAAGTCCAAATCTATAAATAGGGCGATAGTTTCGCTTGAGAAAAATTGCGCAGTTACATAGAGAGATGATCAAAATACGATCAAGAGGTTTGAGAGATTTTTGAGATTTTTTGGGAGTGTTACCAATATGTGAGGAAAAAGTTCTAATATTGTAATTAAGAGTTTTGGTTACAATATGAGTTTTGTGAGTAGGAGTTGTTCGACAAGTTGTAGAACTTGAAAAACATTAGAAGATATAAAACCGGGGGTTTTGTATCTTTGGGTATCTAGAAATTAGAGTTTATAATTTTTTAGCTAGGAATTAGAGTTTATAATTCCTAAAGTAATTAGATTTTATAATTCCTCAAGAAATTAGAGTTTATAATTCCTTAGGTTACATAGTATTGTAATCTGTTGTTGATGTTCAAAGTTTAATGAAGTGGAGTTAAATCATACAGAGGTGTAGGTCGTGGTTTTTACCCTTATGAGTTTGGGGTTTCCACAATAAAATATTATGTCATTATTTTATTTGTTTTACAAAACGGAATTACTGTAATCTGCAAAAGGAACATATAGAGCAAACTTGTTCCTCAGGCGAATTCGGGGGTCAGAATTCCAATAATTGGTATCAGAGCAGGTTATCTTTGAAGAGTCTAATAACTCAATATAAGATCATTATTAATTATACACCTCCTCTTGGACACGATAAAGGTCAACATATCAAGCATACCACCACTATTCAATGGGCATTATTATGCATGGTGGAAGAAAAAAATGGATGAATAACATTGACAATGAAAAAAAAAAGAAAGGGAAAGACTGAAAGAAGTATGTGAAAGAAGCATGTCCAACCTCTGTAGATTCTAACAGTTATGCGCATTCAGATGATCTAAGGTATGTGCACTACAATTATTCATGATTAAATATAAAGTCAATGTACTTGAACCTATTTCTTCCACTTGTCCCAAAAGATATTCCCTAAATACTATCAAAACAAATATCTTCTAACCTAATGTAATGGTCTATGGTTGAGATGAATTTGGTGGAGGACACCTCTACTTTGGTGCCTTATAAAATATAGATTGAGAAAGTAAAGTGTGCTGGTTCTTAGGGGGAATCTTTTGTATTAAATAAAGTCTTGGAAGATTTACTTTGTGAGGGGGAATATTTTGGGGACCCTATACTTGAACAAAGTTCACTTGTTAGGCTCAACTTGGGTGCATCTAGTGAGGGGGAATCGATGAGAGACTTATCTATTTGAACCTAGTTCTTCTATTGAGAACCATATAAACTCGGATTTAGGATTGATGTCAAAAAGTATTAGTATAGTTGGTGCTGCACCTGATAGTACCACGTCCAAGGAACAGATTGAGAGAACGTGTTCCTCTATAAATGATGTCCAAGAAAATGTGTTCCTCTTAGTGACTCTATTGAAATTAAAGATGAGAGAACTATTGTTTCTGTAGAGGGTACACGACTGATTGAACAAGTTAAAAAAAAGGAAAAGATTGAACCTGCTTAGACCAAGGCTACCTTTGAAATTGAAAAGGATGCTAATTTTGATAATCTGCAAGAAAATGTTTTGCTGCTAACAAATTGACTTTTGATATTACTCAGCCACTCTAGCCTTTGACTTCCAATTTTTTTCCCATCACAAGTGCTTGATTCTATGTTTAATTTTGATTAAATTTGTGGTGTATATGCTTTTTGATTAATGCTAATGTTGGATTTGACTTTCTTGATTTTTAAGTGTTTGTGATAGCCCTAGTGGCCATGAGTATCGAATTTGATTCTCTTAGTGTGGTATATGCCTTCACAGTGTTTTATGATGTCAAAATGGGGAAGTGCATACTTGTGTAATGTTTTTAACCCAATTGGTCTAACTTGATCCTCTAATGTGTTTGCTTTGTGTATTGAGTTTTAAGAAACTGAAATAACACAGATTGATCTATTCACACAAGAAGCAATGGTTTGTCATCATCAAAAAGGGGAAATTTGATAGGTACACATGAGAGTGACAAAGATTGCATCATGGAACAAGTTTAACAAACATGATATGAGTTAAAGAAGGCTTACTCGAAGAAGGATTGGATTCCGAAATTAAGTGTAGTTTTGAAATTCGCAACGTGCATATGAATGCATGTGGTTACTTACCTATTCAATACAAGCATATATTTGCCATTATCAAAAAGGGGGAAATTGTGAAAAGACATTGTTTTGAACTATGACAAAGTTGTGTGGAACAAGTTGAGAGGAACAGGTAGTAACAAATACAAACGAGTCAACTTGTGACCGTAACAAATGTGTTCGAATCTGCGTAGTGTGTATACACGATGTCAACAAGTACGAGTCCAATTGGGATTCATTAATAACAAAGCAGAAGTCTATTTAAGGAAATAATGTTGTCTTATTTAAATAAGGAAAGTATGCTTTCTTATTTATTTAAGGAAAACTTGTTCAAGTCGAGTGCAATGATGATTTCTACGTGAAGAGTAATTCGAGTTTAACAAGGTTTAATTGAACCCAAGTTGACTTCTACAAGGATTTGAGGCGGCAGAAAAATTCCCAAAAGTTGCTGGAAGTTGCTGGGATTCCAAGTTCGAGTTGAAGTTACGGCGAAAAATATTTCCTACTTGGTTAAGGAAATACGTTGAAGCAGCAAGGGTAAAAGGAATTCCAAGTTTTTTATGCGGCAGTGGTAAAGAATCAAAGTTGAGTTCAATAAGGATTTGATGCGGCAAAGACAAAGTTGATTCAGACAAGGACTTGAGGATTTGGCGAATACAAGTTCGAGTTGAACTAGGAGTTTCACACAAAAGAGGAGTCCTACATGAAGTAGAATTTCTAGTTGAAATAGGTTTTGGATTCAAGTCCAAATATATAAATAGGGCGATAGTTTCGCTTGAGAAAAATTGAGCACTTACACAAAGAGAAGATCAAAACACGATAAAGTGGTTTGAGACTTATTGGAAGTGTTGTCAATATGTAAGGAAAAAGTTCTAAGATTGTAATTAAGAGTTTTGATTACAATCTGAGTTATGTGAGTAGGAGTTGTTCGACAAGTTGTAGAACTTGAAGAACATTAGAAGATATAAAGTTGGGGGTTTTGTATCTTTGGGTAGCTAGAATTAGAGTTTATAATTTCTTAGCAAGGAATTAGAGTTTATAATTCCTAAAGGAATTAGATTTTATAATTCCTCAAGGAATTAGAGTTTATAATTCCTTAGGTTACATAGTTTTTTAATCTGTTGTTGATGTTCAAAGTTTAATGAACGGAGTTAAATCCTACATAGGTGTAGGTCGTGGTTTTTACCCTTATGTGTTGGGGTTTTCCACGATAAAATATTGTGTCATTATTTTATTTGTTTTACAAAATGGGATTACTGTAATCTGCAAAGGAACATATAGAATATACATTTTCCTTAGACGAATTCGGGGGTCAGAATTCCAATAAATTGGTATCAGAGCAGGTTATCTTTGAAGAGTCTAATAACTCAAGATAAGATCATTATGAATTCTGCACCTCCTCTTGGACACGATGAAGGTCAACGCATCAAGCATACCACCACTACTCAATGGGCATTATTATGCATGGTGGAAGAAAAAAATGGATGAATAACATTGACAATGAAAAAAAAAAGGAAAAGACTGAAAGAAGCATGTGAAAGAAACATGTCCAACCTATGCAGATTCTAACAATTATGCGCACTCAGATGATCTAAGGTATGTGCACTACAATTATTCATGATTAAATATAAAGTCAATGCACTTGAACTATTTCTTCCACTTGTCCCAAATGATATTCATGCCCTAAATACTACCAAAACAAATATCTTCTAACCTAATGTGATGGTCTATGGTTGAGATGAATTTGGTTGAGGACACCTCTACTCTGGTGCCTTATAAAATATAGATTGAGAAAGTAGAGTGTGCTGGTTCTTAGGGGGAATCTTTTGTATTAAGTAAAGTCTTGGAAGATTTACTTTGTGAGGGGGAATATTTTGGGGACCCTATACTTGAACAAAGTTCACTTGTTAGGCTCAACTTGGGTGCATTAGTGAGTGGGAATCGATGAGAGACTTGTCTGTTTGAACCTAGTTCTTCTATTGAAAACCATATAAACTCGGATTTAGGATTGATGTCAAAAAGTATTAGTATAGTTGGTGCTGCACCTGATAGTACCACGTCCAGGGAACAGATTGAGAGAACGTGTTCCTCTACAAATGATGTTCAAGAAAATGTGTTCCTCTTAGTAACTCTATTGATATTAAAGATGATAGAATTATTGTTTCTGTAGAGGGTACACGACTGATTGAACAAGTTAAAAAAAAAAAGGAAAAGATTGAACTTCCATAGACCAAGGCTACCTTTGAATTGAAAAGGATGCTAATTTTGATAATCTGCAAGAAAATGTTTTGCTGCTAAAAAATTGACTTTTGATATTACTCAGCCACTCTAGCCTTTGACTTTCAATTTTTTTCCCATCACAAGTGCTTGATTCTATGTTTAATTTTGATTACATTTGTGGTGTATATGCTTTTTGATTAATGCTAATGTTGGATTTGAGTTTCTTGATTTTTAAGTGTTTGTGATAGCCCTAGTGGCCATGAGTATCGAATTTGATTCTCTTAGTGTGGTATATGCCTTCACAGTGTTTTATGATGTCAAAATGGGGAAGTGCATACTTGTGTAATGTTTTTAACCCAATTGTTCTAACTTGATCCTCTAATGTGTTTGCTTTGTGTATTGAGTTTTAAGAAACTGAAATAACACAGATTGATCTATTCACACAAGAAGCAATGGTTTGTCATCATCAAAAAGGGGAAATTTGATAGGTACACATGAGAGTGACAAAGATTGCTTCATGGAACAAGTTTAACAAACATGATATGAGTTAAAGAAGGCTTACTCGAAGAAGGATTGGATTCCGAAATTAAGTGTAGTTTTGAAATTCGCAGCGTGCATATGAATGCATGTGGTTACTTACCTATTCAATACAAGCATATATTTGCCATTATCAAAAAGGGGGAAATTGTGAAAAGACATTGTTTTGAACTATGACAAAGTTGTGTGGAACAAGTTGAGAGGAACAGGTAGTAACAAATGCAAACGAGTCAACTTGTGACCGTAGCAAATGTGTTCAAATCTGCGTAGTGTGTATACACAATGTCAACAAGTAAGAGTTCAATTGGGATTCATTAATAACAAAGCAGAAGACTATTTAAGGAAATAATGTTGTCTTATTTAAATAAGGAAAGTGTGCTTTCTTATTTATTTAAGGAAAACTTGTTCAAGTCGAGTGCAACGACAATTTCTACGTGAAGAGTAATTCGAGTTTAACAAGGTTTTATTGAACCCAAGTTGACTTCTACAAGGATTTGAGGCGGCAGAAAAATTCCCACAAGTTGCTGGAAGTTGCTGGGATTCCAAGTTCGAGTTGAAGTTACGGCGAAAACTATTTCCTACTTGGTTGAGAAAATACGTTGAAGCAGCAAGGGTAAAAGGAATTCCAAGTTTTTTATGCGGCAGTGGCAAAGAATCAAAGTTGAGTTCAATAAGGATTTGATGCGGCAAAGACAAAGTTGATTCAGACAAGGACTTGAGGATTTGGCGAATACAAGTTCGAGTTGAACTAGGAGTTTCACACAAAAGAGGAGTCCCACATGAAGTAGAATTTGTAGTTGAAATAGGTTTTGGATTCAAGTCCAAATATATAAATAGGGCGATAGTTTCGCTTGAGAAAAATTTCGCACTTATACAAAGAGAAGATCAAAACACGATCAAGAGGTTTGAAACTTATTGGGAGTGTTGTAAATATGTAAGGAAAAAGTTCTAAGATTGTAATTAAAAGTTTTGATTACAATCTGAGTTTTGTGAATAGGAGTTGTTCGACAAGTTGTAGAACTTGAAGAACATTAGAAGATATAAAATTGGGGGTTTTGTATCTTTGGGTAGCTAGAATTAGAGTTTATAATTTCTTAGCTAGGAATTTGAGTTTATAATTCCTAAAGGAATTAGATTTTATAATTCCTCAAGGAATTAGAGTTTATAATTCCTTAGGTTAGATAGTTTTTTAATCTGTTGTTGATGTTCAAAGTTTAATGAAGTGGAGTTAAATCCTACATAGGTGTAGGTCGTGGTTTTTACCCTTATGTGTTGGGGTTTTCCACGATGAATATTGTGCCATTATTTTATTTGTTTTACAAAACGGAATTACTGTAATCTGCAAAGGAACATATAGAATAAACATTTTCCTTAGGCGAATTCGGGGGTCAGAATTCCAACAATTGTTATCAGAGCAGGTTATCTTTGAAGAGTCTAATAACTCAAGATAAGATCATTATGAATTCTGCACCTCCTCTTGGACACGATGAAGGTCAACACATCAAGCATACCACCAGTACTCAATGGGCATTATTATGCATGGTGGAAGAAAAAAATGGCTGAATAACATTGACAATGAAAAAAAAAGGAAAAGACTGAAAGAAACATGTCCAACCTATGCAGATTCTAACAATTATGCGCACTCAGATGATCTAAGGTATGTGCACTACAATTATTCATGATTAAATATAAAGTCAATGCACTTGAACTATTTCTTCCACTTGTCCCAAAAGATATTCATGCCCTAAATACTACCAAAACAAATATCTTCTAACCTAATGTGATGGTCTATGGTTGAGATGAATTTGGTGGAGGACACCTCTACTTTGGTGCCTTATAAAATATAGATTGAGAAAGTAGAGTGTGCTGGTTCTTAGGGGGAATCTTTTGTATTAAGTAAAGTCTTGGAAGATTTACTTTGTGAGGGGGAATATTTTGGGGACCCTATACTTGAACAAAGTTCACTTGTTAGGCTCAACTTGGGTGCATCTAGTGAGGGGGAATCGATGAGAGACTTGTCTGTTTGAACCTAGTTCTTCTATTGAAAACCATATAAACTCGGATTTAGGATTGATGTCAAAAATTATTAGTATAGTTGGTGCTGCACCTGATAGTACCACGTCCAGGGAACAGATTGAGAGAACGTGTTCCTCTACAAATGATGTTCAAGAAAATGTGTTCCTCTTAGTGACTCTATTGATATTAAAGATGAGAGAACTATTGTTTCTGTAGAGGGTACACGACTGATTGAACAAGTTAAAAAAAAAAGGAAAAGATTGAACTTGCATAGACCAAGGCTACCTTTGAAATTGAAAAGGATGCTAATTTTGATAATCTTCAAGAAAATGTTTTGCTGCTAAAAAATTGACTTTTGATATTACTCAGCCACTCTAGCCTTTGACTTCCAATTTTTTCCCATCACAAGTGCTTGATTCTATGTTTAATTTTGATTACATTTGTGGTGTATATGCTTTTTGATTAATGCTAATGTTGGATTTGAGTTTCTTGATTTTTAAGTGTTTGTAATAGCTCTAGTGGCCATGAGTATCGAATTTGATTCTCTTAGTGTGGTATATGCCTTCACAGTGTTTTATGATGTCAAAATGGGGAAGTGCATACTTGTGTAATGTTTTTAACCCAATTGGTCTAACTTGATCCTCTAATGTGTTTGCTTTGTGTATTGAGTTTTAAGAAACTGAAATAACACAGATTGATCTATTCACACAAGAAGCAATGGTTTGTCATTATCAAAAAGGGGAAATTTGATAGGTACACATGAGAGTGACAAGATTGCATCATGGAACAAGTTTAACAAACATGATATGAGTTAAAGAAGGCTTACTCGAAGAAGGATTGGATTCCGAAATTAAGTGTAGTTTTGAAATTCGCAGCGTGCATATGAATGCATGTGGTTACTTACCTATTCAATACAAGCATATATTTGCCATTATCAAAAAGGGGGAAATTATGAAAAGACATTGTTTTGAACTATGACAAAGTTGTGTGGAACAAGTTGAGAGGAACAGGTAGTAACAAATGCAAACGAGTCAACTTGTGACCGTAACAAATGTGTTCGAATCTGCGTAGTGTGTATACACGATGTCAACAAGTACGAGTTCAATTGGGATTCATTAATAACAAAGCAGAAGTCTATTTAAGGAAATAATGTTGTCTTATTTAAATAAGGAAAGTATGCTTTCTTATTTATTTAAGGAAAACTTGTTCAAGTCGAGTGCAATGATGATTTCTACGTGAAGAGTAATTCGAGTTTAACAAGGTTTTATTGAACCCAAGTTGACTTCTACAAGGATTTGAGGCGGCAGAAAAATTCCCACAAGTTGCTGGAAGTTGCTGGGATTCCAAGTTCGAGTTGAAGTTACGGCGAAAACTATTTCCTACTTGGTTAAGGAAAAACGTTGAAGCAGCAAGGGTAAAAGGAATTCCAAGTTTTTTATGCGGCAGTGGTAAAGAATCAAAGTTGAGTTCAATAAGGATTTGATGCGGCAAAGACAAAGTTGATTCAGACAAGGACTTGAGGATTTGGCGAATACAAGTTCGAGTTGAACTAGGAGTTTCACACAAAAGAGGAGTCCTACATGAAGTAGAATTTCTAGTTGAAATAGGTTTTGGATTCAAGTCAAAATATATAAATAGGGCGATAGTTTCGCTTGAGAAAAATTGCGCACTTACACAAAGAGAAGATCAAAACACGATCAAGAGGTTTGAAACTTATTGGGAGTGTTGTCAATATGTAAGGAAAAAGTTCTAAGATTGTAATTAAGAGTTTTGATTACAATCTGAGTTGTGTGAGTAGGAGTTGTTCGACAAGTTGTAGAACTTGAAGAACATTAGAAGATATAAAATTGGGGGTTTTGTATCTTTGGGTAGCTAGAATTAGAGTTTATAATTTCTTAACTAGGAATTAGAGTTTATAATTCCTAAAGGAATTAGATTTTATAATTGCTCAAGGAATTAGAGTTTATAATTCCTTAGGTTACATAGTTTTTTAATCTGTTGTTGAAGTTCAAACTTTAATGAAGAGGAGTTAAATCCTACATAGGTGTAGGACGTGGTTTTTACCTTTATGTGTTGGGGTTTTCCACGATAAAATATTGTGCCATTATTTTATTTGTTTTACAAAACGGAATTACTGTAATCTGCAAAGGAACATATAGAATAAACATTTTCCTTAGGCGAATTCGGGGGTCAGAATTCCAACAATTGTTATCAGAGCAGGTTATCTTTGAAGAGTCTAATAACTCAAGATAAGATCATTATGAATTCTGCACCTTCTCTTCGACACGATGAAGGTCAACATATCAAGCATACCACCACTATTCAATGGGCATTATTATGCATGGTGGAAGAAAAAAATGGATGAATAACATTGACAATGAAAAAAAAAAGGGAAAGACTGAAAGAAGCATGTGAAAGAAACATGTCCAACCTATGCAGATTCTAACAATTATGCGCACTCAGATGATCTAAGGTATGTGCACTACAATTATTCATGATTAAATATAAAGTCAATGGACTTGAACCTATTTCTTCCACTTGTCCCAAAAGATATTCATGCCCTAAATACTACCAAAACAAATATCTTCTAACATAATGTGATGGTCTATGGTTGAGATGAAGTTGGTGGAGGACACCTCTACTTTGGTTCCTTATAAAATATAGATTGAGAAAGTAGAGTGTGTTGGTTCTTAGGAGGAATCTTTTGTATTAAGTAAAGTCTTGGAAGATTTACTTTGTGAGGGTGAATATTTTGGGGACCCTATACTTGAACAAAGTTCACTTGTTAGGCTCAACTTGGGTGCATCTATTAAGGGGGAATCGATGAGAGACTTATCTGTTTGTACCTAGTTCTTCTATTGAAAACCATATAAACTCGGATTTAGGATTGATGTCAAAAAGTATTAGTATAGTTGGTGCTGCACCTGATAGTTCCATGTCCAGGGAACAGATTGAGAGAACGTGTTCCTCTACAAATTATGTTCAACAAAATGTGTTCCTCTTAGTGACTCTATTGAAATTAAAGATGAGAGAACTATTGTTTCTGTAGAGGGTACACGACTGATTGAACAAGTTAAAAAATAAGGAAAAGATTGAACTTGCATAGACCAAGGCTACCTTTGAAATTGAAAAGGATGATAATTTTGATAATCTGCAAGAAAATGTTTTGCTGCTAAAAATTTGACTTTTGATATTACTCAGCCACACTAGCCTTTGACTTTCAATTTTTTTCCCATCACAAGTGCTTGATTGTATGTTTAATTTTGATTACATTTGTGGTGTATAGGCTTTTTGATTAATGCTAATGTTGGATTTGACTTTCTTGATTTTTAAGTGTTTGTGATAGCCCTAGTGGCCATGAGTATTGAATTTGATTCTCTTAGTGTGGTGTATGCCTTCACAGTGTTTTATGATGTCAAAATGGGGAAGTGCATACTTGTGTAATGTTTTTAACCCAATTGGTCTAACTTGATCCTCTAATGTGTTTGCTTTGTGTATTGAGTTTTAAGAAACTGAAATAACACAGATTGATCTATTCACACAAGAAGCAATGGTTTGTCATCATCAAAAAGGGGAAATTTGATAGGTACACATGAATATGTATATTTTGAAGAGTGACAAAGATTGCATCATGGAACAAGTTTAACAAACTTGATATGAGTTTAACAAGGCTTACTGGAAGAAGGATTGGATTCCGAAATTAAGTGTAGTTTTGAAAGTTGCAGCGTGCATATGAATGCATGTGGTTACTTACCTATTCAATACAAGCACATATTTGCCATTGTCAAAAAGGGGAAAATTGTGAAAAGATGTTGTTTTGAACTATGACAAAGTTGCGTGGAACAAGTTGCGAGGAACAGGTAGCAACAAATGCAAACGAGTCAACTTGTGACCGTAACAAACGTGTTTGAATCTGCGTAGTGTGTATACACGATGTCAACAAGTACGAGTTTAATTGGGATTCATTAATAACAAAGCATAAGTCTATTTAAGGAAATAATGTTGTCTTATTTAAATAAGGAAAGTTTGCTTTCTTATTTATTTAAGGAAAATTTGTTCAAGTTGAGTGCAATGAGGATTTCTACGTGAAGAGTAATTCAAGTTTAACAAGGTTTTATTGAACCCAAGTTGACTTCTACAAGGCTTTGAGGCGGCAGAATAATTCCCACATGTTGCTGAAAGTTGTTGGGATTCCAAGTTTGAGATGAAGTTACGGTGAAAACTATTTTCTACTTGGTTAAGGAAATACGTTGAAGCAGCGAGGGTAAAACGAAGTCCAAGTTTTTTATGCGGCAGTGTAAAGAATCAAAGTTGAGTTCAATAAGGATTTGATACGGCAAAGACAAAGTTGATTCAGACAAGGAGTTGAAGATGTGGCGAATACAAGTTTGAGTTGAACTAGGAGTTTCACACAAAAGAGGAGTCCTACATGAAGTAGGATTTCTAGTTGAAATAGGTTTCTGATTCAAGTCCAAAGCTATAAATAGGGCGATAGTTTCGCTTGAGAAAAAATGTGCACTTACATAGAGAGAATATCTAAACACGATCAAGAGGTTTGAGAGAGTTTTGAGATTTATTGGGAGTGTTGCCAATATGTGAGGAAAAAGTTCTAAGATTGTAATTAAGAGTTTTGATTACAATCTGAGTTTTGTGAGTAGGGGTTGTTCGACAAGTTGTAGAACTTGAAGAACATTAGAAGATATAAAATCAGGGTTTTTGTATCTTTGGGTAGCTAGAAATTAGAGTTTATAATTTCTTAGCTAGGAATTAGAGTTTATAATTCCTAAAGGAATTAGAGTTTATTATTTCTCAAGGAATTAGAGTTTATAATTCCTTAGGTTACATAGTTTTGTAATTTGTTGTTGATGTTCAAAGTTTAATGAAGTGGAGTTAAATCCTACAGAGGTGTAGGTCGTGGTTTTTACCCTTGAGTTGGGGTTTTCCACGATAAAATACTGTGTCATTATTTTATTTGTTTTACAAAACGGAATTACTGTAATCTGCAAAGAAACATATAGAATAAACCTATTCCTTAGGCGAATTCGGGGGTCAGAATTCCACCATTACTGATCACTGCCAACACCTGAAAGCATTCTCAATTATTTGTTGCTATCTCTCTAGGTTTAGGACATAGAGCTAACTCTCGATCATCTAAAATATCTCTATTTCCAGCAGTTTTTTGATGACCAATAGTACTTGTACAAACATCCATTCAGCTGCACGATTTTACTCATAAGTGGCAATAACCAAATGTCATCTAAAGTAGTAGCATTACTTTGATGGACACGTACAACTCTTCATTTTTCATTTATTATTTCTCTCGCATCACCTTGATATTTTTAGAGGAATTTCCGGATGTATACCCTACCAACCCGGCCAACCACTTACAACATACCCCTTACTTCTTTCTCATCTCCACTCAACCCTTGACCCCATGATACGGTCTACTAAGGCTGGTTAATCGTCTTAATACTACTCCCCTTTCGGGGAAATACCCAACTATTAATATCGACGACAAAGCACCACCCCCAACACACCACCACCTTTCTAAATAACAAATGATAACACGGGGACCCTTGGTCTCCACTTACAATACCCTATCCCGATTTGGGCCTGACCATTCACAGTTCATTCAATAACGACATATACCCAATTACCTTACGACACCGTAAACTCTCTCTATCTCTCACACACGCATAGACATATATCTATATCATATTGCATCATATCATATCATATATATATATATATATATATATTAGTGGGAAGAGTTAACCCAAAAGTTGATTTACCGGTTTAACACTACAGTTTTAATAAATATTAATTTATTACAATTAGCTGATAATCCCATACCTAATTTAATTCTCCATGAACGAACCGTTGTCTCAGCCTCATCGATTGTTGTAACAGAACCGTAGAGTATCTGCTCAAACTCCTTGATCAGTACAACAAACCTTTCAGATACATCAGGCGTCTATATAAATTTCACCATCATGTTATTGTCCATTAATCTGTTACTCTTTTCTGTGCGTCGGTGAAATACATCATTGTCAGGTAAAAACAAAATCTCCTAATTTATTCACTTCAACTTTGTTTTGTCTGAAAGACATGGTGATGTACACAACAAAAACTTCACTACGGTCGGTTACATTATTAATTTTATGAACACTATTCAATTAATATTACTTACTACTTATAGTACTTTTCTGTCATTGATTATTGAAGGTTACACTGGATCATCCATCGGAATTTCTTACTTGGATAGAAGGTTCTCACGACAATGAATGGCGTTCTGTGAGTCTATTGAGATCAATAACGTTTGGAACTAACAAGGGTACATATGGAGTTATGGACCATATGGCATGAATCCAAACAATATGAAAAGGTTCAAGATTCAAATAGGAGATGATTGTTGTTTCGGTGTATTTCATGGCACCAAATACAGTAAATGCGTTGAGAGTATTGGCGTCTATGTGAAGGCCATCACACCATCCACGAGGCGGTGAAACATGAAGTGATGAAGATTGAAGAAGAATAACTCAACATATATACTTCAATCTTCAAAATTACAAATTAGATTAGTTCATGGTTAAGCCTAGTTTTAAAGGTTGATATATATTTGACATCGTTTGGTTTTGTGTTTATTGTAGTTTTAATTCGAATTTTGGTCATTATGGTATGTTTATTACATACAAATATGTATTATATTGAGTTTATATATATGATGGATTATTGATAAAGAAACTAGAATGAGTAACAAAATTGATATGATAAAATTTGGGACAAAAGTGAAATAGCAAAGATTTTTATTTACAGCCGTACGTGTTGACTCCTATTTTGTTAATGAAATTGGCCAATTTGTTGTCTCAATTACATGGTGCTGCTGATCATAACTTTCCTCCAACTACCAGCATCAATACGGTTAATGCTCTTAAAGTTTTTTAATCTAAAGTTATATTACAAAAATGTCTTTTAATCATATCATATTATAATATAAGTGGGAAGAATGTTAGGCAAAATTAGATTACTATTTTGCTCCAACACTAAATCATAATCTAATTAATTAAATATCATATCATATCATATCATATATTTATATAAAAGAAAATCCAAAGATCGCCTACGTGGCGCCATCACAAACCAGGATTTCCTTTTTAAATTATTTATTTCCAAAACTACCCCTCCCTTTCATGAAAACTTGTGAATTTTATGAAAAGTTACAATTTTTATGAAACGTTGCGTCTTTAATGAAAAGTTGTTACTTTTATGAAAATTTGTGATTTTTATAAAAGGTTGCGACATTTTTGAAGGGTTGCAACTTTTTCAAATAGTTGTGACATTTCGGATAAGGTACAATAAACATTTGTTGACACTATCATTTGTTGCCTATAAATAGAGGAATTTCCACTCATTTTACAACAACAAAAATTCTGAACTTCTTCTTGTTCCTCCTCTTCTTCTTCTTCTTCTTCGTCATCGTCTTCTTCTTCTTTGAATACTACACAATTAAATATTTATGTACTTTGCTCATGTTGAGTGAATCACTGGCATGGTTAATGTTACTTATTGGTATGTAGTTTTACAATGATTGATCAAAAATTCTAAACTTCTTCTTCTTCTTCTTCTTCTTCTTCTTCCTCTACTACTATTACTATTACTATACAATTATATATTTGTGTACTTTGCTCATGTTGAGTAGCTCACCAATACAATGATTTATTTTACAGATAATGGTCTTTTTTTTACAATTACTGGTTACTGTTTATGTTATTAAGGATAAATAATAAGATGTAATAATTTTTATTTTTCTTTATATTATTAATATTTGATACTATGATATCTTTTATGTAAGATAAAATAATTTTAAATTTTAATGATGGATAGGTTTTAAGTATTATTATATAAATTATGTGATATGAAATTCCTGCGTGAGGAACCCAAGGCCCTCCTACGTGGTGCCACCAAAAACCATGATTCCCTTTTCATTTATTTATTTTCAAAATTAGCCCTCTCTTTCATGAAAAGTTGTGATTTAAACGAAAAGTTGCGACTTTATGAAAAATTGTGACTTTAATGAAGAGTTTCACTCTTAGAAAAAGTTATGACTTTTATAAAAAGGTGTTACTTTAATGAAGAATTGCAGCTTTTATGAAGAGTTGTGACTTTTGTGAGAGTTTGTGACCTTTATGAAAAGTTGTGACCTTTCCGAAGGGTTGCATCTTTTCCACATCATTGTAACCTTTCCGATAAGGCACAATAAACATGTTCTCACACTACCCTTTGTCGTATATAAATAGATAGATTTCCTCTCATTTTAGAATAACAAAAATTATGAACTACTTCTTCTTCTTTCGCACAATTAAATATTCGTGTATTTGGGTCCTGTTGAGTGTCTTACTGACATTATTTCTTATGTTACAGATCCTGATATCTATTTTTATAGTCATTAATTTATGCTTATGTTATAAAGGATAACTGATAAGATGTTATAATTTTCATTTTGATTTACATTATTAAAGTTTCTACTACTTAATCTTGTATGTAAGATAATGTAGTATTTTAGTTTTAATGACGGCTATGTTTAAGTATTAGTTTACAAATTCCATGACATTAAATTCCTGCGCAAAGCGCGGGTAATTTACTAGTTAGTAAATAAATTTCTAAATTATTATATATCAAAAGTCACATGGAATTTTAAAGGTCAATTATTATTAAAATAAATATAAAAAGATAAAGCATAAAATTTAACTGTAAAAGATACATGTATCTATTTTAGTTTCTTTGTCCTTAAGTACTAATTACTTATTTGTAGTCTCCTATTATTTGTGTGACAAATTTGATAGTTCAAGATTAAGAAATGAGAATAAGAAGATTAAATATATGAAAATTATAAAAGTGGGTCCCTACACTAAAATCATAATTTAATTAATTAAATATTAGTAAATAAATTTCTAATTTATTATATAGTCTTAATTACTCTTAATTCAAAAGTTGGAAAGTTAAAAAAGATAATTACAATATATATATATATATATATATATATATATATATATATATATATATATATATATATATATATATATATATATATATATATATATATATATATATATATATATATATATATATTAATTAATCATACTCATCAATAGTTGGAGATAAAAATATGTTTTTTCATGAACTTTTAAAATTAAATGGGAAGAAGGATAAATCTACTCTCGAATAATTATAAATGGTATGTAAATACCCTCTGTTATACTCTTACCGTTAATATTTTAGCTTGTATATACCCTTGAGGTTAACGAAGGGACACGTGGCTTCATAAGCTATAGAAATGTCTTCCACAATGCAATAATTTCATAATTTTCAGATTTAACATCAAATGCAACAATAGTAGATTTGTAATCGTTTATAAAAGACTCATAGATGAACTTATATATAAATCCACTAATACAAACATTGGGGCTACCAAACGGAACACAAGTGAAAATGCTTTGAGTCTCTGCAGTGTAATAAACTCAGCCTTGTTCGGCTGGTATTCATTTATGCCTTTCAAAGGATAGATTAGATAATTTTTGTAAAATATATTTGTAAGATGGAAGAAACATGAGAAAACCACGGACCAAAGTTGCAGTAATATGCTATCTTAACTTCTTTCATTGAATCACAATCGACGTATCATGAAAAAGAGACTATAATATCCGAAATATAGTTTCCAACACACCCAACCCTGCAGCAGCATCTACTGGAACTTTCTTTCCGTCTATTCTTATTGCCCCAATCTCCAGAATCTTTGATTCTTGACTGGTCCCGTTTCTCCTTTCTCTATTCTTCCTCTTTCTGGTTCGATCAATTGATAACAAAGTTTAAGGTGACAAAGTTGTTGTGTTGTAACTGGTTGAAAGCCTAACGATTGTTGCAACTTTGGAGATGGCCGGTGTCAACAGTTAGGTTGTTGGACTAAAAGAAGCCTAACATTTGTAATGCTATCTAATTTTGTTTTTAAAATTCCGTATCTGTAAAATAAAGAAAGCTCAAGGACTATGTTATTTCTGTGAGGAGAAGTATTCCCCGGGGAACAAATGTAACCTTTCAAAACAACTATTTGTCTTGGAATTTGATGATACTGAGGCTAAGGAAACATTAGTTGAGGTCAGTGAACCAGTTGTTGAGGAGAAGTTCTCAACTAGTCTCTCTCTCTATGTATATAAAAATCCCTCTTTCAAATGTTTGTTGCCTTAACAAGACTAGTCGGTTTGAATGGGAAATAACAGTAAATAAGATAGTACCATGAATTACTATTTTCATCGACTCTGTAAAACTGATGCACAATATATATTTTCATTGATACAAAATATGAAATTAATGTTTTGCTCCATTGTAGAACTTTGAGATCAATAGTATAGTTGGTTCTTGTGATGATACTATTTTCATGTAAATTGAAGGCCTTGCGTATGTTCAACCGTGCTTTCTCAGGTGTGAGTATTAACATGTTTACTATTTCAACCAGTATGTTGAACATAAATTGGAGACAAGGTGCATGAACATAAATCCACATAAAGTGCGAAAAAACAAGCTTACAAGGTGGTGTTGTAAGGTTAGCCATTCAAAATCTTCAGTATATTACAAAATTAATTAAAGGGAACGACACTTTCTACATTAGATAACAGTGAGTTTAGTTCTTCACTTCAAAGACTAGCAATATATTTAGAATGTAATTTCTTATGCCGCAACTTTGTCTTGTCATAGCATTACTACATTGCATGAACAAAATCTTATCGTAAAGTAAAAAAATTCTTGAAAGGTTATCAACAAGATATTTGACATACAAGCACTCACCAATACATTCCAGTTTGAACAAAATTACCGAAAGGGAACAAGACTTTCAACATAACTATATATGCCTTTGATGTAGTTTTCCTTTGACATACAAGCACTCACCAATACTTGTGAAATCATAACACAAACAACATAAATCACCTGAGTTCACAGATAATACAATCTCCCCGTCGAAGAATGATGCAAATCTAGGCTCTCTAGTGTTCCATATCGAGGGAACCCCAATTATATGTCTCTCCCATTCTCTTTTTGGAGTCTTCTCTAAAATCAATGTCAAAGTATCCACTTACCCATTTTCTGTAATCCGTAACCCCTAATTTACCATTGACTCCACTAATGCAAACACCAGACAACCAATACGAAATACAAGGGAAAATGTTCTTAGTCTATGCCTAAAGTGAAAACAGAGTACTTTGTGTGCCTTTCTCGAGGATGATATGTTGTCCGGAGAACTTTGTACTTGTTTTCTTCCGGCTCAAAACCTAATGAAAATGTATTCCAGCATTTACCTTCATTTGGGTTGGGCAGAAATCTTACTTGTTTTGTGCAGGTCGCATATATAATGATACGGAACCACAAAATAAACCATTAACGCAATTCAAACGAGAATATGGAGGGACACAGTTGTATAGATTATTGATGTCCTGTTTGGCTCTCTGTTTCCTGGTAAGACTCTATTTCTTTGTAGTACATTACAAACAGGACTGCTTAAAAATGAACTTCCTTTTTTATATAAATTTAAAATCGTAATAACAATATTATTGCAACGGAATTTAAATTATTATTTTTTAAAACCCAAAACAAAATCTTTTTTTTTTTTGTAATCACTTTGCATTTGATTTTGTTTTAGAGCAACTATCATAGCATTATATCATCATATTTAATTTTATATCATATACTAGTAAAATTACTCGCGCCTAATGGAAGGAGTACAAGTAAGATGCTGCAAGCCAATACTTCCGTGGGAACAGTATCATAACTATTAGCGGAAACGTGAAACTAAAGAACAAGGAAGAACAATAATATTTAATGTGGTTCGGATTAAAATGATCTTACGTCCACCAAAGAAATGCACCAATATTTGTTTCACTCTACAAAGAATACAAGTGAAATACTACAAGAGAGAGAACACAAATGCCTTAGAAGATGAGAAGGCAAGTGAGAGGATGATTTAAAAATGAATTAAGAGCTACCTATTTATAGGAATAAATTCATCCTATTGATGTCATCCATGACATCACTATGTGTCAAAATTGTCAGGGTTAAGATATGAAACCATTTTATGGTTTGCCTAACTTTCACCTACCAAGATACTATCTTGACTTTTATTTTGTACTAATTATCTTCCTATCAAATATTCATGTTAATTCATCTTCCATTTAGTTTGATTCCACAAGAACCAAAACCAACTCTTTCAATCTCCACCTTGGTTTGTGTTCCGAGCATGCGTATAAACAACTCCGGCAAAAACTTCTAAGCTTACTGGGCAATCCCATTGTAAGAAACAAGAAGAATCAAACCTTTGTTGAACATACCAGCTCCACCTAGCAGTTGTTCTCTTAGAGTTGCATCAATTGATGCATACTTCCGCCAAGTCCTTGCAGTGTGCAAACTTGGCAAGCGGGACTATTTTGGTCAACATGTCTGCAGCATTATCGTCTGTGATAACCTTCTCAACCTTGATAGCTCCCTTTTCTACGAGATATCGAATAAAATAAAATCTGACATCAATGTGTTTGGTGCGCTCATGAAATCTTTGATTTTTAATCAAATGAATAGCACTTTAACTATCACATTTTAGAATTGATTCAAGTTGAACTGAACTCAATTCTGCCACCAAACCTTTCAACCAGATAGCTTCTTTAACTGCCTCCGTTGCTGCCATATATTCTGCCTCTGCTGTAGACAAAGCGACAATCGACTGTAAAGTCGATTTTCAACTAACGGCACTACCGACGAGAGTAAAGATGTATCCAGTTGTGGACCTCCTTCGATCAAGATCCCCTGCATAGTCAGAATATACATAACCGAGAATTGAAATACCTTCACTTTTCCGGAAGGTTAGGCCAACATCAGAAGCTCCTTTGAGATATCTCAATATCCACTTGACAGCTTCCCAGTTCCTTTTTCCTGGATTTGCCATGTACTTGCTTTCCACACTTACAGATTGGGCAATATATGGACGTGTGCATACCATAGCATACATAATGCTACCAACTGCACTCGCATAAGGAACCTTTGACATATGCTCCACCTCATCCATAGATTGAGGCATTTGTAACTCTGAAAGCTTGAAATGAGAAGCTAACGGTGTACTTACAGGCTTGCTCATATGCATATTGAATCTTTCAAGAACTTTTCCGATGTACCTCTTCTGAAAAAGATGTACAACACCATTTTCTCTTGAAATTTCCATTCCAAGGATTTTCTTTGCAACTCCTAGATCCTTCATGTCAAATTCCTTGCTCAACAGTTTCTTCAAAATATTTATCTCTGTGATGTTGTTAGCAGCAATAAGCATATCATCAACATACAACAATAGATAAATCATAGAGTTACCAGACATCTTCTTGTGATACACACAACTATCAAATGCACTCCTCGAAAATCCATGTGTAGTCATGAATGCATCAAACCTCTTGTACCACTGTCTAGGGGATTGCTTCAAACCATACAAAGACTTCTTCAATTGGCATACATGGTCTTCTTTTCCTTCAGCTAGGAAACCTTCAGGCTGATCCATATAGATTGTCTCTTCTAGATCACCATGTAAGAAAGCAGTTTTCACATCAAGCTGTTGAAGCTCTAAACCAAATTGTGCAACCAATGCTAGTAGCACGCGAATTGACCTATGTTTCACGACTGGAGAAAAGATCTCATTGTAATCAATTCCCTCCTTTTGACTAAAACCCTTTGCAACCAATCTCGCCTTGAACCTAGCAGTTTTCACTTCTGGAATACCTTGTTTCTTTCTAACTGCCATTGTGCAGCATCTTTGCAAGAAGTTGCTTCAACATACGAAGAGGGCTCGAGATCCTTAATCTCTTCTTCTGCAGCTACGAACGCATGTGCAATCAGATTTTCTTGCTCTATAAGACGTTCCGGTTTCCGTATCTGCCTTTGTCCCTTCCCTTCGCAATTGTGTATGGTTCATTGGAAGCAAGTTCTTCAAGATCTGCATCTTTTGACTCATCAATTTGAGTCTCTTGATCCCGTTCCTTGGTAAGCTCCACCGGTAGCTCCACCTGCTCGTTGTTCTCATTTCTAGATAACTCCAAAGAAACTTTAAGAGGATCAAGTATAGAGGATTCATCAAAGGTAACATCTCTACTAACTACAAATTTGAGTAAAGACAAACACCATAGTTTGTACCCTTTTACTTCATCTACATACCCTACGAATATGGCCTTTTTAGCCCTTGGTTCAAGCTTACCTTCATTAACATGATAATAAGCTGGACACCCAAATATTCGCAAGTATGAATAGTTAAAGGGTTCACCTGACCTCATTCGGAGTCTTAAAGTCAATCGCTGATGCTGGAGACCGATTGACAATATGAGAAGCAGTATGAACTGCTTCAGCCCAAAATACTTTGGACATCTTAGCTTGTAAGAGCATACAACGAGCCTTCTCAAGAAGAGTTCTGTTTATTCTCTCGGCAAATCCATTCTGCTATGGTGTGTGCCTGACCGTCTTATGCCTTGCGATCCCATGAACCTTGCAGAAAACTCCAAGCCATTGTCCGTGCGAAGATACTTGATTTTCCTCTCCATTTGATTTTCAACCAAAATCTTCCACTCTTTAAATGCTTCACAAGCATCACCTTTTGTCTTCAGAAAACGAACCCAAACCTTTCGTAAAAAATCATCAATGAATGTGAGAAGATACCTCTTTCCTCCCTTCGATGGAAGCTTAGAGGGACCCCATAAATCTGAATGGATGTAGTCTAGCACCCCTCCCGTCTTGTGCTTGCCAGTGCTGAAGCTGACCTTTTTCTGCTTCCCTAAGACGCAGTGCTCACAAAATTCAAGTGTGCTGACCTTCTCACCATTCAAAAGGTTGCAGTTGCTCAACATCTCCAATCCTCGTACGTTCATATGGCCTAGTCTCATGTGCCATAATTTTGCCTTGTCATCATTAGATTACTGCACTGTAGATGCATTTACAGAGCCAATAATGGTGCTTCCCGCAAGTGTGTAGAGGCCATCCTCCATCTTGGCCTTAAAAATGACTAAAGACCCTTTAGTCACTTTCATAGTTCCTCCTTCACTCATGTACTTATAGCCTTGTTTATCTAAAGTACCCAGGGAGATCAAATTCTTCTTTAGATCAGGAACATGACGGACTTCTGTAATAGTCCTCACGATTCCATCATGACAGCGAACATGAACTGAACCAATGCCAACTATTTTACAAGTTGAATTATTGCCCATTAATACAATTCCTTTGCTTGTTTCATAGCTGCTGAACCAATCTTTTCGGAATGTCATATGCAGAGTACAACCAGAGTCTAAGACCCATTTGTTGTCATAGACTCCACTATTGCATGATGTTGTTAGTACATAATCATCAGTATTATCATGTACTTGCTCAACGGATGCGCTCGCCTTTTCTTTGGACTTCGACATAGGGCAATCTCGTTCAAAGTTCCCCTTCTTGTGACAGCTCCAACATTCCGCATTCTTTTTGTTCACACGAGACTTTGATCTGTACTTCAATTTTCTCCTTCCCTGTTGGCTAGTACGACCTCTTACAAAGAGTCCACTAGCTTCGTCACTTTTGTCTCCTTCAAAATGCATCCGCACATCACAAGAGTTTAGTGCTTGCCGCACTTGCTCAAGTTTAATAGGTTGTTTGCTATACATCATTGAATTCTCAATATCACGATATTTTGAAGTCAATGAAAATAGCAAAGAACATGCAAGCGTCTCCTCGTCCTTTTTAATTCCAGCAGTTTGTAAGTCCATCACAAGTTTATTGAACGCATCTAGATGGTCTTGCAACAAAGTACCTGAATCCATCTTAAATATATGAAGACGCCATTGTAACAACATCCTTGTTGTCACTGACTGGTCCTGGTAAAGCCCTTCCAGCTTTTCCCATAACTCTTTGGCCGTCTCTTCGGTACTTGTACTCACTTCACAAAGTACGTTAGGTGCAAGAGACAGTTGGATTGCACTCAATGCATCTCCTTCAATATTTTCCTTGTCGGAATACGATATCTTATTGGGGTACTTTCCGTCAATAGCATGGATTGAACCTTCCCTCCGCCGTAACGCTATCATCTGGATTTTCCAAATATTAAAGTTGGTGCGCCCACTAAATCTATCAATTTCAAACTTCATGGAACTCATTTTTTTATTTACTTGTTCTTCCTTTTCTACTATAATGTATTTAGAATTACAGAAAATCAAAGTAATCCTTTTCTGATGTGGAAGTTCAGACTGTGTTGCAACCACAGAGCATACTCAGACAGAACCTTGGCTCTGATACCAATTGTTAGCGGAAACGTGAAACTAAAGAACAAGGAAGAACAACAATATTTAATGTGGTTCGGATCAAAATGATCCTACGTCCACCAAAGAACAACTGCACCAATATTTATTTCACTCTACAAAGAATACAAGTGAAATACTACAAGAGAGAGAACACAAATGCCTTAGAAGATGAGAAGGCAAGTGAGAGGATGATTTGAAAATGAATTAAGAGCTACCTATTTATAGGAATAAATTCATCCTATTGATGTCATCCATGACATCACTATGTGTCAAAATTGTCAAGGTTAAGATATGAAACCATTTTATGGTTTGCCAAACTTTCACCTACCAAGATACTATCTTGACTTTTATTTTGTACTAATTATCTTCCTACCAAATAGTCATGTTAATTCATCTTCCATTTAGTTTGATTCCACAAGAACCAAAACCAACTCTTTCAATAACAAAGAGAATATTTGGATTCTGGGCCTAATGGATGGTTTGAGAAGGCAGCAAAATGGATTGCACAGTTAGGAGCAGATAAATATTACAAGCACACTCTTTGCAAAGAACACTTAGGAAAAATTCAGAAGAAGTGCAGTCGTTGACGATGCAGTTTGGAGAGGAAATTGATACAGAATTTGAGGATATAGTAAAAGTAGTCATTTTATCTGTCAAGTTACCTAAAAGCATTTATTTTTTCTTCTTGTTTCCACTTTGACACTTCAAACCAGCAAAAAAATGGTATTTCAACTAAAAATGGGATCAAAACTTGCAGAAAATCTGGTGTCTTTTATTTTAGTTTGAGAAATAACAAAACAAATTCAATGGCTATTTCTTTTACCTTACTTGATTTCCATGAGACAGGACTGCCACCAAAACTTATGAAGAAACCACTGACCAAACGACGAGTCTCTAGGCAAGACACAAAATCTGCGTCACAAAAAGCAAGAATCTGAACAGAGGCAAGATGCATAATCTACGTCTCATAGGGTGAAGTTTGAATCTTCAAACAATATGGTTGGCCATTAATGATGCTTGAATCTTCAAGTTGGAAGAAAATGGGCAGGTGGTGTTTTCGAGAAAAAAAGAATAAACAAGTAGGCCACATTCAAACACTCGCGATGCATTCCAGTTTGAACAAAACTACCCTAAGGGAACGAGACTTTCAACATAACTATAAATGCCTTTGATATTGTTTTCCTTAGAAAGCCTCGTGATTTTTAATTCCCTCCAACTCTTTCTTGTGAAATCACAACACAAACAGGCACCAGACTTTAAGATGAAGAAGAAATCAATCTCCTTATCACGAGCCATTAAGGATGATAAAAATCTAGGCTTTATAGCACTCCATATTGAGGGGACGACAATGCTATGTCTCTCCCATTTTCTTTGTCGAGTTTGGTCTAAAATCCATAAGTCAAGGTATCCACTTACCCATTTGCTAGAAATTAGAATCTATGACCTTTAGTTTACCTTTTACCTCTATCAACTTGTGATAGTCCAGTGACTCATGAAATGAGTTCCACAATGCAATAGTTTCAAATTTTTCAGATTTAACATCAATTGCAGCTATAGCACCATTAATAAACTCATACATAACTCCACTAATGCATACACTACGCCTATAATACGGAATAGCAAAGGAAATGTTTTTAGCCACTCTCCATGATTCGTCTATGCCTAAAGTGAAAATCCAATGTCTCCCTTTGTACCTTGAAAAAACTTTGAACTTGTTTTCTTCTGGCTCAAAACCTAATGAACAAGTGTAAGGAGAAAAATCTTCATGTATGTCGGGAAGAAATCTTACTTGTCTTGTACTCGGGTTGAGAATTGTAATAGGTTGGGTAGATAAGGAGTCCCACATGCAACATAAACCATTAACACAATTGAACCGAGGATAATATGCAAGGCCATGGAGGTAGAGGTAATTAAATCTCGTAATTTTCAAAAAGGGATCAGAGTCTTTTTCATCCTCTCTTTGCTCAGTGCAAAAAATTGTTTCCCATCTTCTGCGCACAAGAAGTTTTGTTCCACCAGGACGGCTCATAGAACGACAAGTATGGAAATTCACAAAATTTGATTCGAAGACAAGAGACTTATAAAATTTTGTAATACACTTGAAACGCAATAAAGACTTGACAGGAAGCCATGAGAAAATTTCAAACATGATTTCTTCGGGAATAGATAGATTCATAGTTGGACGCTGTTTTTTTTAGGGCTAAACCCTTTCATTTTAGAGCGCTATATATTTATCAGTTCATTTGTATCTAGGTTTAGGGTGTGTTTGGTATGAAGGAAAATGTTTTTCATGGAAAATGTTTTCCTAGAAAATGTTTTCTTGGAAAACAAGTAAATTTTGGACTTATTTTCTCATGTTTGGTTGGTGAATAGAAAATATTTTCGAGAAATGATTTTTAGTGTTTGATTTATGAATGAAAAGTGTTTTCTAAGAAACATCTTTTATTTTTACTAGAGTAAAAAATAATTTATAAAATTGAAAATATTTTTTAGAAACAATTTTTTTTTTTGGGGGGGGGGGGAGGTGTGTTATGGGGTAGGTGAAAAAAAATAAAATTTGAAGTTTAAAATATTTTTTATAAATAAAATTAATTTTTTTTGGGGTGGAGGGCTGGGGGGCTGGCGGGGGTGGGGAGGGAGGGAGGAGTTTTAAAATAAAAATATTTTTAAAAACGAACTCAAATTTTTTTGGGAGGTTGTGGGGGTGGGGGGGGCCGGCGTGCTGGGGGGGTCCGGGATCGGGTGAATTTTTTTTTTTTGAAATTGAAAATTTTTTAAAAATTGATGTTTTTGCCCAAAAAAATGTAATTTGAAGTTGGAGAAGAGTTTTGGAAAATGTTTTCCTTAATTTTTGAAGGAAAGTCATTTTCCTTAATTTTGAGGAAAATAAGTTGATTTGAAAAACATTTTTCAAGACTTTTGTCCCAACCAAACATGAGAAAATTGAAAAATATTTTCTTCATACCAAACACACCCTTAATGACTTAAGGACTTCTTATTTTTTGTACAAAAAAAAGGTAGCGGGCGTTTTCGGATTAGGAGAAAAGGGGGAAATTATTAGTACGTCTTTTTACCCTTTTATTAATAAAGTTACTCAACTTATACCTAATTTTTGTAGAAAATATGGTATAACTTGCGTGAGTGTCGTAGGGATAGCAATTTGACATCTTAGATCCCTTTCAAAATTCTATCTCATACTCTTCACCCACTTTTGGTGTCTTCGTTGACTATGCCAGCATGGGAGACAATCGTCGAGTCATTTCATTGGTTCCTCTGTTTATAGAATAGTGTGATGGAAGACTCATTTTCTAAGAATTGTTTAGTGCCAAAATGATTTAAACAGGCCGTCTCTATGCATGGGAAAATGAGGCCTTTGCCTTAGGCCCCAAATATTGGGCGCCTTGTGGGAAATATGGAAGGAAAATAGTATCTTTGGAGAATGCTCAAGTTTATTATAGGCTACTTAAGGCCACTTGAGATGATTACAATCATCAACTACATCACTATTTATACTACTCAAAATAGAAAACAAAAAGTCTTGCACTAATAACTAAATACATTTATCACAATTTACTAGATACATGTACTATGAAATTCTAAAGAGACTTCTTGAAAAACTAAGAGACAATTTCGGAAGACTAAACATTGATGCATTAACTCCAACACTCCCCCTTAATGCATTTGCTTGATAACTCCAATGCGTTCTCGAAGATAGCAAATTTTTTCTCTAGGAAGTGCTTTGGTGAAGATGTCAGCAAGTTGTTCTCCTGTCTGACAATAATGCAACTGAATTTCGCCTTTCTCTTGTGCTTCTCGGATAAAATGATACTTGATGGAAATATGCTTTGATCTTTCATGGATGACTGGATTCTTGGCAATTGCAATTGCTGATTTGTTATCACAATACAGAACAGTTCCTCTTTTTTTGTTTTTCACCAATGTCTTCAAATATTCTCCTAAGCCAAATAGCTTGAGAAGTAGCCTTGGATGCTGAAACATATTCTGCTTCGACAGTGGATTGAGCAACAACACTTTTCTTTTTTTATAACCAAGAACAAATACTTGATCCAAATAAGAAAGCATAACCAGAAGTACTCTTCATGTCATCTATACTTCCAGCCCAATCACTATCGGAATAATCAATTAAGTTCAAATCTCCACCAAATTTGTACATTATCCCATAATCCGTTGTTCCTTGCAAGTAGCGTAGAACACGCTTTGCAGCTCCAAAATGCACTTGGCTTGGTTCTTGCATGAATCTGGATAATAAACTAGCAGCAAACATAATATTTGGCCTTGTTGAAGTAAGATATAGCAAACTTCCAATCAAACTCCTATAAAGTGAGCTATTAGCTTTCTTTTATCTATCATATTTTCTAAACTTCTCATTTGGTGCTAATGGTATGATCACAGACCTGCAATCCACCATTTTGAATTTTTGAAGAATACTTTTAGTATACTTCTTTTGAGAAATGAAAATTCCTTCTTTCACTTGAGAAACTTCGAGGCCCAAGAAATAATTTAGCAACCCAAGATCACTCATTTCATAAGTTTGCATCATATCTTGCTTGAAATTTTGCATCATCTTTACATCATTTCTTGTAAAGAGCAGATCATCCACATAGAGACAAACAATGATAATGCTGCCATGTTCTTTCTTCACATACAAAGTGGCTTCACTTTTACTTCTCTGAAAATTATTTTTCGGAAAGTATGTATCAATTTCATTGTACCAGGATCTTGGAGCTTGCTTCAGCCCGTAAAGAGCTTTTTTTAGCCTGTACACCTTCTCTTCTCCCCCTTGAACAAAAAATCCTTAAGGTTGCTCAACATAAATCTCTTTATCAAGTTTTCCATTCAGAAATGCAGATTTAACATCAAGTTAAAATATCTTCCATTTATTTTGTGCAGTAACAACAATTACATTTCTAATTATTTCAAGACGAGCAACTGGAGAGAAAGTTTCATAAAAATCAATACCTGGTTTTTGCGTGAAGCCTCTAGCAACCAACCTTGCTTTGTGCTTTTGAATATTTCCTTCCTGATTGAGTTTGATTTTGTAAATTCATTTTAGACTTACAACTTCTCTTTCTCTGGGTATAGCCACAAGCTCCCAAGTATTTATTTTTTCAA
Organism: Solanum sitiens; assembly: GCA_016801875.1. Taxonomy (NCBI): domain Eukaryota; kingdom Viridiplantae; phylum Streptophyta; class Magnoliopsida; order Solanales; family Solanaceae; genus Solanum; species Solanum sitiens. The sequence continues at coordinate 1,206,127 of JABWTJ010000331.1, forward strand.
TCATCCAAATTTCTTCTTCCATGGCTTTCTTCCAAACATCATTCTCTATTGCTTCTTCATAATTTTCTGGCTCAACACCGGCAAAGTTACATTTTTGATAAATGTCATTCAATATTTTTGTTCCTCTTGGAGGCGGTTCTTCATCATCTGAATCTGGGATTTCTCCCCCTTGAGAGACATCTTCATCTTTCTCATCCTCTTCTTGATTTGAAGATATGATAGCAGTATTCTCTATCTTTTTATCCTCCAATTCCATGTTATTTTTTCATCAAAAATGACATCTCTACTAATAACAAGTTTGTTAGTTTTGACATCGAGAAGTCTATATCATTTTGTCACATCACTATAACCAAGAAAGATATATTTTTGAATTTTTTTCATCCAATTTTGTTCTTTTCTCAGCAGGTACATGAGCATAACAAATACACTCAAATTTAAAATGACTTACAGAAGGTTTAGTTCCACTCCAAGCTTCAACTGGTGTTCTGTCCTTTAGTGCCTTTGTTGGACACCTATTAAGAATGTGAACTGTTGTATGCACTGCTTCTGCCCAAAAATATTTTGGCAGCCCTTTCTCATTCATCATAGTTCTGGCCATTTCAACAATTGTTCTATTTCTTCTTTCAGATACACCATTTTTGTTGAGGAGTATACCCTGCTGTAAGTTCCTCTATCACTGCGAATGGTTTTGATGCTGCAACACTTTTGCTTCTCAACAAGGGCTTTAAATTTCTTGCATGTAGCAAATGCTTCTGACTTTTCTTTCAAGAAATAAACCCAAGTCATTCTTGAGAAATCATCAGTAAATATTAGAAAATACCTTTGACTTCCAAGAGATGGAGTCTTCATTGGTCTGCAAATGTCGGCATGGATTAGTTCCAAAAGTACACTTGCTCTCCAAGACACCCCTTTTGGAAAAGACTTTCTATGTTGCTTTCCCATTATACAACTTTCACATGGATTCACCTCACTATGTATCTCAGGAAGGCCTTGCACCATGTCTTTTTGCTTGAGAAGCTTCAAACCATGAAAATTCAAGTGACAAATCTTTTGTGCCAAAGCCATGAATCATCTACAATTTCATTTTTTAATGCATTGTAATGAAATTGCAAAAGGAAGTTTCTTTTTATCATCTTTACTTCAACAATGACTTGATCTGGCTCAATTTTATCATAAATCCTGCAATAATTATCTCTAAACACAAGAGAATAACCATTTTTCATGAGTTGAGCAACACTAAGCAATGACGTGGCCAAACTTTTTACAAAAGTTACATTGGGGCTTGCCTTTGTGCCAACATTTTTCTGCATTGTGATTAGTTTTTTTGCAAAGTTTACACAAAAGACTAGAGTTTTTCTCACCTTTTTCTTCAACCTTCTTAAAAGAACCATCATGATCCTGCTTCTTTTGTGGCTTGTAATTCTTCTTCTGTTGATTTTTTGAGAAATTTTGAGAATTCTCATTTGTTTTAGACTGGAAAGACGTCTCTTTGGGATGATCTGCACGAAAAAATCTTCGTTTCTCGTGTGCACAAAATGATCCAACTAGCACTTTGATGGAAAGCTTAGAAAGATATTTTGTCTCCTTAGCGATAGCAACAATGTACTCATACTTTTCTGTGACACTAATTAGAATCTTTTCCACAACTTGTTGGTCAGAAATTATATCACCATGATTTCTCATTTCATTAATAATATTCATGACTCTTGCGCAATATTCATCAATTTTTTCAGATACTATCATCTTCAAATTTTGAAACTCTCTTCTAAGAGTTTGAAGATTTATAGTGCGTACCTTTTCGTCACCATACACCTCAGTTTTCAGAGAATCCCAAGCTTCCTTTGTTGTCTCACAAGTAGCAATTTTTGGAAAATATGCTCTTGAGACTCCCATTTGGATTTTGCTCAAGGCTTTTGCATCTTGACGATACTTAGCCTCAAGATTTTTTATCTCTACTGCTGTAAGATCACCATCGTTGTCTGGATCTTCAAAGCCATTTGCAACAATAGTCCACAAACCTTCAGCTTTCATATGTGTTCTCATTCTTATCTTCCAGTATTCAAAATCAGTTCTATCAAAAAATGGAGTAAGAACAATTGAAGAATCATCACACTCATTTGTTTTGGATGACATATTTTTTCTTCACCTAATTCCAGATTAAGAAAAAAAACCTGCTCTTGATACCAATTTGTAGGAAATATGGAAGGAAAATAGTATCTTCATAGAATGCTCAAATTTATTATATGCTACTTAAGACACTTGAGATGATTACAATCATCAACTACATCACTATTTATACTACTCAAATAGAAAACAAAAGTCTTGCACAAATAACTAAATACATGTATCACAATTTACTAGATACATGTACTACGAAATTCTAAAGAGACTTCTTGAAAAACTAAGAGACAATTTCGGAAGACTAAACATTGATGCATTAATTCCAACAGGCCTCAAATTTTTGTCAAAAATAAATTGTGTTAAACGTTTTATAGAAAAAATAGTATTTATGATAAAAAGTATAATTTCTTAAAAAATATATTATTTTATCCACTTTAACATCTTTTGTACTTTGTTAAAAGTAAAAATTGATAGTGAAAAGTGTTGAACAAAGTGAATTACATTTTTTTTTAATTTTAGTTTTCAAGCATTACTACAAGCATATTAAAATGAGGTATACCAAGTCATCAACTTCTTGAGTCAAATTCTATGGTTTTAACTCTTATCTTTATTTAATATTTATCAACGTATCACTTATAGCATTATATTACCAATACATATAATAATTACCTCAAGGATGTTTTTCATTGGTGAGTTGATGAAATCTTACCTAAAACTAGTAACTGAAAAAATATTATTAAATACTATAATTTTCATCTAAATAGTGTAAGGAAAAATAATTTTGAATAAATATGTATATGAAGTTTATTTATATATTTTAGATCGCGAATTGAAATTTCTCTTTAGGCCCCCAATTACGTTGAGCCGCCCATGGATTTAAAAAGCATATCCCAAAAAAGGGAGGCAGAGGCTTTTCCATCTTTGTTTTTCTCCGCAGTGTAATGAATTCCTGATCCGTGCAGAACAAATATTGTAAGATGCATTGCAGATTTCATCTAGTTTTTGATATCAGAAAAGTAGCTTTGTTTCTTAGAACTGTTTTCTTGCTCAATATCTATTAGTCGAGTGACCTCCGAGTAACCAACTTCAAATCAAGGCTACATTACATTGAATGAAAAAGTTTCTCGACAGCTTAATGCAGTTCAAAGCTGTTACATTCTAGGTGTTTTGATGATCCTCACAATAAAGGGACATGGTACCTGTCTGAGTTCGCTCATCCAGATCTATAATGGAATACAGTTGTAAAGCTGTCGCGTCAGAGGTAGGTGAGGCGTCAACGTACTACACCAATCAGAATGGACGAGGGTGTTTGTCCAACGTATAATAACTCTTTATGTTTGATATTTTCAACATGACAAACACCATATTAAATACATTCATTCAAAGAAGAAAGTCAGTCAGCAAGCCTTTCAAGAAGTCATAAAGAAGTTTGCAAGGGATCTGGTCCCTGCAAGACTCGTATGTGAAAGGACGACAAGACAGCTCTCAGAAGCTGTCACTTCTGATGTGATAGGTGCACCTTCCAGAAAGGCAGGCTCTCAGCCAATGAGCGGTCCCAAGGAGTTTGTGTGTATTTCATATAGTCTTCTCACTAAAACACAAACTCAAGATTTGGCAAACTAAATTTGGATTTTCTTCTCTCTGAAAATTCATGAGCTTACAAAGCAAAAGCCATCTTCAAGGAAGAACTCTGCTCAACTCAACAAAGGGACTTGATAGAGTGAAGGAGAGTTCATTGGCCATATGAATAATGCTTATTGTTTATGGTCATATGAATGAATGATTGTACACTCACGTGAGGAGTTATACAGGTTGTATGTCATCATCAAAACGCTGGAAATTGATAAGTGTTTATGCTCTTAGATGTTTTGATGATCCTCTCACAAGTGCAGGGACCTGTTCCTCTGCAGAGTATGAAACTCGTCCAGGCTTCAAAGTGCTGGACAGCTATAAAAGTTGTCTGCGTCAGGAAAGTTGATGAAACAGCAGAGTACTTCACCAATCAGGAACGACTAGGTTTTTTGTTTGATGGGTAATGAATCTCCATGGTATATTCAAATAAAAACAACAAGTTTCATTCATTCATTCATAGAGAGAAATTTTCAAGCTTCAAGGAACAGCAAAAAGAACTGATAGAAGTGCATTTATTGCTTTTTGTATTTGATGTATTAAGTTGCTAGTAATTGTTCTTACATTGTAGGATTCGTTTCAATTGTGAAAGAAACGTTTCAAACTTGGGTGAATCATTGTAAGGGCTAGGTTGAGGAAAACTTAGGTTCTTACTCTAAGTCTATATTAATTGGGTAGGATTAGTATAGAGAGCAGTGTTGTATCTGCTCAGGCTCAGCTAAGTGATAGGGACTATTACTTAGTGGGGAGATTAGCAGGATAATCTCTTGTTGTAACCGACTTTTACTTTTGTTTGTTGAAGATTAGTGAAAGTGGTTTGAAAAGTCCTGTTGAGAACAGGTCGTGGTTTTTCCTCCCTTGAGCAAGAAGGTTTCAACGTAAAGTTGCTTGTCAATCTTTACGTTTCTGCATTTGTTCTTTACTGTCTGACTTTACTGTATTGAGGACCTGGTCCCATCAATATAAGTGGACGCATATATTCCAACAATTGGTATCATAGCATTGGATTCTCTATATGGTTAACACCAAGAGAATAGATCCTGAACGAATGGCGTCCTCACCAAGTATAGAAGAAGGTAATTCCACCATATGTCCTCCTCGTTTCAACCGTAAGTGTTACCGATGGTGGAAGAACAGACTGTACAATTATATCATGGCGAAAGATAGTGAGCTGCGGGACTTGGTTCTTGATAGTCCTCACATTCCTACCAAGAACGTGAAGAAAATATGTTTAATTCAGGAGGTTCCTAAGTGTATAAGAGAATATGATGAAACAGACAGAAAAAATGAGAAGTCTGTAGCATTAAAGGTTTCACAAAATGATGCTTCGGAAGACGAAAAAGATATGAGTTATTTGACTGAAAGGTTTCAAAGAATAGTCAAAAAACATGGAAGATTTCAAGAAGAAGGAAATTCCAACATAATAGAAAATGAAAACGACATCCGTCATAAGTGGGGAAAGGCTAATGCTGATCGGGTGGTGAAGAAAGCTCTTGCAGTCTTGGAAGATTCTTCAAGTGAGTCAGAAGAAGATGCAGAAAATCTAAAGGATGTATCAATGATGGCCGTTGAAGATGATGAAAATGCCTTCAACTCTATTTTCTTATTAATGGCAGAATCTGATGATGAAGAAGATCTAAATGAGGTAACACTTTTTGACCTTAAAGATGATCTAGATACTCTTCCCATTATAACTTTGAGAAACTTGATTCCCTGCTTATTGACTTTATTGATGAACAAACCACTGAAAACTTAATGTTGAATGAAAAATTAAGTTTGTCTGGGGATGAGAATTCAGCTCTTAAATCTCAAATATCTGAATTGAGTGTCAGGATAGGTATCCTTGAGACTGATAGTCCAGAACCCAATGAGGACCTGGTACCTCGAAGGGTGGAAAGCGAAAGCTTAGTGTTTTTTACGAGAAATTGGAAGAAAAACTTAAGACCTTGAACAGAATATTAGTGGTTTATCAAGCATTCTCTGTGCAGAAACTCTATATTTTAGAGTTTCCAGCTTTACTCTTGTATCATGGAAGTCGAAGAAACAACCTACAGAAGCTCAGCAAAGGCAGAGTATATGGAGCCTGATTGGTTTGTTTAAAGAATTGGGAATATACAATATCATAAGTGAACTCAATAGCACCTGCAATTTTTAAATCTGAGAACCTTGTTCGAAAGGACTGATTCAATAATGTTATTTTGAGAACCGAGATATTGGAACGAGCCATAACATCAGAGGTAATCCATGATTCTTTAGAATACGTGTTCGGCAATATTTTACATATGAATGCAACATTAGACTGGGTAGTTACAGGCTTTGTGATTAAGCTAGAAGAGTATCTACACATTTTACTTAATATAGAGATTTGCGCCTCAGTTACAGGATTTGTGCCTCATTTTAAAAAATTTGATTTAGACGCCGTTACAAATTATCGCCCTTTTAATTTCATAATTAATTAAGTTATCTTTTTGAAATTTTCAAAAAAATTTGATGTCTTTTTTATTCCGAACTCCATGAACAACTATAGTTATCATGTCATGACAATTGAATATTACTCGTCATTTCGTTCTTGATGTTTCCAGACTTTTCTGATACTAATAATAATGTACACTGTCAATCGATCCATCCAACACAAGAAAAACGTACCCTTTTTTCTTTTTCTTTTTCTTTTTTTTTTGGTGATTTTGCAACCACACCGTTTTCTTGTCATTTTCTTTTTGGATATCTGTTAGTAAATTTATTCTGAATTTCATGTATTATTTTATATGGTATAAATTATACAATATTTCATTTGATATCTTTTGTAAAATTATACATAGATTATTTATACATACTTTTAAATTATAAGTTAAATATCGTAGTCTTAATCGATTATCAAAATATGATATTACTTATGAAGGATATAATATGTCACCTAACCAATTATCAAACAATCTCATACTTAATTGCATTGGTTGTATATATCAAATCAATATGTGTGACAAGTAGTTAAAAATAATAGGCTTTAGTCATACGCAGTTCTTAAAATTGTCGGCATATTTCACTTGAACACCTTAACTAAGTTTTGTACCCATTGAACACCTCTAATACTTTGAATTGATATCTATTTGACATTTTTTGGACAATCAACCTAAAATATTAAGTGTGTGAGATACACTCGCTATGACATGATATTATGACGAATTAAATAATAACATGTGTCAGTTGAATCCAAAAAATTATTCAAAAATATAATTCAATATGAGTGAAGAAAATTATTTTAAATAATAAAAAATTAAAATAATTTTTTTGTAATCCTAGCCCCCACCGGCTCTCTCCCTTTTTGTTTTCTGTTCTTCTTTACCATAAATTAACAATGGCAAATCGTTTAAATTAAAAAAAATTAAAAAGAAAAAAACCTTAATAGTTACCATTGTTATCAACCACCCAAGTTCTTCCCTGCTACTTATCATATTATAGCCACAGGCAACACCAACAAACCAGCTTTTTACTTCTTTCACTTGCGTCGACAGTACAAAATACACCATCGCTATCCACTCAAGCTAAATATTCATCCTCTTTTATTTTGATAGCATGAAAATCTTTTATTTATTGCCTTCATCATCTATCCATTAATAACTATTTATTAGAATTGGAACAAATAATAACAAATTTTTACCAAAAAAATTGATTTGTATTTTTTTTATGTAACAAATTGAGCTTCAGTGACATATTTGAGACATAAATTAATATTTTAAAAAAAGGAAAATAAGAAGATGAATGGCAGAGGGTGAGAGAAAGAGAGAGGTGGAGGGATGGGGTGTAGTCTACACATGTCTGTAAGAAAAATGATGAAAATGATGGAATAATAAATGTATGGATGGAAAAAAGACGACTGCTCCTTTTTTTTGTTATTTATTTTTCTTTTTTATTAATTTAGGTGTTAATTTAGGTGCATAAGTTAAAGGGAAAAAGAAAGAGAAAATATTCTTTTTTTTACTAACTCAACACACTTTAAGAAAGTGAACCACACATTTTTTATCATGTCAATATTTTGTATGTAATAGAAATTACTTTTGAATAGATAAGGTGTTCAGTTGACACGAAAATAAATTAGAGTGTCTAAGTGAATTATGCAGATAACTTTAGATGATCAAAAATAGCTAAAGCCCAAATAATAAGTGTTATAAGTCTCTGCAAATACATGTCATATTTTTTTTATTTGATTTACACCCCAATGCAAATTTACTCAACAGAAGCGATGTCAAACTTACATAACTAACTATAATAAAAAAATATTTACTATTTATAACAATAATATTTCTTTTTCACTTGATCACCTTTAATTCATTTATAATACAAGTTTAATTCATATTACAAAGAATAATTTTTTATTCACATATAATACAAATTTTAATGATAGATAATTCATTTCACACATTTTAATACAATTATAATATAATGTGTCAAATTTTTACCAAACAAACATAATATATTTTTTAAAACAATTATAATTCATATATAATTCATATATACATAATTCACTTTTAATACATATTACAGATTTAACATAATATTGCTATAAATAGTAATAAATAAAAAGTATTGCTAAAATCAATAATTATTTATTAAAATGTACTAATTCATGTAATTTTTCCTTAAAATTTAGCTCAAGAAGAAGTTGCTGAATAAATAATACACACTAAAAATAAATCTGTTTGTAATCAATAACATCTTTAAGGGTGTGTTTGGTATGACGGGAAAAAAATTAGAAAATATTTTTTCAATATTTTTATGTTTGGTTGACTTAAATATATTGAAAAATATTTTTCAAATCAATTCATTTTCCTCAACTTTAAGAAAATGACTTACTTTTAAAATTTAAGAAAAATATTTTCGTAAGTCTTCTTCATCCTTCAATATTTTTTTTCTCACCCCACCTCGTACATGACCCTTCCCATCCAAAGAAAAAATAAATTTTTTAAATTTTCTTATTTTTTAAATTTTAGCTACTTTTTTACCCATTTCCTAACAAAAAATTAAAAATAATAAAATTATCTTTTTAAAAATATTTCAAATTTTGAGGGCTTAAATCATACACAACCCCTTAAAGTTGTCCACATATTTCACTTGAACACCTTAACTAATCGTACCTATTAAACACCTCTAGTACTTTGAATTGATACCTATTTGACATTTTTTGGACAATCGGTCAAAAATATGAAGTGTGTAAGATACACTCGCTATGACATGACATTATGACAAATTAAATTATGACATATATCAATTGAATTCAAAAAAAATATTTTAAGTTATAATTCAATATGAGTGAAGAAAATTATTTTAAATAATGAAAAATAAAATAAAATTTTATAATCCCTGCACAATTCCCCCACCCCACGAAACCTTTTCTCAACTACCCATGACCAGCCCCCCACCGACTCTCTCTCTCTCTTTTTGTTTTCTGTTCTTCTTTACCATAGATTAATAATGACAAATCATTTAGATTCAAAAACAATTAAAAATAAAAAAACACCAACCACACAAGTTCTTCCCTGCTATCACAACACTATTCTTCTTTTTTTTTGAAAAAGGGTCTAAATACCCTCGAATTATTAAAAATGGTACAAAACTATCCTTCATCCATCAATTGGCTCCAAAATATCCTTTTCACCCACCTATTGGCTAAAAATACCATTGTCATCCACCTTTGGGTTCAAAATTGACCATTTATTTAACGGTTTCAAATTTAAACTATTTAAATATTTTTTTTAAATAGTTGGCGCTCAACTATTGGGTATAATTTAATTTATTAATATCATTTATAAACCAACTCACTACCCACCCATTACTAATTAAACCCTACCAAATTAATAAACCAATTCTAATATGAAAATCGCCCTATACAGTACTAAAGAACAACGAAATTATAATGTCTCGAAAATGACATCCAAAATTATTCAATCCGAATTGAAGCCCCAATTTACTTTAGTTTGAGGCACTTATTTAGGAGGATACATTCAATAGGATTCTATTTCAAGCTTCAATTCGAATTTTATGATTAAAGGTAAAGAAGTAGTACATCCCGAATTAATTCATGCACTTTTTAAATATAATTTTATAAATATTTATTATTTGTTTTAAGTATTAAAACTTTAATATATTCTTTTTAAAAAAAGTTATTTATTAAGTAACATCATATAATTGAAAGGAATGAATAATTAAGATGAACTTATATAATTTGACTTTTAAGTTTATCGGTAATCTTGTTTTAGACACTTGAATTATGATATGTTTTGATTGAGGACTTGAATGTATGATAATGTACTTCTATAGACATTTTCGCCTCAAACTTTTAGAAACACTCATTAGCAATAGTTTTTCTGTTGTTGCATTAGTAATGAGGCGGATTTATTAATTAGGTGTGGTTTAATTAGTAATGGGTGGGTAGTAGATTCATATATAAATTATATTATTAAATTAAATTATAACAAATAGTTGAGCGTCATGTATCAAAGAAAATATTTAAATAGCTTAAATATAAAATCGTTAAATAAGTGGTCAATTTTGAACACAAAGGTGGATGACAAGGGCATTATGGGACAATAAGTGGATGAGAAGGGTATTTTTGAGTCAATAGGTGGATGAAAGGTAATTTTGTACCATTTATGATACTTCAAGGGCATTTTAGGCCCTTTTCTAATCTTCTAAATCAACAATGACAAATATAAATTCTGAGTTTCCCTTCCACCGAAGTCGGTGTCGACTCCGATGCCAGCAAACCATCGCTCTACCTCTTTCTTCTCTTTCATTGGCGTCCACAGTGCAAAATACACCATTGCTATCCACTCAAGCTAAATATTCATTCTCTTTTATTTTGATCGCGTGAAAATCTTTCACTTATTGCCTTCGTCATCTATCCATTAGTAATTAACTATTTATTAGAATTGGAACAAATAATAACAAACTTATGCCAAAAAAAATAAATATGAATTTCATCTAGACATTTGAGACGTAAATCAACATATAAAAAAAATAAGAAGAAGAATGACAGAGGGTGAGAGAAAGAGAGAGGTGGAGGGTGTGGTGTGTGATGTGTGCATGTGTGTAAGAAAAATGATGAAACTGGTGGAATAATAGATGCAAGGATGGGGAAGAAGACGACTGCTCTTTTTTTTGTTAATTATTTTTTTCTTTTTTATTTATTTAGGTGCATAAGTTAAAGGGAATATTTTTTTTATTGTAATAACTCAATGCGCTCAAAGAAAGTGAACCACATGTTTTTTGCCATTCAGCATTATGTGTCTAATAGAAATGACTTTTGAACAAATAAGGTGTTCAACTGACACATGAATAAGTTGGAGTGTCTAAGACCTCATTTGTTTCTATTAAGATTAAGATGTATGAATCTGAATACATATATGAATATTAAGATAGGCATTAAGATCTAGATAAATAAATCTGAATAAATATCTGAATATTAAGATATTGTCTCTGAATCTGAACATTGGATTATTGGGATTGTTGTTTTCAATATCTGAATGTACATATGAAATTAAACACTATATAATATTATAAAAACCTCATTTTAGTAAACTAGTTTTTTATATAGAAAATAATATTTTAAACATTCTTATCGTAATAAGGTAGTATGATTTATCTATTAAGAATTTAAAATTAAGTTACATCATTAATATGACTATTTTTTGCACTCAAAAACTTTGAGAATCTAATATAATGCAATATAAAATAGTTTATATAGAGTAGTAATACAATGTTTATGAAAACATTTTATTTTATAATGGACATTTGTTATTGTTATCGATCAAATAATTAATACTTTCTTATTTTCTAGAACAGTGCTAAATATTATATCATGAAATGTTTATCAATTCAAATATATTGATTAATTTATGATAGTAAAAGGTGTATATTAAATTTGTAAGAATAAAGAAATTTATAACGGGTAAACATGTAATTAACATTAATTAAATAAGAAAAAATCTTTATGTGTTGTTGTTATATAGTAGAATTAAGATAGGAGTCTTATTTTTGAGTCTGAATAGTGTTAAGAGGATCTTACAGATCTGATTCATTAAGATGTATTTAGACCCATTAAGAGTTTTCTAAGAAAATAAAACAAACAAACTTAATAAACTGAATATGAATAATTAAAATTCAGTCATAAAAAACAAATACACTAAATGAGACGGATCTGATTGATTAAGATTCATACTCCGCAAACAAATAAGGCCTAAGTGAATTATGCAGACACTTTAAATGATCGGAGACGACTTAAGTTTATAGAAAAAATATTTGTTCATTTTTTATGCCACCCCTCTGACCCCCCACCCCCACCCCCACCCACCCCCTCCCTTTTTGTTTTTTTGAAAATATTTCAATTTTTTTTAAAAAAAAAAGTCATTCCCACCCAGGTCACCCCAAAATTTTAAATTTTCATTTTTATGCAACTCCCAACCCTAACCCAGCCGCCACCCCTATCTTTTCTTCTTTAAAATATATATATATTAAAAAAATTAGTTTTGAAAATTGTTTCAAATTCTAAAAATTTCAATCTTTATACGCACCTACACCCTACCCCAGCCAATCCCCCAACCGCCACCTAAATATTTCAAATTTTTAAAATTTCATTTTTTACTACTCCCAACTCCTCCTTCTCCCCCTGCCCGCCACCTCATCAATATTTTTTTTCTAAAAAAAAGTTACTTAAAAAAGATATTTCATGGTCAAAGGTATGGTCATGAGTCAAAACTCAAAGTTGACGAAGGATGGTTGGAGTCTTATCCTAGTTTAAGTGATCTTAGATCAATTATCGGGATTAATTTTCGAATAAAAAATTATTTTTCTAAAAAAAAAATTCTAGTCTCAAGCTAAAAAAGTAAAATATATTTTCTCAAAAGTATTTTTCATTCACCACCCAAATATTAATAAATATTTTCTATTTACCAATTAAACAAGAACAAATAAGTTAAAAAATCCACTTGTTTTTCAAATAAACATTTTTCCTTAGTACCAAACACACCCAAAATCTCATAGTACAAGGATACATTATCTATATGGTAAGAGGACTTGTCAGTTATCACCAACCTCCAAAATTCAAAATATGATTCATCTACGCTCTTCACTTAGAAGAGGAAGAGAAGTACATAACATGGTGTGAAGGGGAGAAAAATTATTTATTTGAACCATACAGGATGTCGTCTAGTCAGTTTTGCAGAATAAATGATGCTGCACACTAGCAAGTTGGCTTCAAAAGCTAGCAATTCCTCAATGTTCAAACTTGGCACCTAACCTGGGAGAATACCTTACTCTTAGCTGCAAATGTCTCAGCTACTAATATGGGAAATGCAATTGTTGCATCACAATGCACCTGCATTCGACAAATCAAAAACACTAAAAGAAATTAGAATCTCACAAAGGAGATGGTTGCACAAAATGTATTAGAGGTAAGTTGTTAACCTTCACAGTCTTGGCACCACCACGTATCTTTCCCCATGATACAGCTTCATCAGGACGGGCACCAGAGTCACTACCATCAAACTCTTGTGCAGTGTTAATGAAGACGGCAAAATCTGCACCATTGCGCATCATATTGGCATTGCAAACATGGTGCTTAGGCAGCCCTCCACCCAGTATAATCATTCCTGTCTTCCTCAAACCAGCATGGACAGCTTCACCATTCATGGCCCTAATATCTGGTTATATAACTTATTTATGTTGGCTCTTTCATCAAACAAATTCATGATGAGAGAAAAGAATCACTTGATAAGATACTTATACCTCCAACAATGTCTATGACTAGACCAGGATTAAGATCTGGATTATCTGGATCTCCCTTTTTGAAAGAATGGAAGTATAGCATGTCACCAAGTGATCCATCCGTCAAGCCAGGACAGAAGACAGGAATGCGGTTCTGAGAATGATAAATACGAGAGTAACATTAATTTATAAACTCAAAGAAAATGCATGTTTTCCTTTTATTTCTGGACTGGAAATAAGCATGAAATCATTCCTTCGTGAATATGACTTTCCGAGAAACTGCCAAGTAAAAATTCAAAAACTTTCCATGATGAACTTCTAAATTCTGATCATTCAAAAATTATCATAATATGTCAATTGCTGGGCTTTAAATCAGTATAGTGGAATGGGTAATAGTGAGATCACGCCTTAGTTCATTCTATTGTCCAGTATTTTGGTATTACACCCGAACGTGCAACTAGAGCAAATTTCAGACTGAAGGAAAAAAAAGTTTTAGGGGCAAACTTTAGAATCTTCATGGAAACGAGATTTGTTCTATTAGAAATTCAAAATATTTCAGCAGGCAGTCTTCTGCTTGTGAAAAAACTTCACTTGGAATATCTAGAGATAAAACAGGTATTTCTACAACCTTTTTGTTTTTGAGAAGGTAAAAGGATTTTCAGTTTGTCAAAACAGCACTAAGATAGATTGCTGATCTATTTACAACATCAGCCGAGTCCAAAAACCAAAATAATAAAACAGAGATTAACTAGGATGACTAATTTTATATCCAAAAAAAAGGTGTTGTTTCAATTCATACCCCCCTTTGGAAAGAGACCTCTCCTATTCTGTTCTTCCCTATTGTGCACTAATGTAAAGTTTCCTGGGTAAAAGTTGATATTTTCCAGAAAACAACAGCTAGGTGTTCCGGAAGATATCCCCAACCCAATCCCTATTATTCCCACCTGAAAGACGAAAATTATAATTTATAACATAGGTTAGTACCTTGAATGACAAAGGTACTACTTAATTGCAAGGAAAACCTGGGAATAATGATAGAAGCTACTTCCCTGAAGTTTTGTGCATTTGGCAAGCAGAAAGGATTTGATAAGAGTAAAAACTGTTATTGATGTTTTCTGCACAAAAGATATCCTCCAAATTAAGTATTGCAAAAATCTTCCAGAATTCTCAAGTTGTATCCTCTTTTAAACTTTCTTTTTTCCTTCTATACAATGTTGTATTTCTTTTCTTTCTTGAATTCAAGGGGAAACAGTTCAAGGGGTTTTTGGCGTCTAAACAAAAAAAGAAATACGGAAACAACAGCTAGGCCTCAGTCACAAATGGGATGGGGTCGGCTAGATGAATCCTCGTTATTCCCCCCCAAAAAAAAAATGAAGGTTTCTTCTCCTTTTATCCTTTCCTCTTGATTTCACTTTCTGATCTCAACAACGATGAATTTGCTACCACGATGCACGCAAATCCATTTTCTTTACATTTCATAAACTTCGAGTCCAATCAAACTATGCCAATAAAATGGGAAGGGGAAGTCATAATTAATATTTAATTATATATGTGGGACTAGCTAGATCATTTGGCATTCTAACTTCACCAATATAATTTCATCAAATATGGAACGGAAGGGAAGTGATTAGAAATGCACCTAACAAAATGAAACAGGGGAGAGGTAACTATTATATATGTGGGACCAGATTTGGCGTTCTAAGTTGAGTAATACAATTTCATCAAATATGTAACGAAAGGGAAGTGATTAGAAATGTACCTTGTAAGCCCAATACAAGTATGAGGTTTCATCATTAATTTCTTTACCCAGACGAGCAATGACTTTAGATGGTGTCCATAGAACCTTCTGTAGTACAAAAAGAAGATAAAACGGTCAAAAATCATCACAAGCCAAAGCTAAGATAAGTATTACCACATTTGAAAGAATATCACAAACACAATGAACCAAGTAAAAAATCCATTTGCATTTGGAAGTAATCCCAAAATACAGATTGAATGTTAAAGCTTCAGCCAATATTAAACAAGTAATGGGAGGATCTAACACCGAATCAGACAAGAGTAGATACCTCATTAACCTGCTCCTCATACATTTGGTCAAAAATTGGGATGATCCAATTCTCAAATTTGCAGTAGTTGTCATTAGGAACCAACAAGTTACCAATACGGTTCAATCCTTTCGATCGTAGAGCAGCTCCAGGTAAAGAGAAGTCCCCCTTGTAGGTTGGTGCGAGGCACTTTATGAGATCCTCTTCGATACCACCAGCTGTAGTAACCACAACATTAACCTGCAGGGAGGGAAGACAATTTGCTAAGGTCCAAGACACAATAATTAATAGAAAATTGTTCCCTATGGTAACAACAATTTCATTAGAGCAATGCTAAACATGAGAGCTACACAAATATAGTAATTTTCTACCATAGCATTTAGTACTTGTGTTGCAGAGAGAAGGATGAGGTATTCTAGTTTGCGTAACCAATAAATTAGAGAGACAAGGAAAATGGGGAACACGAGGCTTGATCTTCAATTAATACAAACCAAGCATAGCAGCGATTCAGTGCTTGACATAATAAATCATATGAAGAGTATTGAGGTTGATGAATAAGAGGATGTCATAGTATTAGTGTGGTAAGTATAGCTTTCGAGTGTAGAAGAGAGAGGACATAAAAAAAATTGAGAATATATATTAAGATAATCTCATATGAAAGTAGCCCACAACGTTCAAACTTAATGGTACAACACAGTCAGACTTAAAAGTTAGCAAAACAGAAACGACTGTAACTGTTACTTAAATGCAACTCACCATTCGGTGCTGAACAAGGTAGCGGACAGTGTCTCTAACACCAGAAGAAACAAGGTTTGAAGTGAACCCCAAAAAGATTTTGCAGGTTACCGACTCCCTGTATGCAACATCCCTTTCTTCTTCGCTGCAATCCTCCGTGGGCAGCTCATGTGAAAGCCTCCAATCTAGCTTCAAACCCATCACACCCCCAAACAAAAACGCAAATTTCAAACATTAAGAATCAATTTAAGAACTTTAAAACAAGTTCAAAAACTTTGAGTGTATGAAAGGTAACCTGTTTAATAAAAAATCAACCATTTTTTAAGAAGCACATTATCAAACTGTAAAAAAATGGTGAGGTTTGACGTGGACAGAATTTCCGAAGCAAATACAGATATTAATTGAATTCAAATAAGTCTTACATACTTCCAATATGCATACAAGAACCATGAATCATACTATCTACACCCACCCAATTCCAACTTAAATAGCATTCTTTCTATTTTAGATAAACATATTTTGCCTACAAACTCTAAATTTTTAACTTTCTTCTTTCCACTGCTACTTTCAATATTTTATGACATCCAAAACATAACTGATATTATTCCATATCTACAAGTTTCATGATCTTTTAGAATCCAAATTAATTACAAACATATCAAAACTTCAATGTGATATTTATCTACCGAACTAATTTTTCTACCAAGACCTTTTTTCCACTATGACTAATGACATACTAATATATAAATCAAGCTAACATCTTAAACTGTTTCCAGTATTATAAATGGGAAGGGGAGAGTAGTTGAAACCCAAATATTGTTAGTGTAAAGCAATTAACTTTATTATTCAATATCATCGGATCTAACTTAACTGGAAAAAAAATATTGATACTGAAATATGAGAATTTGCATAAAGCAACAAACTTTTATAGCGTAAGTTAAAGAAAGAAGTGAAATCTTACCATTTGATTAACAATTTCAATGGCGTCACCAAGATTAGAAGCTTGGAAACCAGTGGAAACCATGGACTTGATAAGCTCAGCATAGTTGACGCCTTTATTGAAGTCGTAGCCCTCAATTTTAGTGCAAGAGCCTTCTAGATTTTCGGATACTTTGAGAACTACCGATTTTACTGAGTCCATGATGTTGTCTTCTCCCATTATTTTACTGCAGACCAAGATTATGTACGGAACACGACTGCCGCCGCGAGTTTCTGCGTTTTCAAAACGCCAGTTTATGTAATACATCCGGCCCGCTTTCTGTTCATTTTGATAAAGGCCCAGGCCCACATTTTTTGTTGATTTGGTATAAGGGTGTTAAAATATGGCCCAAGAATTGATATTCTCATTTTAAAAGTGATTTTCAATTGGGATAATTGTATAGAATGACAAACTAATAATATAAAATAAATATAATAGCTACCGTTTGATTTATTTGTGTTCTATATCAAACTGTTTGTCAGTCCCTCTGTCCCTCATATTCTCGCTAGCCACTCTCCCTCTCTCGCTCGCCTCTCTCGCTTTATACAATAAAATTGTATAAATTGTGTTTCTAATTGTATAAAGCGAGAGAAAATTGTATATACACATGCAAATACATATATCTCTGTCTTATACACCTATAATTATACAATAAAAGTACTTCCATGCCCAAGTCTCTTTTGTCTTTCTCTCTTTCTCGTTTTATACAAATTCAAATTGCATATAATTTCTCTCTTTCTCGTTTTATACAATTCGATTCAATCGGATATTCCCTGCCCAAGTCTCTTTTGCCTTTCTCATTTTATACAAATTCAAATTGTATATAATCGTCCTATACACTTATAATTATACAGTTCGTTTTATATACTTCTTTTTATACAACTCTCTGGCCAAGTCTCTTTCTCTTTCTCGTTTTATAAAGTTCGCTTCAATTGTATATGTATAGCGAATTATACATATATATGTTTGCTATGGAGCACAATTATGTAAACTTTGTTATAACATACAAATATAAATTTTATGTTTGCTATGAAAGTAGCCCATTTCAATTTAGCTCAACATTAACCTAATTCTAGCCCATATTGTAAGATTTACTTTGAATTGGATTTTTTTTATGAGTTAGGGCTCGTGTATGGAATCTTGGATCTATGGTCTCGGGTCAAGGTCATGGTGGGGGATCGGATCTCTTGTATCAAGTCTCTGATCAAAGTTAGGTCGGGCCTGGATTCCTGAGTTAGGATTAAGTCTCAAGTCTTGAGTTCTGAACCAGCTCGAATCTCTGGTTCGAATTGTTTCTTGGCTTAGGTCCCAGGTAATGGTCAGGGATCAGGTCTTGAGTCCCAAGCTAGGGCTTAATTCTTGGGTTTATGGTCAAATTCGAGGTTCGGGGTTTGAGTTAAGGTTGGAAGTCATTTTCGTAACAATAAATGCAAAGCTACCTCCTTGAGGTCGGTTTCTTTTAAAAACTGAGCTTTTGAAGTCATTTTATTTTCAAAATGAATAAATCAATCATAATATTTTTATACCTTTTTATCTTTTTTCTTTTTTTTTTCAAAATAAATTATCTGACCTCAGAATGTGTTTCTTTTTTTTTTTGCGAAAATATAAATTTAAAGAATATAAGTCGTTTTATCTTTATCAGACCTCAGTATGTGTTTCAAGTGCCGAGTCAAGGCTCAGTTCCCAAATTTCAGGAGTGGACTATTAAAAAAATGGGTCAAATTAGCGGATCATAACCCAATCAATTTTAGTCCAAGAAACTTTTGGGTTGAGTTTAGCCCAACTCATTTACTAACTCAGCTGATTAATTATATGACTACACTACTTTACTTGACCTATTCTCAATATTTTTCTACTCTTTTATTAAATTTCAAAAATCTATTTTTGACACCCAATGATACTTAACCGGTACTTTTATCTTGGAACTAAAAATTAAACCTTTTCCATTCCCCAAAATTTCGCCAAAATTTTTCCCACTAAAATTTTTAAATAAATTTGAAATTCAAAAGAAACCTATCCCTATTCATCCGGATTAAAGTCAAAAATAGGTCAATCATCTTATCCATTTCGATTTTTCATTTTTTTCCCTTTTTTGTGTATCTACTGTTATTGATTACAATATCAATCTAACTTCTAACAAATCTCTAGTTTTGGTTTCAGAATCGAAAACATCAAAGAATTGAGTTCTACAAAGTCGCATGACCCGATAGTCATGATAACTTCAAGTTCTAGTAAGAGAAAATCTGTAAAGAACAAACATGCATCAACTTCGAAAGATCCAAAAACCCCAAAGAAAAGGGGTTGAAAGGTGGCACCTCCAATTATTCGACCAATACTACCCATGGTATGTATATTTTCACTCATATTCGTAACTTTTTCTTTAGTTTGATGATTCTTATTTTTTCATTTAAGTATCGTTTATTTCAATTTTTCACTGCACACATGGAACATTGATTTTGTGATACTTTTATTTTGTATCACTTTATATAACGAAAAGGTGTTATTTTGATTGTTTTGAATACTTTCTGATTTTTATGTGATATTGACTATTTTTCAAAAAATAATGGATACTGAAGGCGTTTCATCGCCTCACATGATGGATGATTCTATGGCGAAAGACAATGTTGGTCCACAATCCAATTTTGGTAACTTCGATCAACAAACCATTTCACCCATGCAAATGGATTTTGCAAATGTTGATGATGTTGATGAACTTGCCGTGGAGGTTGGGAAACAAAAGGTTTCTGTTAAAAATGTCCCAAAGGTATGTAGGTATCTGATACTTAAATTAGTATCACATGCATTATTATGTTATTTAATCCGTGAAATAATTTAATAATGTACCTTTAGATGATTGATACTTTAATTTATGAATTCATTGTCGCTATTTGTGTATCACTGATTGCACCTTATACATTAAAATTGTATATGATACTTTTAATCTTGATTGTTATTTATACTTTAATTTATGAAATAGATGTTGCTATACTTAAATTGCCATTTTAAGTATCACTGATACGGAACAGATACGGGACACTGTTATGGAAGTATGGTATGGACAAAGTCAAGGCTGGATATGTTAGCGATACTGAAGATCCTACAAGCCAAAGAGTGGCTACACAACACTAGCAGAAGGTGGACTGATTAATGTAGAATAGTTAAGTTTTTATTGTGTTGAAGTTACGTTAATTAGTATTTTGTATTATCATTTCTCCTTCCAACACAATCTTACTAAGTAATTATTAATTTAAAAATTTTTTTTTGTCAAGAAATGTATTTCAATGTTAATTTTTGTCTCCAAGTATATAATTTAATTTACAGTAACTTGTTATAAATTATTTTTTATAAGTATGATTTACACAAATACTGCTGATACAATATAACAATTGTACACAAAATATCTGATACTATATTTAATACACCTGTTAAATAAACTGATTATCAATTTAAGTAGTATACATTAACATGTGGTAGTCTTGAAGTAAATCACGGCTGATACTATATTATCATCAGATATACAATATCCATAAAATTATTAAGTATTTGATACACATTTAATTATCAAAATATGAATTTGTGCATATGTAACAATTGATACAAAATAATTCTCTTAATATATTTAGTATCGTTTATCACGTTGAATCATATAACATTGATTAAAATCATAATAACCAACAAAACTTTGTTATCAGATACATAATATATTTAACGTTTAATGTAAATGAGACTAAATAACTTATCAATATAGCTTAGTATAATTACATTTGATATAAAACAATGAAATTCGATATATTAATATCATTCTACATTTTGATACAAAATTAAATGTATCACATTATGATACTTTATTGTATACAGTAATAACAAATTTAATCTTAAACATATTTCATCTACCATTCTTAATTTATACATTAATAATCAGAAAAACTTCAAAACGAACAAGATACATTATACATACGACTACACGTAACATATGTTTTTAGTGTATCAGATACTTAAATTAGTATCACATGCATTATTATGTTATTTAATCCATTAAATAATTTAACAATGTACCTTTTTGATGATTGATACTTTAATTTATTAATTCATTGCCGCTATTTGTGTATCACTGATTGCACCTTATACATTAAAACTGTATATGATACTTTTAATCTTGATTGTTATTTATACTTTAATTTATGAAATAGATGCTGCTATTTTAAGTATCAGTGATTGCACAGTATACATTAATAGTGAATATGATACTATATCTAATAGAGGTATCATGCAATTTATTACAGACGCATAGTATATACTAACAAATACTTTAATTTTACTACAAATAATGAAGAACGATATATCTAGTAAGGAACAGGCAATGGAACAGTCCATTGTGCTTCTATCCACAACACAACATAACGATCCTTCGGTGAATGTGATTATTCATGATATTAAGGTGGTAAGTATTAAGTTTTTAAATTATTATACATTAATTATTTGAATAAAAAAATAGTATAGTATCTGATATTCTCTTTATTAGGATCATGGTACCGATAACAAGATCGAAATATTCATTTTTGAATCTTCACAACTTTGCGTTCCAGAATTTTTTGAAACAAACTTTCACTGTTTTTACGAAGAACAAATGAGAAGGTTTCACAATTTGAAATTCAAATTTGCCCAAATTAGTTAGAGGTTTATGCAGACTGGATGCTAAATTTGTTACACGTCTGCGTAATTCGTTGAGTTAATTCAATCCCTTTTTACGCTGTAACTGATAACAACAAATTAAAAATTAAAGTATCCGTCCGCTTTAATTTAAGTATCGTTCTGTAATATTATGTGTCCGAAATACTATAAAAAAAAGAAATTTTTGGTAAATAGTGAAAGAGTTGGGATAGAAAGTAATTTGTCCCTTAGACTATGTGATTGTGCCTAATTTTTACCATTTTTAACTTGATCAATTTCAACATGATCTGGCCATTTGACGCCCCTAATTTGGTGTATAATCATTTGACGTCCCTAATTTGGTGCATAATTAGGGGAGAACTTGATGAGGAAAAGCAAAAAGACAAAATTATTTGACATGAAAAAAGTAAACACTGTGTATACGATACATAGGTTGGTTCATCTTTCTCTCATTTTATAAGATTCTGCAGAAGTTAAAAGAAGTTTTTAATTGTTGCATAATAAGTACTAACAAATTTAACTTTGGCAACATAAGTATGGACGCCAGAATCACATATAATGTGGCTCATCACATTTACAGTTGTCATTGCAAATATGGTGCTTAGGCATTATCTTAAGGGAAACTTACATAAATATATTATAATAAAAAAATATTTATTATTTATAGCAATAATATTTTTTTTTACTTGATCACTTTTAATTCATTTATAATACAAGTTTAATTCATATTACAAAGAATAATTTTTTATTCACATATAATACAAATTTTAATGATAAATAATTTATTTATCGCACATTTTAATACACTTATAATTCAATGTGTCAAATTTTTACCAAACAAACATAATACTCCTCCGTTTCAAAAAGATTGACCTGATTTAACCTGGCACGGAATTTGATATTAAAGGAAGACTTTTGCCATATCATCACATATATATACAAATACCCTTAGTGAACAACAATAATTTTAAAATGAATTTTGTGAAAAGAAGAGAAAGTGAATAGATTACGTGTCAATACCAAAAAGAAAAAGTTTAAATATACACATCTGACATGTCTAGCATGCTCTCATTTACATTAAATGTGTATTCATTTTGAAGAATTTCTCTTACTGTAATAAGTCTCTCATTCTCTCCAATAAATCATTCTTCAATTTCCTTACTCTATTTAATTTAGTGGCTTATCAAGTTCTATCATAGTGAAGTTTAGCAATGTTTAAATTTTCAATAATTACAAATTGGTTTATTTATTTTTTTCAACAATTACAGACTGAATTTTTTTCCCCCAACAATTACAGTAGATTACTTCTTTTACAGAGTATTCTTTTTTCAATTACAGTAAATTACTTCTTTTATGGAGTATTCTTCTTTATTTTTAAAAAATACTCACTTATGATTTCCTAGTCTGCATAGCCTCTAACATGATTAAAGAATTTGGAGGGAAATTTTTTGTTTCCCTCCATGGAGCCAAAATATTTTGCTAAATATTTTAAATTTATTGATACTAACAAGGTTATGTATTTATTGAGATATTGAAATCTTTAACTCCTTTTCTTACATGATTTCACTGTAGTATTGTCTATTTTAATCTTCACCTCTGTTTTAATGTTCTACTATATGTTGTAAATATAAAAACAATGAACTCACAATTAAACTCAACTACTACAATGAATTCAAGACTAAATTGTAAGGACCGTCAAGCTATTGGTGAATGGCTTTTGAAAGAAAGCAAAGGAGGGTGTCTCCGATATGGGTCTGTAAAGGAAGCTGCAGCATTATTTCACACTTCGGAACGTACGATCAAGCGAATTTGGAGACAAACACGATTATCTCTTGTTAATGGCTCTACATTAGATCTTTCACGGAGACTTGTTGGTACAGTTGGGAGAAAACGAATTCAAATCGATATTAATCGAATAAAACAAATTTCTCTTTATCATCGAACAAATATTCGATCTTTAGCATGTGCTGCTGATGTGTCAAAATCAACTCTTTTTCGACGTATCAAAGAAGGTGCTATAAGCAGTGGCGGACCTAGGATTTTCGTTGAGGAGGTTCGGAAAATAAAAGTATAAACATCTAACTAAAAAAAAAACTGAAACCAAAAATGTAAAAATAAAACGCCAATGCAGGGATTCAAACCCTGGACGTCACACATAACTTTGAGCTCAACTACCACTAGGCTATCTCATCCATTTGTGATTTAGGGTGTTCAAAATATATATATCAATACAAATCCAGAAAATTCACCTTAGATATACAGTGTATTTTTTTATCGAGGGTGTTCGGGTGAACACCCTCGACATAACGTGGGTCCGCCCCTGTCTATAAGGGCTCACACAAATGCTATAAAGCCTCATCTAACAGAGAAAAATAAAAAGGTAAGGATTCAATTTTGTTTATCAATGCTTGATCCGGATACTCTTCATTCGAATCCAAAATTTTCAGATATGTTTAATTATGTTCACATAGATGAAAAATGGTTTTTTCTATCCAAGAAATGTGAAAGGTACTATCTCCTCTCAGAAGAACTAGAGTCTAACCCATATAGATCATGTAAAAGTAAGAACTTCATCACCAAAGTTATGTTCATGGCTGCTGTTGCACGTCCTAGATTTGATCAAAATGGAGTTGAATTGTTCTCGGGAAAAATAGGGATATTTCCTATTGTGGTCAAGGAGGCAGCCAAGGGGTATAGCAAAAATCGAGCTGCTGGAACTTTGGAAACAAAACCTATTTTATCCGTGACTAAAGATATCACGAGGGCTTGCTTGATCGAAAAAATTCTTCCAGCAATTAGATCAAAATGGCCAATTCCAGGGTCAAATACGCCGATTTTCATCCAACAAGATAATGCAAGGCCTCATATTGATATAAGCGATATAGAATTTAATGAAGCTGCTCGAGAAGGTGGTTTTGATATTAGACTTTGCTTTCAGCCTCCTAATAGCCCAAATTTAAATGTTTTAGATCTTGGATTCTTTAGAGCCATTCAATCTCTTCAATATCAAAAGGCTCCTTTAACCATTGATGAGTTGATAAATGCAGTTGAAACATCATTTGATGAAATGAAAGTAGAGCGACTCAATCACGTGTTTCTAACTTTGCAATCTTGCATGATTGAGGTGATGAAAGCTAAAGGAGGGAACAACTATAAAGTGCCACACATGCTGAAAGAAAGACTAGAACGTGAAGGAAATCTTCGAAAAACTATATGTAGATGACTTCTTTTTTGTATAAGCTCCAACATGGTTGACCTTCTTTATTTTATTTTATGCAATTTTCTACATCTAAAATTTGGGAAGTTTTATTTCTCTATTGGAGAGATAAATGGAAGGAAATTATGCATATTATGAGTTCTATATTTTTTTAATTTGATAAGTCTTATTAAGCCTTTTGATAATTCAATAGTGATATGTACTTGAATACTCCTGTAATGATGTTAACAAGAAAACTTTTTTGTTCAAAAATTATGAATTGGTACGAAACTAAGTATTGCACTAGAAAAAAATGAAAAAGACAAATTTAGAAAAGAATAAAATAGAAAGAAAAAATTCTGACAAAGCTGAAACAATTTGATAGGTCAGTAGTTTTAAATGATTCTCGTATCTTTCCTCCAATAAAAATGGTTAATTTGACATGTTTATACATAAGTGGGTCCATGTTTAGTGAATTTTTAAATTGATGGTAAGGGCATTATTGGAATCTCAAAATTTTGGGTGTTGTTATAAAAGGAAAGGAGTTATTCTTTTTGAAACAGATCAAAAAGGAAATGAGGCCATTCTTTTAGAAACGGAGGGAGTATACTTTAAAAACAATTATAATTCATATATAATTCATATATATTGCATACATAATTCACTTTTAATACATATTGCAGATTTAACATAGTATTGCTATAAATGGTAATAAATAAAAAATATTGCTAAAATCAGTAATTATTTATTAAAATGTACCAATTTATGTAATTTTTCCTTAATACCCTTGATATGATACTTCAAGTACCTTCCACCTATGTCTCAGACTCTTCAAAAATGTCGACGAGCGCGTGCTGGATCTTCCAAAAATAGTGTATTTTTGAAAGGTCAGACACGGGTGCAACAAAATTTTTGGAGAATCTGAGCAACTTAGCCTTCCATTATACTACCTCTTCAAAATTGATCTATAATTTATGTACACACTACACTAGATTTACTGAGATCATGCAACACTGCAATAATGCCAGAGGAAGGCAAAAGGGAAATTACACATATCATGCAAGAAAGAAAGAAAGAAAGTGGTCCATGTTGCATTGAAAGAAACTCATAAGCAAAAAACAGCAACATATAGATTGAAGTATTCCGGTTATACTTTCACTAAAAACAGTAAGAACAAGGTAGAAATTAGAGGAATCAACAAGTTTTTAAGAGGCAACATAGAGTTATTATGGCTTGTAGTACTTGGTGGGTACAAAAGGCATCTTGGTAACCACACCATCGTAAGACTTTCCTCGAATCACAATCTTGACATTGGTCCCTGTCTTATGGTTACCCCTTTTTACGTATCCCATTGCTATGTTCTTCTTGAGACAAGGGCTGAAACCACCATTGGTGATTTCTCCAATATTTTGTCCATTTGAATCTTGAATTTCACTGTGACTTCTAGGGGGTGGGCCTGAAGAGAAAAATCCAACTCGCCTGATTTTAGGACCTTCTTCAATTTGCTTTAGTATTACCTCAGCACCAAGGAAGCCTCCTTCTGCCCTTCTTCTCTTCCCTATGGCCCATGTCAGCCCTGCCTCTACAGGTATTCTGTGCTGCTCCATGTCATTACCGTATAAGCACAATCCAGCCTCAAGACTCACGAGCTCCTCAACTTGTTAACCGAATCTTCCCTTCTGATTTCTCCAGAAGAGCTTTTGCAAGATCAAGAGCATTTTCTTAAGGTACTGAAATTTCAAATCCATCTTCACCAGTATACCTGAAAACCGCTCAAAATACACATTATGTCAGAGGGGCTGTCGCAAGTCAAGATTACTTGCGCAAGGATCAAGTGCCAATCATACATCAGAAGTATGAAATGATTGCATAAGAAAATAGCTCATTGAATGACAAGAAACATGGAGAAGTTGCCTTATGGATACAGTTGCAGCTGTTTTACACATTAGTGTAGTGTGCAATAACAAAGGGGTATTCGATCATAACAGAAGCCAGGTTAACCCATTATTAAAGAATTAAAGAAGGAACTAACTGATGAAAATGCTTGGACCTTTTTTCAATTATCTGAAGTCATTCTGATTTTGAACTTTTTGAAAAAGTTTATCAAACTAAAGGATTGCTTTTTCTCGGGCAGACTCAACACTCAATTTTGAAGAGGAAAACAAGAGAAGAAGCTACCCTGTCCTTGTGAGGAAGCATGGTGCCCCATTTATATCCAAAACCCTGAACACAGATTTATTCAGCAAATCAACAAAATGTAGTCTCCCTTCAAACTGAAAATTGTATTCTGTAGAAATTTAGAAAAGCTACCATAGCTTCATGATCCTGAGAGTCATTGATGGTGTCATTTGCCTCCAAATTCTTCGGTAAAGAGCTCATCCCAAAATTTTGCCTGCAACTGTGATGAATTAGTGCCCCCCCCCCACTCGACCGAAAATTCCCAACATAATCTAGCTCATGGATGACCTCTTTGCCAAATCGAAGCTTTGCCTTTGAACTCTTACATCTTTTTGCCCATTAATAGAGCTACTAGGGGAATACATGTTAGCCAACTGTTTTCAGGAGAGGAAGTAAAATGTCTTCTAGTCAGCCTAACTTCCTCTTGGACTATGAGGTAATCCCAAGAACTGCATAAGATATTTGGACAAAAGTTAATGCGGACAAGCATATATTGAACTGGAACATAAGGAAATCATAGATCGAAGTACCTCCAATCCACTTTTTAAGCCAATCCCAAAAAGTGTAACTCCAACTCCGATCAATAGAATAACCTTTCTTGTATATCCAAATGGTGTCTGCATCAGCATCAAATCATTGAAATGACCAAGCACTTAAGAGGACAAACTTCTAAACAATAGTTAACAACAGTCCCAATACTCAAAAGCATAATCACAACATTGAAAAAGATGTACTTGGATTCAGCGTAAAAGAAAGCTACACACTCCAAAACAAATAACAGCTCGAACATGTAGTTCTTTTTTCATAACAATATAATAAGCAACGATTCCTCTCTGAGCTGAAATAACAATGCAACTTTTGGAGTAAGGTTTCATTGAACCTTTTCAATGTTTCAAAGAGCTCTATCTTCTTCATCAAACTTGTTGCATATGCTGCATTGTTGTGTAAGCCCACAATAAGATTTTATTAACTTTTTTTCAAGAAACTACTGGTTGCTTTTTAATTCATCCTATACAGAGGAGACACGAAACTAGAATTTACCTGCAGATATTGTGCTCCAACTTGGTTTTCAGATTGAATTCTGTCTTTAGTATGCCTCTTATAACGCTCTATTATCTCCTGCGTGCTGCGTAATTCTCCTTGTTACTCCTTTTCCGTTACATCTTGTTAGGACCAAAAATAAGCAGATGTAAACACGGAAGCTAGCAATGCAAACCTCGAAAGACCACGAGTAAGAAGACAACGAGAAATACACCAAAAGACACAATGATTTAACGTGGTTCGGTCAATCGACCTACGTCCACAAAGGAGATGAGCAATCCACTATAAATATGAGAGTACAAAATACAGAGAGAAACAACCTCAACCAATTCACTCGAAATACATGGGAGGTTCGCACAAGTGATAACGTATCAAGCTTGTGACCCACAAATTCTCCCCCTAACCAAAACTCTCAAAGCCCTTAAGACTACATTGTGAATGCTAATTAAGTTAGAAGGAACATGCCTCTATTTATAGAGTCCTAAACCTTTTCCTACCAGAAAAAGGACTAGTCAATCCAAAACCTTTTCTTAAAAGGAAAACCTATTTATGGTAAGAAATTTAGGGCAAATAAAACCCAACAAATCTCCCCCTTGGCCTGAATTTCTGACAAAATAAATTTGTCCACCTTCTTCACTTAATTTACAACAACTTGCTTCTCCTCTCAATAATCTCCTTCGCAAAAACTATGTCTCAACACAGAGAACCTCTCTGAAACAATTTCTCCAACAGAATCTTCATTACTGTCAAAAAAAGGTTGCGGCTAGAATTACACACGCCAAGATGAACACCTCTTTCTAACCTGGTTCAATCATCGATTATCGAACCACTGAACCTGATTCCATCATTGAATCTGGCTCTGATACCACTTGTTAGGACCGAAAATAAGCAGGTGTAAATGCGAAAGCTAGCAATGCAAACCTCGAAAGACTACGGGTAAGAAGATAACGAGAAATAAACCAAAAGACACAAAGATTTAACGTGGTTCGGTCAATCGACCTACGTCCACAAAGGAGATGAGCAATCCACTATAAATATGAGAGTACAAAATACAGAGAGAAACAACCTCAACCAATTCACTCGAAATACATGGGAGGTTCACACAAGTGATAACGTATCAAGCTTATGACCCACAAATTCTCCCCCTAACCAAAACTCTCAAAGCTCTTAAGACTACATTGTGAATGCTGATTAAGTTAGAAGGAACATGCCTCTATTTATAGAGTCCTAAACCTTTTCCTACCAGAAAAAGGACTAGCCAATCCAAAACCTTTTCCTAAAAGGAAAACCTATTTATGGTAAGAAATCAGGGCAAATAAAACCCAACAAATCTCCCCCTTGGCCTGAATTTCTGACAAAATAAATTTGTCCACCTTCTTCACTTAATCTTCAACAACTTGCTTCTCCTCTCCATAATCTCCTTTGCAAAATTTATGTCTCAATACAGAGAACCTCACTGAAACAATTTCTCCAACAAAAATCTTCATTA
The DNA here is from genome assembly GCA_016801875.1 of Solanum sitiens. Taxonomy (NCBI): domain Eukaryota; kingdom Viridiplantae; phylum Streptophyta; class Magnoliopsida; order Solanales; family Solanaceae; genus Solanum; species Solanum sitiens. The sequence continues at coordinate 1,235,970 of JABWTJ010000331.1, forward strand.
CTGTCAAAAAGATTGCGGCTAGAATTACACCCGCCAAGATAAACACCTCTTTCGAACCTAGTTCAATCATCGATTATCGAACCTAGTTCAATCATCGATTATCGAACCATTGAACCTGACTCCATCATTGAATCTGGCTCTGATACCACTTGTTAGGACCGAAAATAAGCAGATGTAAACACGGAAGCTAGCAATGCAAACCTCGAAAGACCACGAGTAAGAAGACAACGAGAAATACACCAAAAGACACAAAGATTTAACGTGGTTCGATCAATCGACCTACGTCCACAAAGGAGATGAGCAATCCACTATAAATATGAGAGTACAAAATACATAGAGAAAAACAACCTCAACCAATTCACTCGAAATACATGGGAGGTTCACACAAGTGATAACGTATCAAGCTTGTGACCCACAAATTCTCCCCCTAACCAAAACTCTCAAAGCTCTTAAGACTACATTGTGAATGCTAATTGAGTTAGAAGGAACATGCCTCTATTTATAGAGTCCTAAACCTTTTCCTACCAGAAAAAGGACTAGTCAATCCAAAACCTTTTCTTAAAAGGAAAACCTATTTATGGTAAGAAATTTAGGGCAAATAAAACCCAACACATCTGAATAGTAAAACCATAACTTAGCTCTACTAATTCTATTTGCTTGATTACACAAAAAATTGTTCATTTATCAATATCAACAAGGATTTGCACAACTAAAAATAATGTTAACACTGAAAAGAAACAAAACTGAAAAGTTCATCAAGTAAAGAACAACAAAAAGACGAGAGATATGAAAGTTTTCAATTCACATGGAATCGAAATCTGGAAGTACAAATATTTTCAACAAAAGACATGAAGAGGAGAAATCATGAATAGCAAAGGAATTTTTATGTTCTTACCTCACCTTGACTAGTGATCATGAAATAGAGAACTTTAAATCCTCTTCTCGAGCTAAACATAGAAGAAAGCAAAAATTACTATTATATACAGTTTTACACTAATCAAATCAACTCGAGTTTTTGAAAAGTGAAATCCAAAGGTTGTCAAAGTAACGTTGACAGATAATACCAACATTGCAACAAAAGAAATTAAAAATTGAAAGAAATACCTGATCAGAAGCAGTAGATCAAGTTTTTTCTAGATATTTTGTCAAACACTTTGTGGATCTAGTAACTTTCCTTATCTTATAAACAAATTTAAACCAAATTATTACAAAATTGAAGATAAATGCATATTCATTAGCTGATAGCACATGCATGAATACGATACCAGCGAGAAAGAGAGATCAAATAAGAAAAACATTCAAATCGAGATTCATCAATAGGTTGCTGAAATTCAGAAGAAAATTAAAGAGAGATTACCAATTGGAAGTAGAAGAGCAGCAAACTGAAAGAATGAGAAATTGTTGGTGCTTCATATTGAATCCGTCGTACGTAGCCATGGAAGGAGGCGTGCTGATGCTTGAGAGAAATTTGGTGAATCTAAAGGCTAGCTATCGCTTCAGATGGAATGGAAAAGAGGGACGAGACATTTAGAATTTGAATAGAGAATGTTTGGAAATTTTATTTAATTGAAAGGACTTTGGTTGTATTTTTAATTTTTTTCAAGTAATTATCATTAAAGCAAAGACCAATTGTCGGTAAAGGGTCTATTTTTACCGGCAAAATGTCAATTGCCATTAATAATTGACTTTAAAACATGTTTTAGTGGCAATTATATTATTACCGCTAAATAAATGCCGCTAAATCCTTAATTTATTGTAGTGTGTATTTCAACATTTATTGACTTTTTGTATGTATACATATTGTGTTTAGATAAATATTTTATCGAGTAGTGCCTGATGATACCTTTTAACGGTGTCTCCCGAACTATCCATTACAATTTTTTAGTAGTTAGTTTCAGGATGATATGCGTTTTTTACCACTTTCGAGGACTATCGAAATATGCTTCTTTCTCATCTCTAGTAGTCTTGATGGAGTGTTCTAGTCATCTGTGGTAGATTGATATTTCTTTTTGGAGGTTAGTTGATGTAGTAGGTTCACTTTTGGTTGTACAAGGCCGTGGGCCTATATGAGGAGGTTTTCTGGATGAGAAGTCTGGTATGACTTGCTCTGGTTTTGAATTGTTGTTGGTAATAAATAAAATATCAGTTAATAGGCTGATACATCTATTATATCCAAAAAACCTTATTTCGATACAATCGAATTACAGAATGTGAAAACACACTTTAAATGCATTAACGACTTGACAGGAAGCCATGAGAATATTTCAAATATTATATCTTGAGGAATTGATGATTTTTTGGGGCATAATTCATCTTCTCGTCCATTGTTGAATAGCGCTAAAGTTTATTGCTTCGTTCTTTGGAAGACTCTTATTTCCTTTTGGTTTCTTTGTAGTACATTAGACTTCTAAATGAAGTTGAACCTTTTTTAATTGTTTTAAAACCCTAGACACAATATTAATTTTTTAAGAAAAGATTTTCTATTTAAAAGAAACCCAATAAAATTGAACATTTTTTTTGTTGTTATTTTTGGTTTTAATACCTTGAACAGAATATTAGTGGTTTATCAGGCATTCTCTGTGCAGAAACTCTATATTTTAGAGTTTCCAGCTTTACTCTTGTATCATGGAAGTCGAAGAAACAACCTACAGAAGCTCAGCAAAGGCAGAGTATATGAAGCCTGATTGATTTGTTTAAAGAATTGGGAATATACAATATCAGAAGTGAACTCAATAGCACCTGCAATTTTTAAATCTGAGAACCTTGTTCGAAAGGACTGGTTCAATAATGTTATTTTGAGAACCGAGATATTGGAACGAGCCATAACATCAGAGGTAATCTATGATTCTTTAAAATACGTGTTCGGCAATATTTTACATATGAATGCAACATTAGACTACAGGCTTTGTGATTAAGCTAGAAGAGTATCTACAACTTCCTGTCATTGTATATCATGAGAGGACTAAGCATATTAGTTAAATTATGACTTTGTAGTTAGTTACAAGTAATCAACTTATGATCATTGTAATTAACAAGTCAGATGGTGTATATATAGACAACATCTACAATGTAAATGGGATATTCTCTCACGAAATAAGATTCAGCTTTCTCTTCATCCTCTTCTATTTCATATTACTAAAATCTGGATTCTCTAACTTGTTAAATCTTCTTGATTCTTCAGTTTCAGCGTTGAGGCGAGCGGAGCCATTTCAATCAAGCCTCAATTTTTGCATATATCCGTGCAACAAAAAAATCCTGACAAATTTTTCAAGATAAAGGTTCTCATCCCTGAATGTGATGTGGAGAATGTTGATTCAGTTCTTAATAACATGTGGATTCTCTTCCATTGTTTTCTTGGATTCTGCTCTAAAATCCACATGTCCATGTATCCCCCTTCTGCTTTCATAATTATAATCTATGACTGCTATTTATCCTTCACCTCTATCAGCTCATGCCGGTGCGATCACGATAGAAATGTTTTCCACAAAGCAATAATTTCATAATTTTCAAATTTAACATCAAATGCAACAATAGTATATTTGTAACCATTTATAAAACACTCATAGATGAACTGATAGACAACTCCACTAATGCAAACACTCGAGCTAGCAGACGGAACACAAGAGAAAATTCTTTGAGTCTCTGCAGTGTAATATGTTGGGATATATTATTAACCATGCGTTTTGATATAGTATTATTATTGAACAATTGTTTATTCATTTATTCAATTCAATAAAGTGTTACATTAAATAGATCAATTGTCATACATGTGTCCTTGACTTATACAGTAGATGATTTAGTGTATAGAGTTTAAGCTTATACACAAAAAATTAAATCATCGGTTTTTATAAGTTAAAAGTTATTGTTCACAATCATAGATGGAAATCTGGGCAAAACCATCAGAAATATTGTAGCACGAGATTAAATGTAATTTATCTTGATTATGAGAATGGTATAGTTCTAACTTCTTGTGCTAGTGCATTTGGTATGTATTGAAAGGAACCGAGCAGAGATGGATGTTTTAGACTGACTGATAAAAACATATTCTCTAAACTGTTAAATGTACTTAAATTCTTAATCTTGATATAACGATTATGATCTGTATATATTAATTATCATTTTGATTTATTAAAAGGTGAGATTCTGAGATGGGTCAAAATGCCTGGTAGATTGGATGATAATAATATATATTGGTGAAATAATTAGTTAGTTGATGAAATCCATGTCTCAGTATAGAGATTGATGATACACCCTTTATGAGAAGTTTATAAGTTTTTATGTGTAAGCCCGGCCGGTAGATTTATGAATCTGGCACATGAAATAAGTTAAGTATTGCTCTAAAGGAAGTTAATCATTGAATTAAATTCATGAGTAATTTATTTATTGTTTAGTATCGGTAATCTTAACATGGGAAATTACATAAGTGTTTAATGATGAATTTCAAAATAAATAGAGGAATACAATTACGAATTTTTAGTGAAATGATTTATAATTTATTATGCTAAGAATAATTAAAATTAATTATCTAGAATTATTTCCATTTGAGGAAGCCTCAGTAATAAATTCTGTGGTCCCTCCAGTGCCAAATTTAACTAGAACTCAGAATCCTATTTTCTAGAAAAAAGGGAAAAAGAAACGTGTTCTTCTCCAAAAAAAGAAGAAGAAATGTGTGTTTTTATTTTTCTTGGAAGAAAAGGAATTCTCTTTGGACTAGGTGTAAGATGTTCATTCGTTCATAAAATATGTACAGCAATATGAATATGTAGGTAGACTAACATAGAGAGCTATAAGAACTAGGCAATACAGATTGAGGAGAAATAGTCTCCTAAGACATCACAACTTACTCACTCTTTTACATAGTTTAGATATATTAGGATTTATCTAAGCCTATCCGTTACACGCCCCTGCAAGTTGAACGGGGAAGCGGACACTGTCAACTTGTCTCTGAAATGCTAAAAACTTGCTTTTGGAAGAGCTTTCGTGAGAACATCTGCAACCTGGTCATGAGTGCTAAGATAACGAACAATCAAAGATTTATCCTTCACCTTTTCACGGACAAAATGAAAGTCTATCTCCATATGTTTAGTGCGGGAATGAAAGATAGGATTAGCTGTTAAATAGGTTGCACTTAGGTTATCACACCAAAGTATAGGAGTTGTAGTGTCAAAGCACCCAATTTCACGAAGTAAGAATTCCAGCCAAGTTAGCTCAGACGCAGCAGTGGCTGGTGCACGATACGCTGTCTCAGTACTAGAACGTGCAACAGCTCGCTGCTTTTTGGAAGACCAAGATACTAAGTGAGACCAAAGAAAGATAGCAAACCCGGTAGTTGACTTCCGATCATCCACAGAACCACCCCAATCCGCATCACTGTAACCATGCAGCAGTCTATTACTTTGGCGAGCAAAGAATAAACCATGGGAGGAAGTGGATTGTATATATCGGAAAATTCATTTTACAGCAACCCAATGGGACTCTCTCGGACTATGCATGAATTGTGAGACCTTATTGACTGCAAATGCTATATCTGGACGAGTGAATGTTAAATATTGTAGGGCGCCGACAGTGCTGCGATATAACGTTTCATCGTGAAAAGGAGATCCTTCAAAACTTGAGAGTTTAGCGGATGAAGCAGCCGGTGTAGAAAGAGGATTGCAGCCATCCATTTGTGCTTTCCGCAACAACTCAGTAGCATATCGATGTTGCGATAGATGCAAACCAATAGGGGTCCATGATGCTTCAATCCCTAAAAAATAAGAGAGGCGACCAAGATCTCTCACAGCAAAGTGTGACTTCAAGCGAGTAATAAGAGAGCCAACAAGAGACGAACTAGAGCCTAAAACAAGGAGGTCATCAACATACACCAAACAGAATAATTTATCACTGTTAGAGGAAAAATGAAATAACGAACAATCAGTTTTTGAGCCAGTAAAACCATAAGAAATCAAGGCATCAGTTAAACATTTATTCTACATACGTGGAGCTTGTTTAAGACCATAAAGGGAACGCTTGAGCAAGCAAACATGCTTAGGGCGATCCGGATCAACAAAACCAGGAGGTTGAGACATGTATACTACTTCATCAAGGGTACCATGAAGGAAAGCATTAGATATATCCAACTGAGTAATATGCCAATTGTTCGAGACAACCAAGTAAAGAAGGAGGCGAATGGTGGCAGGTTTCACTACCGGACTAAAAGTATCAACATAGTCCACACCCGGTCTTTGATGATATCTTTAGCAACAAGTCGAGCCTTGTAACGATCAACGGACCCATCAGGCTTAACCTTTATTTTGAACACCCATTTACTTCCAATAATATTTTGAGACGGAGAAGGTGGAACTAGTTGCGAAGTACCGTTTTGTATAAGAGCATTGTATTCCTCGTGCATTGCCCTACGCCAATGCGCATACTTTATAGCTTGAGAGTAACACGAGGGCTCAACAATATCAGTTGACATAGCTAAGTAAGAAGTGGGCCGCTTTGGTTTTAGTGAACCTGTTTGTGATCTAGTAGTCATTGGATGAGACTTAGATGAAGAGCATGGCAATCTGTTAGGATGGTGGACATTGCTCAATGGACCAGATTGTTCAAAAACAACCCCTTGGTCTCCACCTTCAGTAGGTAATGTATTGGATGGAATATCTGAAGATAGAGAAGATGCATCTGTAGGCATAACATGTGACGGTAAAGGAGACTGATGTGCTGCTACACCACCTTGTTTAGAGCATTGCGTCGTAGAAATGGAGGTGGAATTATTCAATAATGTGGTATTGGGTGTTGCAGAAGAAGGACTAGGCGAATTCAATGAGGAAGGAACAAGCACAACTGATTGTGGAATTGAAGAAGGTATCTGGACAGTGAGCGGGGCAACATTGGTTGATGTAGCAGGCACCGTAGCATCGTCCTGAACAGCAAAGGGAAAAGTTGTTTCGTCAAAAACAACATGACGGGAAATAAAATTTTTAGAGGAAGTAGGATCAAAACACTTATAACCTTTGTGAATTTTGCTATACCCTAAAAACACACATCTCTTAGAACGAGGAGATAATTTATCTTTCGTATAAGGGCGAAGCCAAGGAAAGCAAAGACAACCAAACACACGTAATAAAGAGTAATCAGGATCAAAATTAAATAGGATGCGAAAAGAAGATTGATTATTGAGACGGAGAGTTGGTAATCTGTTTATGATATAAATAGCAGTATCAAAAGCATTTGTCCAAAATTGGGAAGGAACACTTGCATCCGTTAATAAGGCACGACCCGTCTCAACAATATGTCGATGCTTACGTTCTACACAACCATTTTGTTCTGGGGTATAAGGACAAGAAGAACGTTGTGTAATACCATTGTCTCTTAAATAAGAAGTTAAAGCTTGAAACTCACCTCCCCAATCTGCTTGAAAACTCTTAATCGGGCGACCAAAGTATTTTTCCACAATTTTTCGAAATTGAATAAAAACGGAAAGAACTTCAGACTTGAACTTAAGAAAATAGATCCATGTGTATATGCTATAATGATCAAAGAAAATAACATAATATTTGTATCCATCATTCGAAATAACAAGTGCTGGACCCCAAAGATCTGAACAAATCAAATCTAAAGGGCCTGTGGCCTGAAAACTAGAATCAACAAAAGGAATTTTATGACTCTTGCTAACAGCACAAGTTGGACACAAACTAGAAGACCTACTACTAGACGAAATAACTGTACTAGAAGGCAAAGTCCGACGAACAATTGGATAAGACGCATGAGCCAAGCGCGCATGCCAAACACCAAGTGAAGCAGCATATGAAGTTGGTGAAGAAACGGACTTCCAGGTAGGAAGGGAATATAGACCTCCCTCATTCGATCCTTTGTGAAGAACTGCCTTCGTTGCCAAGTCCTTAATAAAAAAATAGTGAGGAAAAAATTCAATTGAGACTTGGTTAGAATTAGTAAAAGAACTGATAGACAATAAATTTTGGGTAGCAGTGGGAACATGAAGAAGACTATCAAGAACATAGGACTTGTCAGAAATAAATATAGATCCTTTACCAATATGTGAGATGGGCAACTTGGAACCATTACCTAGAGTAACTTCTTTAGGACCATGATATTCCGAGTGAATAGCAAGATTGTCAAGATTAGACGTCAGATGATGCGTGGTGCCACTATCCATCAACCAAGTTTGTGTTGATTGTGAAGATGTACTTGCTAGATTTGAGGAGGGACGACCAGATACCCGATTTCCATTCAGAGTCCTAGGTGACGGACAAACTAGTGGAATATGGCCCTTTCCTTCGCAATTATGACAGACAATTCCAGAATAGTCTGTGGAAGGTGGGATAGTTCCAGAATAAGTTCCCGAATGACTTGCAGTGGCATAATGCTGACTTTGAGATTGTGGTAAACTTCCATAGTTAGCAGAGCGTCCACGACCCCGATTAGTACGCCCTCTGCCGCGTCCACGATGTGTAGAGAATGAACTTTGTGTGTACTGTGCTATTGGGGCAATAACAATACTGGCATCTTCACGTTTTAATTGTCTTTCTTCATTCAACAACATACCATAAAGTGCATCAAAGGTGATGTCGTCATGACGTGATTCAAGCGACCTTGTGAAGGGGCGATAAGCAGAACCTAATTCGGCCAGAACAAACTCTACTAAATCATCAGTAGTGACTGGGTGCTGCAAGGCAGCTAACTTATCAGCAATAGCTTTTGCCCCTTGAACGTAACTTTCAATAGTTGCATTATCACGACGCAAGTTGTGTAATTGTTCCTTAAGTTCACGAATCAGTTGTTTAGATCCACTAGCATAGGCAGCAATAAGTTTGTCCCAAGCCGCACGAGCTGTTTCCGCTCCGACCAATTGAGGGAGAATACTTTCTGAAACTGAAGCAACTATCCAACTCAAGACGAGTTGATCTTGACGTACCCAAACCTTATATGCAGGATTTGGTTTATCACCATCCAAAACACGTGATGGTGCTGGTTCGCTACCATCAATATAATGGTTAAGACCACAACCGCAAATCATAGGAAGAAATTGTGTCTTCCAAAGCAAAAAATTTGTTGACGTAAGCTTTACTGGCAACTGATGAGCGAGATTAGGTGTAGGATAGTAGTTTCCCATGGCATTCGTTGAAACAACTGAAGCTGCCAGGGTAGAAGAGCTCTCAACGTTATCTCCCATTCGAAAGTTGTTTCTGATTATTCAAAAGAACTTTTATTTTTTGAAGAAAAAAAAAATGAAAAAAAAAACGGTCGTTAAACCACAAAAGGCTCAGATACCATGTAAGATGTTCATTCGTTCATAAAATATGTACAGCAATATGAATATATAGGTAGACTAACATAGAGACCTATAAGAACTAGGCAATACAGATTGAGGAGAAATAGTCTCCTAAGACATCACAACTTACTCACTCTTTTACATAGTTTAGATATATTAGGATTTATCTAAGCCTATCCGTTACACTAGGAAGATAAGTCTATAAGTAGGGATTCTTCTGACCTTGAAAGTTATTGAGTTCAGTATTCTATACAATACTTGCCCACCCAAGTATTGACTCAATTGTTAATTGGGATCACTGTAGAAGACTGTAGAGCTGGAGTTTGATTTACTTCAAGATATCTGCACACGCTTCAAGAGGTAATCCTGAGTTAATTTTCATCATACTTTGTATGTAATGCGTATTTGTGATTGTTATATATATTCATGCAAGATGTATGATTCTGGAATGCTTTCGCTATGTATACTATTTTCTTACAATTGATATCAAAAGACATACTTGCATCTTTATAGATAACCTAAAATATGCCTATATGAAATTACATGCATGATTCGTGGTTAGTAACTTTAATTTTATCACAAAAAGAACAAAACTAATAAAACTTATATTGGTTTGTTTTGTTAAAATTTTACGGTAATAATGACACATGTAAATTGATTTGTAAGATCTGATAGTATTTTCATATAGTCATGCACGGTGTTCCTTTGGATGGATAATTTTAAAAGAAATTTGATGGCTACACCTGTCATTATTTTGTCTTTTCTTGTGGGGCACTTCTGTACATTTTTTTTTTATCTCATATTGTGGGGGCTGGAAATTTTTCCTCATTGTGATGGCTGCTTCTTGTTTTCAAATATATGTTGGGTGTTATTTCTTATAATTTAACATGTATATATGCTGGCTGTTTTCCTATATAATGGAAATCAAAGTTTCACATATTAATGTAAGTAATATTTTAGTGGGATATTGAAAATTGATATGAGTGATTGGTTGAAGTTTTTTTTTGTATACGTGATTGGCCGGCATTGTATATGTGTCTTCTCATGTGTTTAACTATATGTGTATGAGATTTTATACTGAATGAATTGAAACTTTTTGTTGAAATATATTTTTTTCTCTAAATGTTTTGGTATAAAATTTGGTAGAAAATAAAATGGTGATGAGAATTTTTTTTCTTTAATTACCAAGATTAAATAGTAATGAAGTATTAAATTTATGCGTTGGGTTAGACCTTCCTCCCCATTGGATGAATTTAATACAAGTCATTCCGTATTTAATCGCTAGTTTGATAATTTGTATTAACTCTCCTAAACTGAGTAATATATAATTGGATCAATGTAACTAGAGGATTTTTACTTGACTTAAACTAACAGTTGACTCTCCAACTGATTTAGGTCTGTATAAGTTTATGGAGTGAATAATCGGTCATTATATATGTATATTGTATGAATAGTTCTTCAATCCCAACGATTGGCTATTCAAGATGCATGAATGTATATGTATATGATGAGTTTGAATGTAACTATTCAATGTTATATGACTGTGTTATTGATCTATTGTAACTATTTCTTCAATATCAGATTCAACATGTCTCCTTTTAATCCCATTAGTATTATTTTGGGTCAAAATAAACTAGAAGGTTCTAACTATGTTGACTGGAGGAGAAATCTTGACATTGTGTTAACAGCTGAAGAATATAAGTTTGTGCTTCATGAGGAATGTCCATTGAAACCAAATGATCAGTCTAGTGATGAGGATAAGTTAGCTTATCAGAAATGGCGCAAAGCTGATGAGATGGCGCAATTTTACATTATGGCTTCAATGTCAAATGTTTTGCAACATCAACATCAAGCTATGTTGTCTGTTTTTGAAATTCTGGAGAATCTTAAACAAATGTTTGGAGACCAGGGTCGATCAGCTAAGCAGACTAAGAACTCTCATTAACACTAAGATGGTTGAAGGCACCCCTGTAAGAGACCATGTTCTGAAGATGATAGGTCTTTTGAATGAACTAGAGGTCTTGGGGGGCTGAAATTGACAATGACTCCCAAGTTGAGATGATATTGCAGTCTTTGCCTGACAGTTTTCAAAATTGCCTAAATTACAATATGAATAAGATGAGTCTATCTTTGGCACAATTGTTGAATGAGCTGCAGGCGGCATAGACTCTTGTCAAAAAACATACACCATCAATGACACTTAATGTTGAGAAAGGTTCTACTTCTAAATCCTAAGGTGGTCAGAAGAAGAAAAAGGCTCACAAAGCTATGGCAATTGCACCTCCAACTGGGGGCGTGAAAAATTCTAAGGGCAAGTTTTTTCATTGCAAGATGCCAGGCCATTGGAAGGCTCATTGTCCAGATTTCTTAGCCAAGAAGAAAAATAAACCAGGTAACTCACTTTCACTTGTCGTTGAAACATTTTTAGCGGTTGTTTCTACCACTTCATGGTGTGTAGATTCAGGAGCCACTGATCATATCTGCACTACTTTGCAGGGGTTTCAAGAAACACGCAAGTTGATTAGAGGTGAAGTTAGCATTTTTCAAGCAGATGGCTCAGCAGCTGCAGTTTTAGCATTAGGAAATATTACATTTTCATTTGATAGTGGTAGAGTTTTAATTTTAAAAGACATTATATATGCACCTGCTGTTAGAGGAATTTTAATTTCAGTTTCTAAACTTTTGAGAGATGGTTATGATGTTAGTTTTTCTGATAACGATTGTGTTATTAGCTATAATAAACATCTTGTCTCTTCTAGTACATTGATTGATGATGTTTTTATTATTAATGTCTCTCCAGAATTACAACAAACCATATAACTGAATAATGTTAACCTTTCAAGTAAAAGAAAATGTTCTTCTGATTTTAATGAGACTTATCTATGGCACTTGCGTCTATGTCATATAAATCTGGATAGGTTGTCAAGGTTGGTTCGAGATGGACCTTTAGGTTCATTAAAAGTAGAGGCACTACCAACATGTGAATCTTGTTTAGAAGGAAATATGACTAAGAGACCTTTCCCCTCAAAAGGAAATAGAGTCAATAATAAACTAGAGTTAATTCATTCTGATTTGTGTGGCCCAATGAACATTCAAGCGAGAGGTGGGTATGAGTACTTCGTGACTTTCATTGATGACTACTCAAAATATGGATATATATATTTTTTGCGTCGTAAGTCTGAATGCTTTGAGAAATTCAAAGAGTTTAAGGCAGAAATGGAGAAACGACATGGAATATATATCAAGTCATTGCGATCTGATCGTGGTGGAGAATACCTCTCTAATGAGTTTATTAGTTACTTATCAGAACAAGGAATTACATCTCAAATGTCTGCACCTAGAATTCCACAACAAAATGATGTAGCAGAAAGAAGAAACAGAACTCTTTTAGAAATGGTTAGATCAATGACGAGTTACTCTGATTTGCCTTATTCGTTTTGGGGATATGCCTTAGAAACTGCAAATTACATTCTGAACTTAGTTCCTTCTAAATCTGTTCCTTTGACACCCATTGAACTGTGGACTGGGCACAAACCTAGTTTGAAACATATTCGAGTTTGGGGATGTCCAACACATGTATTGAAAGGGAAGACAGAAAAATTGGAACCTAAAACAGAAGTATGTGTTTTTATTGGATACCCTAAATGAACGAAAGGTGGTATGTTTTATAATCCTAAATAAAAGAAGGTCATTGTGACTACCAATGCAAGTTTCTGGAAACGGATTTTTTAACAAACCATATTCCTCGAAGTAAACTAGTTTTACAGGAATTAAGCAAAGAGATAACAAATTAGTCTACTGAAAATAATGAAAATCAAATTCAAACCCCACATGTTAGAGTTAACATACCATTGCATTATAGTAGTGGGAGAGATGTTAATAAACATAAAATTCCACAAGTACAAGATCTTGAAAATTCATTGCATATGGGTAGTGGGAGTAATAATGAGCATATTGTATTAGAGGAAGAAGTTGTTGATATCTCTGCACCGCAAGGTGCTGAAGATAACATGGACACTCAAGATCCTAGAAATGATGTGGTTCCACCACAAGATCATAATAATGCAAATCTCTCTGAACCTGCCCCTGCAACTGTAGTGTCTCGTCGTAGAGGGAGAGTGATAGTAAAACCACTTTGGTATGCACTCTTAGGAGAGTCTTTTGACAGAATCCCTGAAGAGTTGAATACTGAACCTGTGAATTACGATGAAGCACTACAAGATAAAGATGTAGAAAAATGGATTGTTGCTATGAAATCAGAAATGGAGTCTATGTACTCTAATAAAGTCTAGGATCTTGTAGAACCACCTGTAGATGGAGTCAAACCAATTGGATGCAAGTGGATGTATAATAAAAAGAGAGGAGTAGATGGAAAAGTGCAAACTTACAAAGCTAGACTTGTTGCAAAAGGGTTTACTCATAAAGAAGGGATCAACTATGAGGAAACTTTTTCGCTAGTAGTTATGCTTAAGTCTACTAGAATTCTCTTATCCATTGCTGCGCATTATGATTACGAAATTTGGCTAATGGGTGTCAAGACAGATTTTCTTAATGGAAGTCTTGATGAAAGCATATTTATGCGACAACCAGACGGTTTCATAGAAAAAGGAAAAGAACACATGTTGTGCAAGCTTAAAAGATCCATTTATGGATTAAAGCAAGCTTCTAGGGCATGGAACACTTTCTTCGACAATGAAGTCAAGTCTTTTGGTTTTGAGAAATGTCTTGATGAGTCTTGTGTGTACAAAAAGTGGAATGAGGAGAAGTGGTGTTTTTGGTATTATATGTAGATGATATCTTACTCATAGGAAATAAGGTGGGCTTGATGAATTCAGTTAAGGAATGGTTGTCCACAAACTTTGATATGAAGGATTTGGGAGAAGCTGCTCACATCCTTGGGATCAAGGTTCTACGTGATCGCTAGAAAAGGATGTTAGGTTTATCTCAAGCTCTTTATATTGATACAATTCTTATCAGGTTTAGCATGCATGATTCCAAGAAAGGATTTCTTCCTTTCAGACATGGAATTTCTCTATCTAAGGATCAATGTCCTAAGACAGATGAGGAAACAGAAAGCATGAAGGCAGTTCCTTATGCATCTGCGATAGGAAGTCTCATGTATGCGATGTTGTGCACTAGACCTGATATTGTTTTGCTGTAGGCATGGTTAGCAGATATCAGTCTAATCCTGGACGAGAACATTGGACAATAGTTAAGCATATAATCAAGTGCCTGAAAAGGACTAGGGATTACATGCTAGTCTATCATTCAGATGAGTTGGTGCCCATAGGGTACACAGACTCAGTTTTCCAGTCCGATATGGACTCTAGAAAGTCGACGTTAGAAAATGTGTTTACTTTGGGAGGTGGAGCCATTGTTTGGAGAAGCATAAAGCAAACCTGTGTTGCTGATTCTACTATGGAAGCCGAATATGTAGCAGCCTCTGAGGCAGCTAAGGAGGCAGTGTGGCTCAGAAACTTTCTGAAAGACTTGGCGGTTGTTCCTGCAATAGAAATGACACTCACAATGTTTTGTGATAATATGGGAGTGGTTGCAAATTCAAAGGAACCACGAAGTCATAAGAAGGCAAAACACATTGAGCGAAAATACCATTTGATTCGAGACATAGTACAGAGAGGGGATGTGATGGTGGCGAAGATTGCATCAGAGAACAACGTGACAGACTCTTTCACAAAAGCTTTACCGCAAAAGTCTTTTGATAGACATGTTGAAGGAAATGGGTGCTAAAGTTGTAGGTTCATGATTGTGAGTCTAAGTGGGAGATTGTTGGGATATAATATTAACCATGCATTTTGATATAGTATTATTATTGAACAATTGTATATTCATTTATTCAATTCAATAAAGTGTTACAATAAATAGATCAATTGTCATACATGTGTTCTTGACTTATACAGTAGATGATTTAGTGTATAGAGTTTAAGCTTATACACAGAAAATTAAATCATCGGTTCTTATAATATAAAAGTTATAGTTCACAATCATAGATGGAAATCTGGGCAAAACCATCAGAAAGATTGTAGCACGAGATTAAATGTAATTTATCTTGATTATGAGAATGGTATAGTTCTAACTTCTTGTGCTAGTGCATTTGGTATGTATTGAAAGGGACCGAGCAGAGATGTGATAAAAATATATTCTCTAAACTGTTAAATGTACTTATATTTTTAATCTTGATATAACGATTATGATCTGTATATATTAGTTATCGTTTTAATTTATTAAAAGGTGAGATTCTGAGATGGGTCAAAATGCCTGGTAGATTGGATGATAATAATATATATTGGTGAAATAATTAGTTAGTTGATGAAATCCATGTCTTAGTATAGAGATTGATGATACACCCTTTATGAGAAGCTTACAAGTTTTCATGTGTAAACCCGATCGGTAGATTTATGAATCTGGCACATGAAATAAGTTAAGTATTGCTCTAAAGGAAGTTAATCATTGAATTAAATTCGTCAGTAATTTATTTATTGTTTAGTATCGGTAATCTTAACATGGGGAATTACATAAGTGTTTAATGGTGAATTTCAAAATAAATAGAGTACAATTACCAATTTTTAGTGGAATGATTTGTAATTTATTATGGTAAGAATAATTCAGATTAATTACTTAGAATTGTTTCCATATGAGGAAGTCTCAGTAATAAATTCTGTGGTCCCTCCAGTGCTAATTTAACTAGAACTCAGAATCCTATTTTCTAGAGAAAAGGAAAAAAGAAACGTGTTCTTCTCCAAAAAAAGAAGAAGAAACATGTGTTTTTATTTTTCTTGGAAGAAAAGGAATTCTCTTTGGACTAGGAAGACAACTCTATAAGTAGGGATTCTTCTGACCTTGAAAGTTATTGAATTCAGTATTCTATACAATACTTGCCCACCCAAGTGTTGAGAGAGTTCAATTGTTAATTGGGATCACAGTAGAAGACTGTAGAGCTGGAGTTTGATTTACTTCAAGATATCTGCACACGCTTCAAGAGGTAATCTTGAGTTAATTTTCAGCATACTTTGTATGTAATGCGTATTTGTGATTGTTATTTATATTCATGCAAGATGTATGATTCTTGAATGCTTCCGCTGTTTATGCTATTTTCTAACGTAATAAACTCAGGCTTGTTCGGCTGGTATTCATTTATGCCTTTCAACGGATAGATTAGATAATTTTTGTAAAATAATTTTGTAAGATGGAAGAAACATGAGGAAACCATGGACCAAAGTTGCAGTAATATGCTATCATAACTTCGTTCAATGGATCACAATCGACGTATCATGAAAAAGAGACTATGATATCCGAAATATAGTTTCCAACACGCCCAACCCTGCAGCAACATCTACTGGAACTTCCTTTCTGTCAATTCTTATTACCACAATCTCCAGAATCTTGGATTCTTGACTTGTCCCGTTTCTCCTTTCTCTCTGCTTCCTCTTCCTGGTTCGATCAATTGACAACAAAGTTTAAGGTGACAAAGTTGTTGTGTTGTAACTGGTTGAAAGCCTAACGATTGTTGAAACTTTGGAGATGGCCGGTGTCAACAGTTAGGTTGTTGGACTAAACTAAGCCTAACATTTGTAATACTATCTAATTTTGTTTTTAAAAAATCAGTATCTGTAAAATAAAGAAAGGGTATCCCCTAGTGAGATGCAAGCAAAGAAAGCTCAAGGACTATGTTATTTCTGTGAGGAGAAGTATTCCCTTGGGCACAAATGTAACCTTTCAAAACAACTGTTTGTCTTGGAATTTGGGATGGTAAATATTGTACTCAACCTTAATCAAACGTTTGGGGTTCAAAAGTAGGGTTGGAGTCAACGAATTACCCCTCAAAGTAGGATGAATCTATATTAATCAAATATTAAAGAAATATTTATGTCCTTATAAACTTTAGATTAAAAGTCCCAAAAAATAAAGTTTTAACCATATTGATCGAAATATAAACAAAAAAATATGTCTTTTCTCTATCAAAGTAGTTTCATCGACTATATATGTTTTTTTTGAATAAGGGACTTGCCAATACATCATTTAATCCAAATTATTTGAGCGACATACGTTATTTCATTCAAATTCAATAGATGTTTTTATATTTTAATAAATTTATCAAGTACACAACTAATTATATAAGATGTATAATACTTAGATTTTGTATGTAGATGCCTTGAATAGGAGGAAAACTCTCGTAGTTGATGAATAAAATGTTTGAACCACTATTTAAAAATACAAATATAAACAATAAAACAATTACATATCTTTTCGAAAGACATTGGTGATGAACAACTACAGTAAAATGAAGAATTAATAACAAAATCCATATACAATTAGAATCAAATCTTTTTCGTTTTAAGATTAAAAAAATATTTCATATTATCTTTGAATAAAATATTCTTGAAAATTTATCATAAGGTTGTACCCTCTCGAAAACACTTATATTATCAAATGTTCAGAAGTAGATTAATTACGTAGCTCACCACTGCGCCCGCCTATGTGGCGTCACCACATATAAGAATTCCCTATTAATTTATTTATTTCCAAAACTAATCTTCCCCTTTTCATGAAAAGTTGTGACTTTTATGAAAAATTACTACTTTAACGAAAAATTGTGACTTTGATGAAAAGTTGTGACTTTTATGAAATGTTGCGACTTCAATGAAGAGTTGATACTTCTATGAAAAGTTGCGACTTTTATTATAGGTTGTAACCTTTTCAAAGGGTTGCAACTTTTCCAAATAGTTGTAACCTTTTTGGTAAGGCACAATAAAAAAAAACAATTACACTACCCTTTGTTGTCTATAAATAGAGGGATTTCCTCTCATTTTAAAACAACAAAATTCTAAACCTCCTCTTCTTCTTTTTCTCCTTCTCCTTCTCCTTCTCCTTCTCCTCCTCCTTCACAATTAAATATTTGTGTACTTTGCTCCTGTTAAGTGGCTCACTAACACCAGTGCTTATGTTACAAATCATGGTATGTATATTTACAATCATTAATTTATACTTATGTTATAAAGGATAAATGATAAGATGTAATAATTTTTATTTTTCTTTACATTATTAATGTTTGTTACATAATCTTATATGTAAGATAATATAGTGTTTTAATTATAATATCAGATATGTTTTAAGGAATATTTTATAAATTCTATTATACTAAATTCTTGCGCGAAGCGCAAGTAATTTTACTAGTTTAATATTTAAATAATAAATCTAAATAAAATTATCAAGCTCTTTTAGAAAAATTGGTTGAATTATGCTAACTTTAGCAAAAATTCACATCCAATTTTAACTCATAAATTGATTCAATTCATGGCCCATAAAAAAACCAAAACCCAACCCAATTGATCCTCGTAAACTTCACCTTTCATTCTATTTAATCAGGTGACCCAATATTCCTTTTTTCTACGCCCTAATTTATTTTTACTTTCTCCAATCGCCGCCCAACTATCCTATTTCTCTCCCTTTCAGCCAAAAGCCCGAACAACTCTTCGAGTTTGTTCTCTTGTTCTAGTTATTTCTGAATTCCTTTTTTCACTTTCTTCTTCTTTTTCTTAGTTATCCATTTACTATGAAATTTTGAATAATTTGAAAGGATTTTTCCTCAACAATCGTCCAGAAAAGGAATGAAGATGAAGATATCACAAAATATGATTGAAATTATTTAAATACCGGTTAAATGGGGTAACTCTATTTATTTTCTCATTGAATGTTGAATGATTTGATTTTTCTTTGTATGATTTATTTTAACAATATTTTTTAATTGTTATTGAAAAGGAAAATGAGGAAGGAGATTACAATGTGGGGAATCGAACTCTCATCAACAAGTTTTCAGGTAGTCAGCCAGCTTAACTACTCAAATTTTCCTTAATATCGTATATTTAGTCTTTTTTCATTTTATATATCTTCGTTTTCTTATTTATTTTTAACAAGCTTTGTGTTTGATCTCAATTGTAAAATTCTTAATTTAAAATTCGTACTGATACACAAATCATAAATACACAAAGTTATGAATATATATTTCATCAGTGTCACATTTAAAATTAAAAAAAGAGCAATTTTTTTCTCTTTTCTATCTACCTTTTTTCCTAACCATTTCTCTGCTTCTAATAATAAGAAAAAAGAGACTAAATTCTAAAGTCATGTTTTGGTAAAATCAACCATCCTTAGAATTGAGTGCTTTAGTTGATTCAAATTCCTTCTCTTGAGCATCCCTCCATAACTGATACAAACTAAAATTGTCATCATACTTCTCGAAATTCTCCGTCTTATTATCATATGGGGAAGCACCATTTAAACAACATCATCATCACCATCATCACCATTGAACAATGAAGCTTTGTTCATGGGTATGGAATTTGTGTCTTGCTTCATGATTACTTTCTATATCATGGATACCTTGTTGTCATTACTACGAATTTGAAAGTCATATTCATCTTATACTTCTCCCTCGTTAGCTAAATTTTGAAACTCGTTCTGACAAAACTTGTATCAACTTACTCTTGGGAATATCTTGGTTATTAGAAAGAGCCAGAGAGATTTTTTCAAGATCTAGAGAGGTTTTAATCCCTGAATGTGACGTAAAGGATGTTGGTTTAGTTCTTACTGACTCACATAGATGGTGATGACTAACTAGCACAAGAAGATGAGGAAAATTGTCAATACTCAACGTATCATACATCAAAAATTAAGCTAAAGTTAAATATAATTTTTTATCTAGTCAACGAATTACCATTATAGTAAGAAATTCAAACTAATCTCAAAATGTAATTTAGAATACAAGACAAAGAAAACATAATGAAGATAATTTAGCAAGGAAAATTACAACTAATGTGTTTAGCCAAAATAATATTTTGGAAATTTTAATTAAAGTATTATTAAATGTGAACCATGGTACGAGTTTAACCTCAACTGTACCCCTCTTCCAACTATAAAAGGTGAAAATAAAGTCTAGGCCAACACATGAAAAAAATACTTCACATTTAGGAAGAAATCAAAGCCTAACACCTCTCATTTCTCTCACTCCAAACTGTCCACCAGATGCATTGTGGGATGATCCTCGACCACTTCTTTTGACTTTTGCTGACCGGTCCAACTATACTTTAACCATACAAATAATACTAGCTTGACAAAATTAAAAAAAAATCTATTGTATTAATAACTTATTGTTTTATGTGCACTAACATTTACCTTTTGTTGGGTGAAGCAGACAAAGATCCTTTCTGGAATCCTAACAGTGTCCCAAAAAGAAAGAGATCAGAGCTTACACAACTCATTTTGTCACCTGTCAAAAGACTCCATAGGCAACTTTACAACAATCTACACAGGAACCAGAATTTGAAAATATACCAAACAGGGGTGAAGATGTTACTCTAATTTATGCAAGGAACAAATACATTCCTCCAAATGAGATTGGTCTTGGAGTTATGTTGCTCGTATCACCAACTACAACTACAGAACGCTCGACGTCTCAATTTTCAATGGCAGAAGATAATGCCTCTTCCTCAATGAATGTACCTATAGAAAATCCATATTTGTTAGTGAATTTTGAGATGCATGCCTACGATTCAATAGGGCAGCTCGATGCACTAAAGCTACCGCTATGTGCAGGATTCGGCGAACATTCCGTTTTATTGGATGGAATTTCCATGAATTAGATATGGAAAATCCATATTTGTAAGTGAAATATATGTAGAAAGGCTAGTTGACCCTACCTCTATCAACTTTCCATAAAGCAATAAGTTTGATATTTTTAGTTGTAACATCAAATGCAGCTATAGTAATTCTGTTATGGATAACAAACTTATAAATAATTCCATTAATGTAAACCCCGCGAATAATAGGGGAACTTTGTCAAGATCTGAACTAAGAATAAAATAAAAAAATATTTTTTTTTGTACAATTTTTTGATTTATACTAATAACTTTCAACTATTACAACTAAGAATGGAAATACGAGTACTGAATTGAACTACTTTATTGGGATGCCATAGATGAGCTTGAGATCTGCACAGAAGAAGAAGAAGAAGAAGAAGAAGAAGAAGAAGAAGAAGAAGAAGAAGAAGAAGAAGAAGAAGAAGAAGAATTAGAATTTAGACTGAGAGAGAAGAAGGAAGAAATCTGGAAACAAGAAAAATACCAATTGATTCGCTTGCTTTTCTTTTCTCCAGGTTGTTAGCCTTATAACCACCTTGTCCGAGCTGGAAAAATCGTAGCCCATTAAGCAACTCCCAATCGCATCTGTCTATTGAATGTGTACTTGAGTCAATAAACTAATAAATATACACTTTATATAATGGTTTATTTTGCATATGGGACCGATTATCTATACGACCTGCTGCAATCATCTAAATCTAATCTTCGAATCACATCATTATGCAAAGTTAGTACAGGAGAAGTAAGAGAAGGACCCTAATATTTTATTTTTTCATCACATACTTTTATCTAAATGTACTTTTCTAGTTATTTTAGACGCAAAGTCATTAAGTACTGGTTTATAATCAATCTGCTTTAATAATCCTTTTTCAAATGATAATATAGCTAATTCAATCTCTCTTGAGACATTGTTAATCTTAAAGAAGATTTAATCAATTTTAATTTCAAAAAAAAAATCGGTTGAGCCACCGGTTACATAAATTGTTAACATCATCCTATAAGCAATATGTGTATTTGGAAAATAATGTTTTTTAATTTAATTGAGTATTTTCATTAGATCATTATCTTCTACTTTTATTATTTATCTTAACACTCTTAATTCAAAAAACAAATGTAAATCATCAATATCAGAATAACTATTATGGGTTAAAGAAAGGTCAAGGTCAAGACAATATTTTTTTAAAATTTTCATCATCTACTAATCTCAATATTTTACCATTAAATAAGAAATAAAAAATATTCTTATATGCTTCAATTAGTTCAAATCTATTTTGAACTGAAAAAATATATATAAAGTAATCAACTCTAAAGATTCTTCAGGGGACTTAGTGATTTCCTTATCCATATTTTCATCAAATTATTTCTTACGAAAATCAGGTTTGTATTCATCACATATGTATTTTCCTTAGTAGAAATCATAGCACTCATATCACACATAAATCTTTTAAAAAAACATATATAAGTTATTGAATTGTTTTTTAAAAATGGGGGCCCCAAAAAATATGGGGCCCCAAACGATGACTTTAGTGGCCTAGGGGTTAAGAAGGCCCTGTCCATAAGTAGTTCTCATAGTTCTCTTTATCTATGTTGCATTGCTGACGGTTCCACGCGAGAGTGAAGGCAAAAAGATGGCATATAGAGACTGATGGACATTGTGAATTATCCTATCGTACAAGCCTAAATATTGCAATCCTGATATATAGAGGTGCAACTGAAGCTTACCACCAGCTAAGAGACATTGTGAATTATCCTATTGTACAAGCAAAGCATATAAAGAAAAGACAAAGAAGTTGAGAAAGAGCTGCATAATCAAGGTATTTTTAAGCATATAAGTTTCAGGTCTCTTGTCCTGAAACTTATACATCATTATTATGCGTGTTTCATAATTGTGCCTCTAAATTAGTCCACTACTCACAATTACTAGTGTTATTATCTCTTGATACATACTATAGTACTTGAATCTATCTGAAATGGAAAATGAGTGGGTGATCAAGGTAAACGATGAGCTAATGCACATGGAGGATCTGACAACGGTGGAGGCAGAGCACTGGAAGAAGCGGTCCATATATAGAGTACCTGTTGGTGTCGCAGATGTGAGCAAGAAATCTTACAAACCTCAGGTAGTTTCTTTTGGTCCTTACCATCATGGCACAGATCATCTCAAGACGATGGAAGTTCATAAGCACCGAGCTCTTCTCTATTTACTCAAGAGATCTGGAAAATCGTTAACATGTTATATTGATGTAATAGTTGTACTTCTTCATCGAGTCATTCCCCATAACCAACGGCCATCATACTATGATGATAGTATGATCCGTTTTTTGAAATTGTCAATATAATTAAATGATTCTAGCCGAGGGATCTTTCCCCCCTTCAGAATTGCATAGAATTGTTTTTTATTTGTCATTGACGAATTATTCATTAGAATCGACATTAGAAATCTAGTAGTAGTATTTTTTTTTAATTATTTCAATTGAATTTATTTCTATTTGAGTCGGTGTTGAAACAATTCATTGCATTTTCTCCTAGACTTCCTAGGTAAATCCATTTTATTATTCAACAATGAGCCACTAGACACTATGTATCTACTGCACGTACGTAATGCATATATACTTATGTTTATAATATAAGTACATATAGATATTTTATCCATATAGTGAATAATTCCGGAATTAAATAAAAAAGGCCCTTTTAACTAGGTGGTAGAGTAACGCCATGGTAAGGCGTAAGTCATCGTAATGTTTATAATTACTCAACTCCAATCAAAAAAGACTTTTTTCAATTTTTTTGAGTTTTTTCTGGATTTTGATGAGTTGTAAGATAAAAAAAAACCCCTTTTCTCAATTTTATCAATTATTTGATAATTATTAATACCAATTTTAGTATTTGGATTACTGCTGATATCGATCTTAACCCAGGCTTCAATATCTCCTTTTTGTCTAAGAGAAAAATGGATAATTTTCCAATCAAAATATTTTCTATCGAGATTTCTTTCTCTATCTAGAATATTGCCCTTTCTTAGATAATTATTGATATGAAGATTGCCGGGCATATCAACAAAGTTGTGTTTGGACGTGTTGGAATTATACGAAATTTCTAAGTTCTTCTTTACTTGAACTTGAAAGGGTAATCTAGAAAAAAATGAGTCACTTTTATTTTCATAATTAATCGATCTATATGCTAAAAGACCATATCCATAACATTTTTGAAAATTATCTTTTTCGTTTGATAATGAATAGAGTTCCGAATCATTTTCTTTTTTGTAATGAAGTAATTGGTCTTTTTCATATGAATTCCATTTGTTTAAGTTTCTATTTTTATTTTGAGCCATACAACTTTGATTAACCCTAGTTCGCCATTTTTTTGGCATTAATCTAGACCATCTAATCTGAGATAAATCGTATTGATAATGCCATCTTAACCAGTTTTTCCATTGATTTATTCTATAACTCTGAAGTTTCTTAAGTTTTAATTCCGAAGTCAAAAGAGCGATTAGGTTGAAAAAATAAAGGATTTCTAAACATCTTATTATCCTATAACACTATAACATAGACCAATTAAATGAAACGGAAAAAAAAGAGATGATAGAGAATCCGTTGAGAAGTTTACCTGTATTCAAGGTATCTATTCTTACTACAATACTTTGTTTTAACTGTATCGCACTATGTATCATTTGATAACCCTCAAAATCTTCCATCTTTGGTTCAAATCGAATTTCAAATGGAAGAAATCCACAGATATTTTACAGCCGGATAGCTCGCAACAACACAACTTCCTATATCCACTTATCTTTCAGGAGTATATTTATGCACTTGCTCAGGATCATGGTTTAAATAGAAATAGGTCGATTTTGTTGGAAAATTCAGGTTATAACAATAAATTTAGTTTCCTAATTGTGAAACGGTTAATTACTCAAATGGATCAACAGAATCATTTGATTATTTCTACTAATGATTCTAACAAAAATCCGTTTTTGGGGTGCAACAAGAGTTTGTATTCTCAAATGATATCAGAGGGATTTGCATGTATTGTGGAAATTCCGTTTTCTATACGATTAATATCTTCTATCTTCTTTCGAAGGCAAAAAGATTTTCAAATCTCATAATTTACGATCAATTCATTCAACATTTCCTTTTTTAGAGGACAATTTTTCACATCTAAATTATGTATTAGATATACTAATACCCTACCCCGTTCATCTGGAAATCTAGGTTCAAACTCTTCGCTATTGGGTAAAAGATGCCTCTTCTTTACATTTATTACGATTCTTTCTCCACGAATATTGTAATTTGAATAGTCTTATTACTTCAAAGAAGCCCGGTTACTCCTTTTCAAAAAAAAATCAAAGATTCTTCTTCTTCTTATAGAATTCTTATGTATATGAATGCGAATCCACTTTCGTCTTTCTACGGAACCAATCTTCTCATTTACAATCAACATCTTTTGGAGCCCTTCTTGAACGAATATATTTCTATGGAAAAATAGAACGTCTTGTAGAAGTCTTTGCTAAGGATTTTCAGGTACAAAAGTGTGCTTTAGCTAATGATCCAATCAAAGGAATAATTGGAACAAGGGTATCGAACTTCTTAATTGGATTATTGATTAGAAATGAATTTTCTAACATTTGACTACATACCATTGAATGATTTAGTCACACACTTGAAAGATAGCCCATAAAGTCACGGGAATGGTTGGATAATTGGTTTATATGGATCCTTCCTGTGTTAAAGGACATAGAAAAATGACATTGCCAAAAATTGACAAGGTAAAATTTCCATTTATTCATCCAAGGAAACGTCCCTTTTGAAGCCAGCCAGAATTGATTTTCCTTCATACCTAACATAATGCATGAAAGGATCCTTGAATAACCATAGGGTAACCTGAAAATCCTTAGCAAAGACTTCTACAAGACGTTCTATTTTTCCATAGAAATATATTCGTTCAAGAAGGGCTCCAAAAGATGTTGATTGTAAATGAGAAGATTGGTTCCGTAGAAAGACGAAAGTGGATTCGCATTCATATACATAAGAATTCTATAAGAAGAAGAAGAATCTTTGATTTTTTTTTGAAAAGGAGTAACCGGGCTTCTTTGAAGTAATAAGACTATTCAAATTACAATATTCGTGGAGAAAGAATCGTAATAAATGTAAAGAAGAGGCATCTTTTACCCAATAGCGAAGAGTTTGAACCAAGATTTCCAGATGAACGGGGTAGGGTATTAGTATATCTAATACATAATTTAGATATGAAATCTTTTTGCCTTCGAAAGAAGATATTAATCGTATAGAAAACAGAATTTCCACAATACATGCAAATCCCTCTGATATCATTTGAGAATACAAACTCTTGTTGCACCCCCAAAATGGATTTTTGTTAGAATCATTAGTAGAAATAATCAAATAATTCTGTTGATCCATTCGAGTAATTAACCGTTTCACAATTAGGAAACTAAATTTATTGTTATAACCTGAATTTTCCAACAAAATCGACCTATTTCTATTTAAACCATGATCCTGAGCAAGTGTATAAATATACTCCTGAAAGATAAGTGGATATAGGAAGTTGTGTTGTTGCGAGCTATCCGGCTGTAAATATCTGTGGATTTCTTCCATTTGAAATTCGATTTGAACCAAAGATGGAAGATTTTGAGGGTTATCAAATGATACACAGTGCGATACAGTTAAAACAAAGTATTGTAGTAAGAATAGATACCTTGAATACAGGTAAACTTCTCAACGGATTCTCTATCATCTCTTTTTTTTCGTTTTATTTAATTGGTCTATGTTATAGTGTTATAGGATAATAAGATGTTTAGAAATCCTTTATTTTTTAAACCTAATCGCTCTTTTGACTTCGGAAAAAACTTTCCTTATCAATATACTATTTCTTCTACACACATCTCCATAATCGAAAATGGTAATAGTTAGGATTCATTAAAAAAATCGAGAACCCACTCATCGGACAAGAAACCCTTCCCGCACCAGGCACTAATAAATTTTTAACGTCTAATTAGATCGGGAATCATTCAAATTAAGAACAAAAGCTCGTTGCTTTTTCTTTCCCTATAATTTAATTGAAGCCGCAGCCTTATCCATTTATTCATTCGGCCCAACTTTATTTTGTTCCGTTCCAAGAATTCTAACACAGTTTTATACCCATCTAGGAACAATGAAATATTTTCAGAACTTTTCGTTGATACGACATGCTATTTTTACCATTCATTCCCTTTCAGGATCAGTCGCGGTCTTTCAAACTTTACCGAGAGTATGGACGAATCCCTCACCTCATCCATACGGGGCTCGAACCCGCAGCTTCCGCCTTGACAGGGCAGTGCTCTGACCAATTTACTCAAGGTCTTCCCACCCATTTTCCAAGTAAAGCCAGCACAACTTGTGTAACACATCACATAATTGCCATATGCAACTCTCGGAAAACTTTAAAAGCAATAGAGGTGTCTCTGTTGACTTTGCCATCATTGGAAACAATCGGGGAGTCATTTCATTGGTTCCTCTGTTTTATAAAGTTAAACTTGTGCTTTCTCTTCATCCTCTTCTACTCCATATTACTAACATCTGGATTCTCTAACTTTTTGAATCTTCTATATTCTTCAGTTTCCGCGTTAAGGCGAGCAGAGCCATTTTAATCAAATTAGAAAATCAATAGGGATATGGAAGTGTATTTATGTTCATCAAAACTCTCAATGGAAGCAGAGATTTGTACAAATTAATGCTATATCACATGAAAGAAAAAGAGCAAACACAGTTGGTAATGTTCAAATTGACATAAACACACAATTTAGAAATAGAATCGCGAGTGATTTAGCACTTCACTTTTCCATGAGCATCTAATAAAAACTGTGACACATTACTACGACATGTGTATAATGTATTGAGAGCTTGACAGTATTGTACATTTCAATTCCCAAAAGTAGCATTGTTTTTTTCAAATGATCTATACTAGCATTAAAAAAATTGTGTATGTTGTTAAAGCTTCTCACTTAAGCCTTCCAGGTAACGATATCTTATAATAAAACAGAACTAACAGTGACGTCCAGAATATTGAAAAATTATCCAAAGGGGACGACTAATTCTTCACTTCAAAGACTTACAATATATTTAGAATGTAATCTGTTATACCGCAAATTTGTCTTGTCATAGCATTACTACATGGATGAACAAAATCTTATCGTAAAAAAAAAAAAAAAGTTCCTGAAAGATATTTGACATACAAACACTCACGAATACCTTCCTGTTTGAACCAAATTACCCAAAGGGAACGAGATTTTCAACATAACTATAAATGCCTTTGATATGTTTTTCTTAGGAAGCCCCTTGATTTTTAATTCCCTCCAACTCTTTCTTGTGAAATCATAACACAAACAACATAAATCACCTAAGTTCACGACGAATACAATCTCCCCATCGAAGAATGATGCAAATCTAGACTCTGCAGTGTTCCATATCGAGGGAACCCCAATAATATGTCTCTCCCATTCTCTTTTTGGAGTCTTCTCTAAAATCCATAAGTCAAAGTATCCTCTTACCCATTTTCTGTAATCTATGACCCCTAATTTACCCTTCACCTCTATCAACTGGTAATAGTACACACACTCAATTGCATCCCAGAATGCAATATTTTCAATTTTTTCAGATTTAACATCAAATGCAATTATAGATATATAACCGGTCATAGCAAATTGATAGATGAATCCACTAATGCAAACACTGGGCATACAATACGAAATACAAGGAAAAATGTTGTGAGTGTCTCTTCATGATTTGTCTATGCCTAAAGTGAAAACCCAGTACTTTGTGTGCCTTTCTCGAGGATGATATGTTATGCGGAGAACTTTGTACTTGTTTTCTTCCGGGTCAAAACCTAATGAAATGTATTCCAGCATTTACCTTCATTAGGGTTGGTTAGAAGTCTTACTTCTTTTGTGCTGGGATTGCAAATTGCAGCAGGTTGCATACATGATGATTCCCAAGCACAAAATAAACCATTAACACAATTCAAATGAGAATATGCAGAGTTACCATTGTAAAGATTGTCAAGTTGAAGAACAGAGGCTTTTCCATCTTTCTTTTCCTCGGCAGTGTAATAAACTCCTTCTCCCTGCAAAAGGAACTTTTTCCCGCCAGAATGACATTTATGGATATCCAAAAAAGCTGATTCGGATACCATGGAATTACAGAATTTGGAAACGCACTTGAAACGCATTAACGAATTAGAAGGAAGCCATGAGAATATTTCAAACATAATTTCTTGAGGAATTGACACAATTTTTCCGGTAGAATTCATAATGTTGAAGGCTGACTGACGGATAAAGGCTTTTTTTTTTCTTTTAGCCTCTTATTATTAATGTTCCCTTTGCCTCTCTGTTTCCTGGTAAGACTCTATTTCCTTTTAGCCTAAAAATTGAATTTTATTTTGTTTTAGTTTAAAATCGTAAAAACAATATTATTGCAAAGGAATTGAAATTATTATTTTTTAAAACCCAATTTTAATTGTAGAAACCAAGACTTTCCATTAGAGTACAAGTTCAATGCTGCAAAGCCATACTTCCGTAGGGTAACACAACGGAACTTGTGTTTTTTGTTCACAATTATTGTAAGTTCAAGGATGGCTTAAGCCCAAAATCCAATTGAACGATATGTGAGGGAATTCAAGTCCAAAATATAGTCTTGAATTTATTCAAGTCAAAATCATTTGTGAAATCTGTAGTTACCGAGTTCGAAAATATTTTTGTATAGACTCATGAAGATGGAAGAAACAAGGAAACCATGGACCAAAGTTACGGTAATCTGCTACCATATATCTTGACTGGTTCTGTTTCTCCTTTGAAATTCAGTATAATAAAACAGCAGATTCCTCTTATTGGTTCAAGTAAATATTTTAGTAATAAGAGGATCGGAAAGTGAAATTTCCCCATCAATTTAATGATTTTAAGTTGGTTTCTGTACTAAAAGTTATAGTAATTGTCCCACTAAGACTTTAAGGAACAGCTTGTAGGATTGGATTGCCTTTGTAATAGCACTTTGCATCTGTTTTTGTAAAATTGACTCCTGTGTTGAAGGATCCAGGTCCATATCAAAGACTGGTTACTTTATTTGACTGTAACTAGGCAAGACATATCATTCGCAATTCAAAATCTTAGTCAATTTCATGCATTCCCCTAAACAATCTCACATGGAGGCTGCTGCTAGAGTCGTGCAATATATAAAACAACCCAGAATGGGAATTCTCATGTCATCCACTGCTTCTTTAAAGTTACACGCTTATTGTGATGCTGACTGGGAATCGTGTCTTACTGCTAGAAGATCAGTAAGTGGATATGCAATAAAGCTTGGCAATTCACTTGTATCATGGAAGTCGAAGAAACAACCTACTATCTCTAGAAGCTCAGCAGAGGCAGAGTACAGGACCCTTGCTTCAACAATTGCTTAAGTCTATTGTCTGATTGGTTTGTTTAAAGAATTGGGTCTGTCCATTCAATTGCCTATAGATGTGTCGTGTGATAGCAAGTCGGCCATTCAAATAGCTGCCAACCCAGTCTTTCATGAGCGTACCAAATGGTTCTATTGTCCATTGTTTTGACCTTGGGAAGCAAAAAGAATAAGATTAAAGGAAGTAAAAGCTAAATTATTGAATAGGAAAACATAACTAAAAGATGTGGCATAGTATTTTTTTCTCAAAATTGTCCACCACAATTATAAATGGCCAGTTTAAGTTGTGTGGAATAAGCACGACATCTACTACACACTATGTTTTCAAAAACAATTGGCATGTAGGAGAAAGTCTTACCATGTGACCTGAATAAATTACTGTCTAATATCTGCCAGTGAGCTGTAAGAGTAGAAGTTACCTCGTTATTTGGGCCCAAGGGAATGTTTGTCCTCATTAAATTGTTGAGCTATAAAAAAGAGTATCTATGAATTTTATTAAATTTTAATAAGCGGTTGGTGAACGCCAAGAGAATCCTCATGTTCCCGGGGTTTGGTTCAACAGTAAATGTTGTGCTATGTGGAACACAAAGATGTGCTAGCTGTATCACATGTTTGAAACTTCACTGTTAGACCAAATTTTACATTTAAGTGAAGAACAACAGTGATAAATCCATTATCTTGAAAATATTTTGGTCATAAATAATATTTGACGAGAGAGTCAACAAGATCATGTTGTTAGGAAAATGTTCCAAGAGTCTGTCTTCAATTGCTACTCGCTACTCCTTTCCTGTTTCAATGTTTCATTTATCTCTTCATATGAGTTTTTAAAACTTTTTCCTTGGAGATTTTCATTCTTCAGTCCTCCGATTAAGTTCAAAAGAATGTAACATAATGAAGAATTGTTGTAATTTGACGTCGAACTTACTGCTTCCCTTATAGCTATATCTTACCTCTTGTACCACTGTGATTGCGATCACTATAAGAAGAAAGTGATGATAAATATTCAATATATGGTCATTCTTGATTGTATGATTTGCATCCATAAGTCATTTTTAATCGTGAAATGGTTATCAATTAAGAACAAAATTTAGAGAGGATTTAGTTAGCATACTTTTATTAGTCATAGAGAAATGATCACTAAGCACTAACAAATGAGAACTACACGATCTGCTCTTCACTTTTATTTGTGATAATATAAAAATTATACGATATGAAGTCGTAAAGTCTTAAACCTTTCCCATCATAAAAAGGTTATGATCGCTTTTGGGGAGTTTCCCGTTGAAGCATATGCTTCAGTTAAGGGAGATTTGACTTGTCTATATTTGATCCTTCAATTTCTTATGTTTATCTCTTATGTCTATTATAATTATTAAAATGTTCATGTGATATATGCAGATGGAAGGCCTTGGATTGTGTAGCTCTTAGAAAGAGTAGTGTCATTCTTCAAGGATCTCAAAGGTTTGATAGAGTTATTAACATTTTTTTTAATTATTTGCTACGCTATGTAATTTTTATATCTATTCGTCACGGTTGTTGCCTTTTTAGGGTGCTATTGGTTTGAGTTAAATGACAATCATCATATTAATAAAAAAATTCTGTCGGAATTACTTTTATAAATTATTTTAGAACGTCATTTTATTCTTGAAATACCAATGATTGTGAGATGGATTCTTTCTCCTAAATTCTAATGATGTGTATATTGATCAACGACATCATATGGGCACAACTTAGCTTTCTACTATGACAGTAAAATTTAAAAGTTAAAGCCCTACCTTCTTTTACCAAGTAATGTTATTGCAAGATTTTACGCTCTCAAAGCTGACATACTACATGATCTTTTTCTTCATTGAAGGTTTGATGTTGGATATGTCAAATAAATATATCTTTAAGTTCAACAACAACCAGTGCGATATTGTTGAGTCGGAAAACGTGTATGTGAATATATAATATTTAGATTATTTGATTCTTCAAAATTAATTTTTGTATCTTATTTGTTGGTTATCTAGATTCTACAAGGTCGATTTAAATCTAGAGTTGAGCAAGATCATGTTTGTGGTTGAGAATTCTTCCCATCATTATAGTTAAAGATGTTGATTGAAGTAATTTTATTTCCTTTTTCTCTCTGTATGTCTTATTATTGTTATTTCAATGTGATTATATTTTTATATTTGTTGTAAAGTCATTTTATTCTCTCTAAATCAGACGTAGATCTTGTTTGTGTGAGCTAAAACATGTAGACTATAATGTTGGGCCCGTGTTTAGCACAAACATACTTATCCAGTCTTAACAATAAATGTCTTTGATGTTGTTGCCATCGAATAGAGCCAAATTGCACATCTTAAGATTTTTCATATAAACTCCGTTTGGCGGTCACTTTCTTCAAAACTAATAAACTGGTCTTAATGACATGTCCTTAAAATTTAGACCCTCGAATTATCGTTTATCTTTATACACACATAATAAAACATTCTTATGAAATATTTAATTATATTTTTGCAATTGCGTCTGAAAATTACAAAAGAAAGAAGTGGAAAACTTAAAACTCTGGTTGGGGATTTAATAGTATGGAGAACCTACTAGGCTTAGGGTGAAATTTGAGTGTACGTCTCTAATTATGTGATGAACAACAAATCAACGAAGCAAGTGCATTCTTAACCAATTCACCTTTGCCTCCATTAAACCTAATGTGTGAATTTATGATTTCCCATAGCCGCATATTAAAGCGCTGATAATGACCCATGGCAACGGCCTTCTTGTGAAGTTTACAACGGAATGAACCTGGATGAGTTGAAGGAGAACATATACAATATTGTCGTTGTGGATTTGAGATTTAGACATTGCTATTCTCCACAGAAATTGTTGAATGCAACTTGCTAACTATGGATGTGTCCATTAGAACTGGTGAGTTGCTTATGTACTAGTTTATTAAAACAATGAAAAACTGATTTGCCTCGCAACGTTTATATAGAGAGACTATATATCCTTTTCCGTGTTGGTTTACAAGTCAAAACAAACAACGGCCAATTAACTTTTCTTTGTTTTTATAGTCTAGAATAATTATTTTTTCTTTCCAAATTGGGAGAAACTTAATTAGAATGTTTGTTGTGTCATTTATTGCTTCTTACTATAGGAATACAATAACTATACTTACCATATATACTTAGCTGAAAACCTAATGAATAGTTGTCCCCCTAGAACGACATCGGTGGATATCCAAAAAATGTAATTCCAATACAACCGAATTACACAATGTGGAAACACACTTTAAACGCATTAGCAACTTGACAGGAAGCCATGAGAATATTTCAAATATTATATCTCGGGGAATTGATGATTTTTTTCTGGCATAATTTATCTTCTCGTCCATTGTTGAACATTGAATAGCGCTAAAGTTTATTGTTTGTTCTTTGCAAGACTCTTATTTCCTTTTTTTTAGTACATTTAGGGGTGGCAAACGGTTGGATTGGATCGGATTTGCATTAGTTGAATATGGTTTGAGAAAAAATGGTTTGGATTACAATTCATCCAAATATAATATGGCAAATATGAATTTGGTCAAATATGGTTTGGCAAAATGGTTCTAACCCATTTAAAAAAATTTGTTTATCAAAAACATAAATGTACCCCTCTCCACATACCCCCACCCCCAGGGTACCCCCTCCCCCACCTTTCACCAACCTACACCTAAAAAAAATTTGTTTTCCAAAAAACAAAACAAAAAAAACCCATTTTTTCAAAGAAAAAATAAAAATTTACCCCCTCCCCCCGGGCACCCCCGCACCTTCCACCAAACCTACCCCTAATTATTTTTTTTATTTTTCAAAAACAAAAAAATCAGTTTTTGCAAAAAAAAAATAATTTTTTTTACCCCCTCCCCCCGGGCACCCCCCAACCTTCCACCTTCTTACTCCTAAACTTTTTTGTTTTCCAAAGACCAAAAAAAATTGTTTTTCAATTAAGTTTGAAAATTAATTGAATTTCTGAAAAATTAATTTTTTTTTTAGCAGAATTAAGAATTTTGAGTGAAAGTGAAAATGAGTGATCTAATATGGATCAAATGGATACCCATATTTAACCTACTTTGACCATATTTGTAAAGACTCTTAAAATAATTTGAAGTCCATATTTAACGAATTAAAATATGAGTGATCCAAGTCATTAAATATGGACAAAATGCCGATCCAAGGCATTAAATATGGACAAAATGCCGAAATGGACTCATTTTATTAATATGGGCTGAAATTGTCACCCCTAAACTACATTAGACTTCTAAACAGAGTTGACCTTTTGTTATTGTTTTAAAATCTACACCCAATATTATTATATTTTTAAAAAAAGACTAAGACCAATATTACTACAAAAAAAAAGTCTTCAAATTGTTCATTTGAAAAAATTGAAACCCTTCTTATTGGACGATCATGATACTTCCCAAAAATCGAAATTCTTGATCAATGGAGGAACAATATCACCATTTTTGTTCAATAAGATACCAAAGTGCATGGATGATTGACTCATTCCATACTAGAAATAATCGCAGGAAATCCTTTGATAACCCGGATTCCTATTTCTCAATGATATTCCACGATCAAGACAATTGGCTGAATCCCGTGAAACCATTTCATAGAAGTTCATTGATATCTTCTTTTTATAAAGCTAATCGACTTCGATTCTTGAATAATCCACATCTCTTCTGCTTCTATTGGAACACAAGATTCTCCTTTTCTATGGAAAAGGCCCGTATCAATAATTCGGATATTACGTATGGCCAATTGTTATTTTTTATTTTAAAACATTAAACACAATATTGCAAACAATGTTTATGGGTATATTTGGTGCGGTAAAAAGATGGACGCAAACAAAATGGAAGTTTAATTCATGAGAAAGAGACTATTTGTGGTATGGTCCGATCCGTAACTCAGAAAATCTATTTGTGTTGGAATTGGATGCTACTGAGACTGTGGAATTAGCATTTGAGATGAGTTATTGAGGGAGAGACTCCCATGATTTTATTTTGAGATTGAGAGGGTGGTGTTGTAAGTGTAGCCATTCAACATCTTCTGATTGACGAAATTGTATCTCATACTCTGAGAGTCATTTCATTGGTTCTGAGTAGTGTGATTGGATTAATCATTTCCAAAAATTATTTAGTGCAAGTAGAAAACAAAATAGAAAGAGAAGGTCCAAAGCATATTCGGTAGAAGGGAAGCAGAGGCTTTTCCATCTTTCTTTTGCTTCGGAGTGACATGCTCTGTGCACCGCCTCTATATATGGATCTGGTTTTATAGTTTCCTTTACTCTGCAGTTACAAAAGCTTGATGATATGCTTCAACTTTATGGCCATTGGTTCACTGGGCGGTTCGTTTTAAATTGCAACAGGAGTACCGTTTTGAACTAAGATGCATATGAGGAACTCTATTGCAAGTGATCATATTCTTTGTAGCAGTCGAGATGAGGAGAATTTTTGTTACCACAGGTCATCATATCAGCTAGATAGTTATATTTTGGGGGTGAGTTTCTGCCTTGAGTCGAGTAGAGACATTTCAATCAAGCTCCAATTTATGCCAATATCTTAACAACTCTCATTGGTATGATTTGGAATATGTCCTCCCAGGATAGAATGATCTCAATCACTAGTGTATTGATACCCAAAACGCTGGTATCAGTGAGCCACTCAACGGCAGTAAAGTACACTTAGAATATTAGATTTAGAAGTAGTAGAAGAAGTCTAGAAATTCCATTTTTAAAATGAGAGGAAATCCCTCAATTTATAGAAAACAAAGGTTAGTGCAAAAAGGTTCTTATTGTGCCTTACTGGAAAGGTCACAAACCTTTGAAAAAGTCACAATCTTTTTAAAAGGTCGTCACCTTTCATAAAAGTCACAACTTTCCATAAAAGTCACAACTTTTCATAAAAGTGGCAACTCTTCATTTTTCATTCACACCTTTTAAAACCCAAAAATCCCCCGCATGAATGGTGAATGACTCCAAGACAAAGAAACGGACAAGTATGTGTACTTTACAGGCAAGAATTAATTGCATCTGGATAAGTAGGTTTCCCTTTGGACTTTTCGTAGTGAACATATGTCGGATATATTCGGTCAATTGGTAGATGCGATATCTTTGAACCGTCAAGCTTTGGTGTAAACCTAGACAACCATGTGTCACACAATTAACCCTTTACCGTTTATGATTCTTACGGATGTGTTCGTTTCAGCCATGAACACCTCCTGATTTCATGAGTGTATAGAGAGATGTGCTTTTGACAATCATCTTCCTCAAAGCGGCTTACACTTCACACTCATATAGGTGATTTTTAACTATGCTATCGCGTAGATACACTATTTGGTCAACTTTGCCAAACTTAGCAAATCATTAAAACCATTAAGCTTTATTAACTCATTAAAAAGCCTAATGTTGTATCCTTGTTCCTGAGCATTGTATTCGTCAGGAGGTTGGTTGACAATGTCGAACCGTCATTAACATCTTTGTTTTTCTCCTTGAATCTAGATCTTGGGATCTCCAGTCTGCTAGATAGAGTTATCGCCATGATGACTTGTCCTAAGCCATAAAATCCATTCCCTTAGATTATCTTTCAACTTTCTCTTTAGTATGACCTTTTGTAAATGGATCCGACACATTATCCTTTGACTTTACATAGTCAATTCTGATAATTCTACTAGAGAGTAGTTTTCTAACGGTATCATGTCTATGTCCTATATGACGAGACTTTCTGTTATACATCATGCTCCATGCCCTACCTATTGCATCTTGACTATCAAAGTGTATGTATACTAATGACGATGGTTTGGGCCAAAAAAAATATCTATCAAGAAATTTCGGAGTCTTTCAACTTATTCACCGATCGTATCTTGAGCACCAAACCCAGAGATCATTGTAGAGCTAGCGATACATGTCTCTTTTGAAATATTTCCAAGAGACTGCTCCTCTTCCAAGAGTAAATACATATCCATTCGTAGATTTTACTGCATTTGTCCAGTGATCCAATTTGCATCTCTATACCCTTTCAATACTACTGGATATTGTTATAATGCAAGACGTAGTTTTAAGTGTTTATCAAATACTCCAAAACACTTTTTAGTGTCATCTAAAGAGTTATATTGGGATCACTTGTGAACCAGATCATTTCATTAATAGCAAATGCTATACCTGATTGCGCACACTACATGATATACATCATACTTCCCAATACTCTAGCACAATCCAATTGTGATTCACTTTCACTTTCAATCTTTTGAAATGCAAAGCTCACAATTATTGGAGACTTGACAATATTTAAATCCAAATATTTGAACTAGTCAAGTACCTTTTCAACGCATGCACAATGAACCGTGAAAATGCTAAACATTATGGAGTTCTAAGGATTCTTATACCTAAAATCGCATAAGCAACTCCAAGGTATTTCATTCCAAACTTGCTTTCTAGCATATGTTTAGTAGCATTTATTTCATTTGTGTCTTTATTGATGATCAACATATCGCCAATATACAAACAAACAATGACCTTGTGATTTTAATGTGAACACATTTATCACTTCTATCATTCTTAAATCCATTTGCCAACATGTTTGGTCAATTTCTTATGTCATTGTTTGGGTGCTTGTTTTAGTCCATAATGTGACTTAACAAGTTCGTACACTTTCTTTTATTTACCAGGAACCATAAAACCCTTGGGTTGTTCCATGTAAATTTCATCCTCTAATTCTCCGTTTAAGAGAAATGTTTTCACATTCATTTGATGAATTTGGAGTTCATATATCACAACTGATAATATTAGCATCCGAATGGATGTAATTCTATTTACTGACGAGTATATATATCAACAAGATCAAAACCTTATTTTTGTCTAAAGCCGTTGACACAAAGTCTTGCTCTATATTTGTCAACAGTTATCGATTTTCATTTTCCTTTTGAGGATTCACTTTGAACCCAGAAGTTTATTTCCTGGAGGAAGATCAACCAACTTCCAATAGGATTGCTCAAGATTAAACAAATATCACTATTGACACCATTTGTCCAAAAGGATAAGTCTACATAAGACACAAGTTACAAAATCATATTCGAAGGAAGTATATGTCCCTTGACATTTACTACGCCTATGAATCTCTTTATTAAGTACATTCTCCTTTTGTTCTTTTCAAGGTCGTTTAGAACTTTCACTAGACTACTCAAGTCTAATTTTACAGTCCACAGTCTTAGGTCCTATTTCAATCCTTTTAGGAATAAGAACTTGGACTTTGGCTAGACACCCCCACACTTTGAAATATTTCAAATTGGATTTCCTTCCTTTCGATTTCTCATATGGAATAGATTGTGTCCTGAACAAACAAAATTGCTTTGTTTATGAAAAGACAACTTTTTTGTTGTTTCCTTTTGCAGTAAGGATAGTTCTTCCACAAAAGTTTTGTGGTAACCCCGAACATATAAATAATGCCTTCATCATTTCTTTCAATGTTTAGTTTTTCAATAGATTGAGGTGAATAGGGCAGCAAATTGATGTATAATTTCACTTTTCAAACACATTTCTGCAAAATGAAATTTATACTCTCCATCCCTATCACTTCTTATCTTTTTACCAACTAATATTCAACTTCAATATTATATTGTCTAGACGTTTCTATTGCTTCATCCTTACCATTCAGCAAATAGACATAGTCGTTTCTAATGCAATTATCAATAAAAGTAACGAGATAATTTTTCCCACCACGAGATGATATTGACTTCATATCACTAATGCCGGTGTAAATCAATTCTAAGGGATTAGAATTCCTTTCAACGGATTTATAAGAATGCTCAGCATACTTCGATTCCATACACTTGACATTTTTATTTGTTGCACTCAAAGTTAGACAAACTTCTAAGTTGATCGGTTTTCCTTACAAGGTTTTTATTTTTAGTTGACATGCCCCAAGTGCTCATGTCACAAACTTTGACTCAAGCAAGTATAAACAAATAAGTTTGAAAAGCTCTTCGCGAGGTAGTTTTTTTCTCAAATATTTTGTTCCAACTTCTTACAATTTTGTGTGATACAAATATTGTTTTGAGTCAACACCTTGTCAATGTCATTTTCATAAGGACCTTTCCAGAAATTTCAATTTGATTGTTATAGAACTACCCATGAACAAAGTTTCATTGGTCCAATAAAGGCGATATAGTCCAAATATTTCTTTTACAAAACATGACAAATGACTATTCACCAATATTCATGTCTATACAAGTAATTATACAACATATTAAGTGACACTTTTTCATAAAAGAACTCAATAATTTTGAATAAGTATACATATAATTTGGTAGATTCATACTAGGAACATCATATACTAGTAATAGAGAAACTCAACAACCACAATACCAAATATACTCCAAGAATTTTGTGGGTCTAACATAATACAAAAGTATCATTCAATTTCATATCTTTTTCTCCAAAATTGAATTAGACACCAAGTTTAATTTTATTTTTATCATAAGCAAATAGCCCCACATTTTAAATGTGATCTCAAAAAAGAAAAAATCAAGTATTTGAAAATAATTTTTCCACATATTTCCCAGACTATCAAAATGTCATTGGCGGTATGAAACCTATTTTGAAACTATTATTCTACGAAAGAATTATAGAGTTTTATTCTCTTTGACAATATTTACATAGTGTCAAAGTTCATCCCATAGAGGAACTCACCAACTCTAAGTCGTTGGTCTTTTTCCTCTATCACAAATAGACATACCAGTTACTATTTACAATGTTTCTATATAACAGTGAAATTTATAGAAAATCAAAAGTACACCACAGACTTAGTCTAATTTATTCAGAGCAGAAAACTACAAAGTTTTTAATCCACGACAATTTGACATAATCAAATTCACAAGGAGTACAAAACTAGTAAAGTTTTTTTAGTCTCCAAACAGAATTAAACATATTCTTTATCACATCAAAATATTTTTCTTATCAAATAGTCTTCCAACTATAACATTTTGACATACTATTTTATCAAACAAAAATATCCATCTCTCATTTTCGCAAACTAAAGAATTTTAAAGGCAACAATATTTGCCAAGTGAAATTCATTCCACAAAATATGGTTTGCAGATCCTTTTCTAGTGATACACATGATAAAAAATCAAAGATGATAACTCTTACAAACTATTTTCCTCCTTAGACAATATAATAAGAAGGTTACCTGGTAATCTTTAATCGGAATACCACAAATTTTTTCTGTTACATTCTCACTTCGACCTTGCTAAACAAAGCAACGAATTATGAAGAAGTAATGCATTTATCTTCTATTTCACGATTAGATTCTCTCAATCAGTAGAATATAAAAAATACTAACACTATAATAATTATCCGAGGTTTGATTTGGAATATGTCCTCCCAGTATAGAATGATCTCAAACACCAGTGTATTGATACCCAAAACGCTGGTTCAGCGAGCCACTCAACGACATTAAAGTACACTTAGAATACTAGATTTAGAAGTAGTAGAAGAAGTCCAGAAATTCTATTTTTAAAATGAGAGGAAATTCCTCAATTTATTCAAAACAAAGTGTAGTGCGAAAAGATTCTTATTGTGTCTTACCGGAAAGGCCACAAACCTTTGGAAAAGTCACAATCTTTTGGAAGTTGTCACTTTTCATAAAAGTCAAAACTTTCCATTAAATTCGCAACTTTTCATAAAAGTCACAACTTTTCATATAAGTCGCAACTTTTCATTTTCCAATCACACCTTTTAAAACCCAACAATTCAGCAACGGCAGAGTACAGGAGCCTTGCTTCAACAATTGCTGAAGTCTTTTGTCTGATTGGTTTATCTAAAGAATTGGGTCTGTCCATTCAATTACCTATAGATGTGTTATGTGATAGAAAGTCGGCCATTCAAATAGTTGCCAACCCAGTTTTTCGATGAGTGTACCAAGCATATCGATATCTACTGTCATTTGGCTTCTGCAGAACAGCCAGTAGATATAGTCACAAAGCGGTTGATTATTTTCCAACATTCTTATCTGATATCCAAACTAGGCCTTAAAGACATTTTCATGCCTCGTAGCTTGAGGGAGTGTGTTGAATATTGTGTATGTGTCACTTAATTAGTTATTAGTCAGTTAGCTGACAGCTGTTAATCAGTTAGTTAGTTAGTTAGTAGGAATTGATAGCATACATCAATTTGTTAAATGCGACTTTCAATGATCAAATAATATCTTCTTCTTTCCTTCTTCCTTATTCTCTCAAGCTTCATATTCACGGAGCAGTAAGAAGTTGATGGAGTAGTGTCATTTTACGATTAAATGATTCATAACATCAGGATCAGCGACAACGTGGAGCTGCTAATGGATTTGCCATGACAGCAATGTCAATTTAGATGGAGGAAGTATGACATTTTTTACTTTGCCATTCAACATCTTCGATTGACAAATATTAACACAAACCAGAAGTCTCGAATTTGATCCCCCCCCAAATGGGCCCATGCACTGTGTCATTCGGATTTTGTCGGAACTCCAATGTGGGCTCCGGACACCGGAAGAGAAATAAAATAAAAACAAGAAACTTCACACCGATTCCCAAATTTAACCATATGGTTGGCCATTATTACTACTTGACCGAGTATAAAACGAGAAAAGAGAATATAACAGCAGATTCTTTATCAAGTGTTCAAGGAGCACAACTTACGTCTCTTTTATGCAGATTGAACTATGAAAGGACGAAATCTAGGAGAGTTGATTGGCTAATTCCGAGATTACAAATCCAACCGATTCTTACAAATGGTCTTGACTTATTTATATCGGAAGGGCATTAAAGCTGATACAAAAATGGATTTCATCCAAGAGTGCTTTGTATGCCAAGGTATTATGTTTGTTCTTAACTTTGGGTAAAATTTTAGGGAAAATGCACAAGTACCCCCTCAACCTATGCCCGAAATTTCAGGACACACTTATACTATAGTAAGGTTCTATTACCCCTGAACTTACTTTATAAATAATTTTCTACCCCTTTTCGGCCTACGTGGCACTATCTTGTGGCCCCAACGCGTGTTGACATTTTCTTTCATGCTAGTGCAATCTCCACCCACTCAAAACTTAATCCATTTTAAGAGAATCCTAAATTGAGTCCAATTTAATCTCCAATTTCAACCCCTTTTAAGAATCTTTATTTGCATTTATATAATGATATATGTTCACGTATTGAAGTCTTGAAGGTATGAATAACTATCTCTCTCTCTCTCTCTCTCTCTATATATATATATATATATATATATATATATATATATATATATATATATATATGTATGTATATATGTATGTATGTATGTATATGTATGTATGTATGTATGTATGTATGTATGTATGTATGTATCATATGTCCTACTTCCAGTCTAACCTACAACAATGTGTGGCTAATCAAAGGCTGTGATTGATCATTGCAATGTGGAACAAGCCATGAAATCAAACGACAAAACTTGTATCAACTGGCTCTTGGGAATATCTTGGTTATTAGAAAGAGCAGACAAATTTTTTTCAAGAGAGAGGTTCTAATCCCTGAGAATGTTGGTTCAATTCTTAGTGACTCACGTAGATGGTGATGACTAACTAGCACAATAAGATGAGGAAAACTGTCAATACTCTACGTTCTATTTTTTTCAATAGTTTGGGCATTATATATACATCAATAATAAGCTGAAGTTAAATATAAATTCTTATTTAATCAAGGAAGTACCATTATAGTTAGAAATTCAAACTAACCTCAAAATGTAATTTAGAATACAGAACAAAAGAAAACATAATGAAGAAAATTTAGCAAGGAAAATTACAATTTTGTAGCAAAAATAATATTTTGGAAATTTTAATTAAAGTATTATTATATGTTAACCATGGTACAAGTTTAACCTCTACTAAACCCCTCCTCCAACTATAAAAGGTGAAAATAAAGGGCTAGACCAATACATGAAAAAAAACTTCACATTTAGGAAGAAATCAAAGCATTTTCTCCCTTTTTTCTCTCTTTTTGAAACATTAGTCACAAAAACTGCATATTCCTCTCGAGTTTGATCGATCAATGAATAGCTAGAAGCAAAAGAAGGTTATCGAATTTCCACCCCAAAAAATAACCTTCTTTTGCTTCTAGCTATATGAATTTGGGTGGAAATTCGAAAACCTTCTTTTGCTTCTAGCTATTCAGAGTGTTGATCAAACTCGACAGGAATCTGCAATTTTTGTGCATAAAGTTTCAAAAAGGGAGAGAAGACTTTGATTTCTTCCTAAATGTGAAGTATTTTTTTCATCTGTTGGCATATCCCTTTATTTTCACCTTTTATAGTTGGAGGAA
The DNA here is from genome assembly GCA_016801875.1 of Solanum sitiens. Classification (NCBI taxonomy): domain Eukaryota; kingdom Viridiplantae; phylum Streptophyta; class Magnoliopsida; order Solanales; family Solanaceae; genus Solanum; species Solanum sitiens. Next base: position 1,279,678 of record JABWTJ010000331.1, read on the forward strand.
GGGTTTAGTAGAGGTTAAACCCGTACCATAGTTAACATTTAATATTACTTTAATTAAAATTTCCAAAATATTATTTTGACTATACACATTAATTGTAATTTTGCTTGCTAAATTTTCTTCATTATGTTTTCTTTTGTCTTGTATTCTAAATTACATTTTGAGATTAGACAAAATAATGGGAGTTTCCATGTGGTCCACACCTATGGGCTTACCGCGGCCACTGGAACAGCCCTGGTGTGTGAGTGGCAAGCCAAGTGGAACAAATTACCCTGGGAAGAACAAGCCAGGTTAAAGCCAAGACAAGGGGTGGGCATACTGACACTTGCTGATGTTGATGTAAAGAACTTCAAGAATATGGAAAGTGTGCCTCGTGATGGGAAAACAACAGGGAAAATATGCATGAGGGGAAGCAGTATCATGAAAGGGTACTTAAAGAATGTAAAGGCAAATCCAGAAGTATTCAAGAATGGTTGGTTTTTCACAATGGGAGTGATTCATCCAGATGGTCTTGAAGGTCATTTTTGTAGAGAATAGCAGGAGAAACGTATAATCGGTAAACCTTCTGCTAGCCCAAGATCGTTAATAAGTTCGAAGATTCAACTAAGGAAGAGGAAGCTAGAAGGGAGAAATAATATTTTGGATAAAAGAACTTTGTTATAAAAGAAGACTATTTGATTTGGGTTGCTTACAAATGCCTAATGCCACCCCTATTTATACTTGTATAGGGATGCTTCTAGAAATTATTCTAGATACTTCTATAAGAAAAATCTAGATACTTTATCTTCTAACTATCTAACAAGAATCTAGATATTTCTATAATTTCCTATAAATATCTACTTCTCTAGAACATCTACACAGTTCCTAGATATATCAAGTACTTAAGGTACTACTCTACATAACTCTAGAAAGTTCTACTAAATATCTAGGATTATTTATACCTCCAAAAATCATCTTTATTTTTCACACTCCCCCTTAAAGTGATTTTTTTGAAACTACATGACACTTGTCGTGGAGGAGCTCAAACGAAGCTTTGAGCCACATCTTGGTGAAAATCTCAGCAGTTTCTTTTGGACTCCTCTTGTTGATTCAAATGATAAAGATTTTCCCTTATCGAATTATCTATGTAAATTATCTCTTTGCTGATTTCCTGAACTCCCCCTTTCTCCTAGCTTCTCGACAACTATATTATTCATGAAAACACTATCAATTTTCAGTGAAGTCTCAACATCAACTGCCATATTCTTTTATCATCTCCTCGATAGATTTTTTGACAGCGTCAGAGCTTTCAAAAATAATATCATTTTTCTATAAGTCTGCAATATCAACTTCTTCCTCTATATGATCTATACTTTCACCGTGTATTTTTATAATTTGATCTGAGTCATTAATTGACCTTGATATTGTAGATGATTGCCGGATACTTTCGCTTCAAATACATCTCCCTCAATGCCTTCTCCATGAAGATCTCCATCGACACACATACTTTTAAACACTGCCTGTTCAGGAGTTACTTCTTTAATTTCTTCGATAGAAGCTACCATATCACCTGTATGAACATCTTCAAGAGTTTCTTGCTTCATATTAATGACATCATTGTCTTTCTTCTCCACATGATCGACTGCATTGTATTCTGAATCTTCAATCCAGTCTTTTTCAAAGTTAATGGAAGCCATGACATTTATTGCTCGAGCCTCAGATAAGAAGCACTTTCCCCATTCATCTTCTTAATAAACAACTTTTTGAGTCATATTGCTCTCCTCGGCTCGGCAATATCTTTTTATGTGTCCTACTTTGCCATAATAATAACATCTGAGAGGCTTCTTACCATAATAGTTAGAAGGCTCTTCCTTATCTCTAGGTGAGCGTGAACCACCTGAGGACTATCTCCTTTTTTTTATTTAGAGTTCCTCTTGTTGGTTACAAGAGCATTTTCTTCTCCTTTGAAAAATACACTAGCCAACTGCTTGGCTAGTAGTTCCTGTGACAACAACAAATTTTCAAGTTCTTCCAAGGATGGCTGTTGAGCCCATCCTTGAATCGACATAAAAAATAGAATATATTCAGGCTTCAACTCACGAATGAATGACTATTCTTCTTATTCGTGCTTCTGAAATAGCCTCTTTCGGATTCAACAAAGATATCTCGGAACATAAGTGCTTGATCTTCAAAAATTACTCGGAGATAGAAAGGTTACCTTGAGTGGTGTTAGCCAATTCATTCTCCAATTCTGCAGTCGAGCTTCATTATTCTAGTTGAACAAGCGATCGAGGGTCCTCCATATCTCGTGAGCTGATTTACATTTTATAATGTGATCAAATATACCGGAGGAGATTGTCCTCTTCAGAATGAACTATTCCTTCACATTAACCTGCTTCCACTTCTTGTATGCACTATTATATTCCGGTCTGTCAGCGAAGGAATCGTGTCATTCCCATTAACAACATCCCACAAATCCTCTCCCACAAGGTATGATTCCATACCTTGTAAGGACTAGTTCAACAACTCCATCCCAAGTCCATTAACAAGGCCGCTAAAATTCATATAGACAAACCAGTTGAATCTACATCTAATCCGATCTTGAAAACCCAAAAATCAACGTATGTTTATGGCTCTAATATCATATAGAGAATAGCAGAAGAAAAGCATAATCGGTAAACCTTCTGCTAGCCCAAGATCGTTAATAAGATAGGAAGATTCAACTAAGGAAGAGGAAGCTAGAAGGGAGAAAGAGTATTTTGGATAAAAGAACTTTGTTATAGAGGAAGACTATTTGATTTGGGTTGCTTACAAATGCCTAATGCCACCCCTATTTATACTTGTATAGGGATGCTTCTAGAAATTATTCTAGATACCTTTATCTTCTAACTATCTAACAAAAATTTAGATATTTCGATAATTTTCTATAAATATCTACTTGTCTAGAACATCTACACAGTTCCTAGATAAGGTACTACTCTACATAACTCTAGAAAGTTCTACTTAAATGTCTAGGATTATTTATACCTCCAAAAAATCATCTTTATTTTTCAAAAAATTTAGAATTTTTTTAGAAAATTATCATTTTTACCCCAATGATAGTAGTACCGAGTTGTGTTGGATATGTTTTTGAGGTTAGATTGGAAATCCGATCAAAATGTTGAGACTTTTGGATGTTTTGGAAATCAGATCGAAAAGTTGAGGTCAATATTTACAGTTTCGAGTCTCGTAATGAAATTTTGTTAGTTCCATTAGCTTAGGAAAATGACCTTTAGGTTAGTAGAATTAATGACTCAGGACTTGAGGTATTTAAATGAGTTTTGGAAGAGTTTTTGTGTTTTGATAGTTGAAGGCATAAGATAGTTTATCAAAGTCAATATTTGGTGATAGCGAGCTCGGAATGGAATTTTGACAGTTTCATTTGCTCCGGAATGCATTTTTTGGTTTAAATATAATGTTGTATTGAGTCCCAAGGCTTTTAGTTTGATTTTGAGCCATTAGACGAGATGAGAGAAAAGTTAAAGTTAAAGCTTGACTTCAGTCAATTCTTGAAGTTAGAAATGTAATTTTCGAGTTTTGATGATTCCACTAGGAATAGTGGTATATGGTCTAGTTGAAGGTTTGGTTCAGTTCTTAAAGCTTTTGAATGAGTTTCATGTCCTTATTTGAAAATTTGGAGATTCTTAAGTTAACATTAACTTTGGTTAACATCGCGTTAAGGTGAGCTTGTTAGGGTGTTCTAATGATTCCATTGAATCTGAATATCATTTCTAACCTAGTAGCATATTTGATTTGTCTACGGGAGGTTCGAGATGAAGTTTGTGTGAGTCTAAGTTTTTTGGTGTTTTTTGGCATTGTTTCAACAATTTGTGTCAAATAAAAGGTTCGTTATAAGTTTTAACGATAAAAAAAATATTATGAAACTTCTGAAAGTTTACCATGTATTATAGGACCGTTCTGCAAAGTTTGGTGCTTTTTTGCAAAGCCGATGCTTAACTTTATCGCAATATATGAAATAATTGTTTACCAAATAGAAATGATATCTGTCCAGGCAAATGAGCATGGAATTGAGTTTGATTAAACGAAAGAATCGGTTCATTTCGCTTTCATATGAGGAAGTTACAACTCTTTTAGTGAAAAAATAAGTTGTTGGTTTTCGGTATAAATATTATTGTTCGGGTATTTCAAATTTCATACTGTGTTCAATTGGTATTTTGAGTATGTTGGGAATCTAGAACTCAGAATGGAGTGATTCTTACGGAATTCTTCTCGATATAATATGGGGGTTAGTATGACATTCTCTCATGATTTGTTCATCTGATATTGTTTCTTTATCCATATATTTCGTGAGGAAAATTGAAGTTTTATCGATTTGGACTCAATCTTTTTTATGAAAAATGTATCTTTAGGATCCTTATGTATGGGCAAATTGATTTTGGGATAAACTTTTGATTCATTAATAATTTTCATTATATTAACTACATACTAGTGTTGGATACGTGCTTCGCACTGAGTTATGTGAAAACATTATATACGGTATGTTAAGAAAATCACATAGCAATAAGTATCACAAACTATTCAACAAAAAAATATACAATTTGGAATATATGAACAATCAATCTATTGTTTTATAAAATATGTAACTCCTAAAATTAAAATAACTTTCGTATCACATAAAATAGTTGAAAACGTAAGAACAATAGTGCACAAAGCCTTTCATATTGTATCAACTTGATGAACTTTGTGAAATTCATGCCTCTAAAATAAATTACACTAATTAATTAGAGAGTAAAAAGAACCATTATCACTCAATAAAGAAATTAGTATCAAAATTATTTTTCTAAAATCATATATTTATATAAAAAAGAACCCTAGGACCGCCTATTTGGCGCCACCATAAGCCTGCATCCCCTTTTAAATTTATTTATTTAAAAAACTAGCCTTCTCTTTTCATGAAAAGTTGTGACTTTTATGAAAAGTTGTGACTTTTATGAAAAATTGTGACTTTTTTGAAAAGTTGTGACTTTTATGAAGAGTTGCGACTTTTATGAAAAATTGTGAATTTTATGAAAGATTAACCTTTCTGAAGGGTTGTAACTTTTTCAAAGAGTTTTGACCTTTCCATAAGACACAATAAATATTTGTTCACACTATTCTATGTTATCTATAAATAGAGGAATTTCATGCAACTATAATTTGTAAGTTTTTTTCCCGCTACAGGGTAGTCAAATTCAAATACATTAATTAATTTTTTATGACGTTTGTTTCATTCTTGAAACTTTTCATTGAGCTTAATCTTTACTATAAGTCATAGTGATTCCCCTATTTTGGTGACCTTTTCTTAACTCTGTTAAAGTTGCAGCAAGGACGATTGAAAATTGATCTTCTCTTTTGTCCCTTTATAAAGGTTTCTGCATATAAACAAAGAAAATTGATTTCAATTGCAATGTGATACGCTGCTGAAATAGTTGATTGTTGCATGCATTACATGTGGTTACTAAGCAAATCTTTTATTTATGACATTATTATTTGTATGTTTTTGTTGAATTCAAATACATTAATTAAGATTCTTATAAAGTGTGTTTAATTTCTCAAAGTTTTGTTCCTCCTTTTTTATAAAGCTTAATTTTTTATTATAAATCATAGTGATTCATGGATCTATTGCAACTTCTTTTTGCAATTTTGGTGATTTTTTTGAATTTTGTTCAAAATTCCAGTGAGGATGATTGAACATTTATCTTCTATTTTGTTCCTTTCTACAGGTTTTGTTCATATTCTTTTTGAAAAAATTGCTAGTGGGTTGTGCTATATTTGATAGCACACAACAACAAATATTTGATAACTAATAGGAACCAATTATGAAGTTTGTTAAAAGAACAAAAAAAAAAAAGATTGATCTCCTGCTTGCCACAATAGTATATTATTTTGATTGTTTTTTTTGGGTACAAATATTTTGTATGTCATTGCACTATTTCTAGAATATTTGTATAGAGACAATTAGTCCACATCTTTTATCTCAAGTTCACTAATTTTTCATGTTTCTTTTTCTTTTCTTTTTGTGCATATAAGAGATCATGTTTTTGTGAAACTAACAAATGTCCAAAATACACTACGAAAAAAATATATTTTATCAGCGATAAATATGCACATTCACGAAGAGCTCTACAACATTTACCGACATTAATTAATTGTCATTGGATTCAATGTTGCTATAGACTTTAGGAACATTTATACAGAGTACCAATTGCCTCTGAAAATAAATATTTAGCTATAAATAAGCTATTAATTATCGTTAAAGATCATTTTTCCATAGGATAACTCATTCTTTTGATAAAGTTTTTAATTTTATTGATAAAGAGGTAATAACTCCTTCTTTTTACTTCTTTCAATTAAATTTGTAAACTGTGAACTTGGAAACAACCCGAAAGACTATCTTTTTGAAAAATATATTAAGCAACACATCTTTTTCTTCTTGATTGTTAAGAAACTAAGGTCATCTTTATTATTATTTTTGGATATTTATGAGTTCACGAGCTCACTAAATTATTTTGTGAAACTTTAATATGTTATATGTCAAAAAATTTGTTTAGTATATCCCGTTGTGAACATTTAGATGTCACCTAATGCTTGGATAATAATTGCATTAATTTTTTGTAACTCCATTCTATAACCATAACAATAACTATGATTTTATCCAGATAAGTTGGGACCAGTGATATGAAACCTTCAAAATAGTAATGACTATTTTGAGACAATGACCAAAATAAATATTTATGATAATAAAAAAGAGATTGATGGAGGTTCATAAGAAATGAGTCCAAGGTCATCCATTTGAATTTAGTTTATGATCTTGTATGGACATGATGTTCCACTTTACTTGGGAGTGTTGTAGTTCGACGTTCTTTGACTCTTTTAACGTTTGATGTTGTTATTTATAACTTCTTGGAATTAAAAAAAATTCATTGCATCTGACCAACTATTTTCAGGGAGATTTTCTTAGACTTCTTTTTTATACTTTAAAATCTATCTATGACTCATAATTTTTGTATAACAAAAATAAAAATTAAATAAATATAGCACTTTGAGATTTTGCCCGGAATGTTTTGTCTTAGGATAAAATGTTCTTGACAATGTAGTGTATGTATCGGAAAGACGTATATTACGAAATAATCATATATAAGCTTAATAAAAAAGTTCAAATCCCGTGCGAAGCACGGGTAATTTACCTAGTATGATTATAAAGCCACGTCAATATACTAAATGAAAATTTTCTATACTCTATAAGAATATTGGCATAATAAAAAGCAAGAAAAGACAATATGCACAACATATAATCTTTTTTTCTGACAAATGTCAATGTGAACTACTATACCTCACTATCTAATTCAAAGACTTGTTTTACATATTTACATTTATATTGGGATACATGAAGAACACAATAAATTATCATAAATTTACACATTTAATTTTGGGGGTTGTAAATACAAAAGGGATGAAACTATGGAGACTATTAAAAATATAGATTATGGAACTGAAGAGGTGCGAATTATTGAAATGTGACCTTTTAATATAGAAAAATGATGGGAAAATACAAAACTTCTATGTCATATATATGCAAAGTTAATTAGAGCCTCAATATCTAAATGTGAAAATCAGAAACACAAATAAATAAATTATTTATAATAGCTAAGATTCCAATCAATTTCAAGACCAATGGACATAATTAGAATACTTGTGATCTCAGAAAGAAAGGAGAATCAAGTGGTAATTGATCCATGTTATTTTGAATAATGACTTATCATTCAATACAATGTATATTCAACCTTATTGGAATATAATGTCAAGTGATAATGGATAATACCAGATTAATTAAAAATAGAGAAAATGTATAAGTACCCCCTTAACCTAGGCCTGAAATCTCAGAGACACACTTATACTATACTATGGTCCTATTACCCCCCTAAACTTATTTTATAAATAATTTTCTACCCCTTTACGGCCTACGTGACACTAGTTTGAAAAAAATGTCAACACACATTGGGCCCACGGACGAAAAGGGGTAGAAATTTATTTATAAAATAAGTTCAGGGGGAGTAATAGAACCTTAGTATAGTATAAGTGTGTCTCTGAAATTTCGTGCATAGGTTGCGGGGGTACTTGTGCATTATAGCTTAAAAATATATGTACATAAATAATATAATTTTACAAAAGAACATGTATTAATGTGCATCAGTAGACTACAATTAAATTTTTGTACCCATATATTTATCAATATCATTGTTGTTGGCCTTATAATTTGTCATAACACCTATAAAATTGCTATTACAATCTAAAATTCAGCCCAAACCCATGCAAATAATTAGTAGTAACAATTACTAAAAATTGAAACATAAAGTAATCAAAGAAAGAAACTTGAAAAGGGAACTTACTGTAATGGCAAGATGGTCTTGAATAAAAATACAATATTATTTTTATATATCCACATATGGTGACCCTTCATCTTCTATTACAACTCTTAGTTTTCTTCATTTGTTAAAGCAATAAAGATTCAAACTTCGTAAAAAAGTGAAATAAAAATTCTTAATCTTCTCCCTTTATTGAAGCAATAAAAATTCAAACTTCGTCAAAGTGAAAGACGACTCTTCGTGTGTGTGTGCGTGTATATACATTAGTATTTATTGAAATTAATGTGTATTTATATTTTTTTCATAAATATATAATAATAATGTTGAATATAATATTATACTTAATGAATATTTACATTTTTGTCCACAAATATTATTACTTTATAAGAAAATTTTCGTAATTCAACTTTTAACTTGACTGTTTCCCACATATAATAATACTAGTTTTTGAGTACGTGCGTTGCACACGTGACCCATGCAAGTTTTTTGTCACGCCCCGAGCTTACACCCTGGGCGGGACTGGCACTCGAAGACCATTGCTAGCCCTCAAGAGAACCCTTGGCCTGACTTAATTAACTCAGCGGAAGACTAAACTCAACTTAAACAAGAAATAATACATGTTTAAAGGAAAATACTTCATGTAATATCTGGCCATGATGGCACTCAAGTCTCAACAAGCAACAATAAACTCTAAACTGAAATACTAGTGTCTACGAAGCCTCTAAACTAACTGAAGAGAGATGTTGGGACAGACCCACAACATCCTAAAACTAAACTTCTAAAAGCAAAAGAAATGGATGTCCTCCGGAATGCAAGGAGGCTCGCCACTTGCTCTGGAGCTCAATCTGGATCAACGAAACGCCGCGTGCTGATCCTGGTTACCTGCATCAGCATCATAAAATGATGCAGGCCAACTGGCATCAGTACATTGAATGTACGAGTATGCGAGTTGGAAAGCTAAACAAAACTTAGACTTGAAAGGGAGTAAGAATGAATACTTACCTTGACTCTGCTCAACTCATGATGTACTAACTCTTATTCAATTTACATAGTTAAAATAAATGCAATATAAAGAAATGTTGACTGAAAACATGCTTAAACCTCTGATTATATATATATATATATATATATATATATATATATATATATATATACAAGTACACAATAATGTTTGAGACATATATAAAATACAATACTGCTGTGTATAAAAGTACAATGACTGATGTATATAAAAATGCATTTACCTGTGGGAGATTCTCTAACCGACAACCATCACTTAAGAGCTACAGTGATGATACAACAGTCTTCCGCACGCTGCCAGCGCATCCTATACCCGGCCAGAGGTATAAGACCTGACCTGCCTAATGGATCCACTAGTAAACTCTGAAAAGGAATCATCTAAAAAGTATGACCCTTTTCTACCCATTGTGGCTACATGGTTTATGGGGCCTGTGAGTTATCTGAACTCTCCCCCATATCGGTGCTCAATACTACTCCCAAAAAATATACTGGCTCTTATGTTTTAAAAACATAATAATTCTGTGGTTTGAGATTAACACTCAAAACTTAGCTTTTAAAAAGCTCTCTTGGAAATCATAGTTTCCTCTTCCTTCTATTAAAACTAGCCATAGGCTCTGTGGAAGTCTAGCTTCCCTTCCTTCTCAAAAGTTTGAAAACATTTTGTTTAAACTCTTAGGGACTACTTAGTTCCCTTATAACTCTTGAGAAGTGAACTCAACTTGATACTATTTGCTTACTTGAAACTTAACTCTTAGAGAATACTTAGTTCCCTTATAGCTTTTGAGAAATGAACTCAACTCTTTACTCTTTCTTGACTTGAACTTTAAGTTTTTAAAACAAAGTGAAAATGTTTGTGAAAGACTTTAGAAAACTTGATAACTTTACTTTGACTTGCTTCTTAACTTCTAGACTTGGCCCTTAAATTCCTTGACTTTGATCTTAACTTTCCTTGAATTGGATTATGGATTCAAAAATCATGGTCTCATGTTTATGGATGATTTCATGATGTTTAGATGTACTCTAGAGTGTTGGAATAATTAGGAATGAAGGGTATATCACTTAGGAACTAGTACGAAAAGATAGGGAAAGAATGGGGTCTCCAGGGTGTCCTGGCGCTCTGAGAGGCGCGGAGCGCCATAGCCTGACGGATAGAGGGTGTCCTCAGGCGCTCTGAGAGGCGCGGCGCGCCAGAGCCTGACGGACAGACTCTATCCTGAGGGGCTTTGGAGGCGCGGCACCCCAGCATCTATCCAACGGGTTTTCTGACTTTCTTTTTCATTTTTCATCTCTAAACCTTTCCAAACTCCCATGGATTCCACCCCAAACTCTTAGGATCCCTAAATAACTCATTACCCAATAGTTTATACCCAAAAACAGTCCGGAAACATGGATTAAAACTAACAGAGATCAACAACAATCCAACCAACAAGAACTTCAAACTTTTCATCAAGAACTTCAAGATTTTCATTCAATTTAACTCTAAAGTGTTGTAATGAATCAAATTGGAGGGAGGGTGAAAGAACCCAACACCGAATGGTCTCACATACCTTGTTAGGGATCACCCCTGACGAAATCCACGAACGAATTCTTGGCGTTCTTGCGTCTTCTTCTCTCTTCTCCTTTTTTCTCCTTTCTCTCCAAGCCCTAGCTTGTTTTCTAAATGTGAAAACTGATTGGGATCAGCTTAGACCCAACTTATTACCCCTAAAATGAAAATAATAATTAATTTAGGAAAAGACCAAAATACCCTTATCAAATTCGGATTTGGAACTTTCCCTGCTCAACAGTCCAACTTCCGAAAGTCATATCTCCCTCATACAAGCACAGAAATTCACAAACTTGGTGTCGTTGGAAAGTTCTTCTAACGAGATTTCCACCCATATAAAGAATTCACCCAAAATCCTCATGAGCTGAATATTATGGCTATTTGAAAATGACCAAAACTCACTTTTGAAATCTGGAAATTCAGATTTCCTTACTTATTTCCAAATTTGGTTTTTCTTGTTTTTCTTAGCTTAACCTTTGTTTATCCAGAATTCAAGATGTTACATTTTTATAGATCCATTACAACGATTAAATATATTTGAAAATATATAATTAGTAATAAAACAATAATTACAAGTAAATTTTTAAAAGGGTGACAAAAACAACATTTATAAATTTTGAACTTTGTTTAGTAGTTAGCAAATTTTCAATTATGTCACAAATGGCTAACAGAGCCCCAAAAAAATACAGACTAACGAAAATAAAAAATTCAAGAAAATTAAATTAAAAAAGTCTAATATATATAGAGAAAACACAGAAAATGAATAGAGAAGGAATAATATACAACATACACGTCCTTTCTTAAACTTAATCATATCAATATAGAGGAAAAACAATACACAAAATCAATACATATTTTTTTGAATTTTTGCCAGCGACTTCCATAACCAATTAAAATTGTAGAGTCTTCTTCATTGAGTAAAACTAAAGAATGAATCAAATATTATAAAACTAAATATAAGTGCTTCACTAATTTGATAATATAACGACAAAGGATAATTTTGGTGGGAGTCTCATAAAACAAAAACAATATATGAATTTATATAGATAAAATTGCAGGAATAGCAAAAGATATTTTAAAGTTTCAAATTAAACATTTGGAGGTTATGATTATAAAAAGCAAGAAATTTATGAATATTAAGATATCAATTGATAGGTAATTAGATATAATTCATGAATGTGAATACTTAAAGTAAATTAAATAATTATAATAAATAAATGAAGATAGAAAAAGTTTGGTGAAAATGATATTTGTTGTTTCAATTTGAGAACTTATACGATCTGAAATGAATAATAATAACATAAACCAATTAGGGAAGAACAAAAAAAAAATCTTTAATCTCTAAATAAAATATATGCATATTTATACGAAATTTCATGATAGGCAAGATATGGTTGAATCCAAACGGTTGCTATTAACTCCTCCTTTGGGCTCTTTATTGTATATTTACAGGTTATTATAAATCTTCATTATTTTTCATTTATTAGCACAATAATTAATAAAAAGATAACTTACGTTCAATTGTGATGTCATTTAGCACAATTTTTATAAATTATTATGTCACTTCCCCTTTTCACTATTTTTTAGCTATTGCCTCCCCCCCCCCCCCCCCCCCCCCCCTTTCAACTACTTAGTTGCTCACAATGAAAAAAACAACACTGTACGACTTGACTACAAGAAGTTGACTTTTGTTAAACTGAAGACATTAGCAGCTTTTGGGTTTATTTGACGGAACGGTCATCTAATATAATTAAAAAAATAACAATTGAAGTCATTAAGGAGTAAAAAATGATAAGTTGTAACATCTAACCATAATAATTATTAATTTTAATTTTAAATGGTTTTAATAAAAAAATAAGTGAAGGGCATTGTGGTATTTCAACTTTAAATTTAAAATCTTCCCACTTATAATAATACTAGTCCTGGGCACGTGCATCCCATACTAAATAATGTGGAGCTTTTATGATATATATATACTTGAACATGTATGTTGCCCATGTATCTCATTCTTAATTAGTACAAGAACTTTGAAAACATTATAATTAGTGTGTGACAAGTTGCTCAAAAATTGGAGATTTGCATACTTAATATAAGAAGTTGTTGTCGAATGAGAGTAGTGTTTTACAAAGTTATAAAGAAATTTGATCAATCTATGTCTTCCTTAAGATGGATAGAATATGATCATTATGCGATAAATTGCATAGTGTGAAGAAGTTGTTATCGGATGTGAATTGTGTTTTGTAAAAAGTGCACATTATTCGATCAACACATACCTTTCTTATGATAGATAGGGGATCATTATCAATTTTTTGGTGTGCACCTACAAAAAATAGTTATTATTATTAATAAAAATAATAATTGCTCAAATATCTAATCGATATATATAAAATCATAATTATTATAGGTACGTGTACCCCTTGCCTAATTCAAAATTAGTATATGGTAGCTTGGTAAAGAGTAGAAAATAAATGACACAAAATAATACCAGTAACATATATATCTGATAACAATTTTTGAGGCAAAGGAAGATAAATAGATTATGAGAAAAGCTAATACATAGGAAGATGGAAGATAGAAATAATTAATAATAAACAAAGTGATTTACATGGTATTACAATGAATTTGTAGCGTATGTAATGAATTTATAATGGTAAAAATAAGTTGCACACTCTAAAAAATAACTAAACTTTATCACTAAAACTACAAATTAAATTAACTATTTGTAGTTCTCTTTTTATAAAACCATAAATTGCCTATCACTTCTATATGAAAAAAGAAGGCAAAGGAATGGTGATTACATTAGGAAATAAATAATTGTTCTCTTTTTAAGTGTGAAATCGAAAATTGGAAAATGAGAAAGGAGGACCACAACAATCATATGCAACATTTAAATGTGCTTACAATATAAATCAACTCTAAATGTCTTTTTCACTATATTTGAAATGTCTTTTAATCATATTTCTTTGAAGGAACTACCACTCCAATTATGAAACCCCATAAATAGTAAAAAATAATAACTCAAACTAAGAATGCATCTATATTATTAAAAATATAGGGATGAATGAGAATATAAACACACATAACTTATGATTTACAAATGAAAATAATATGGAAGAAAAAGTATTCACCTAAATGTCTTGTTATAAGCAAAGAAATACACTACATCAGACACGAAACAGAAAAAAATAATTAAAACAATGAAATAAAATGAGGGAAAAAATATATCATAATATTACGTTGCAACTGAAATGAAGCAGCTAACCCTATTACCTTATATGATAATTGCATTTATATAAACAAATATAAAGTGCACCAAAAAAATATAAAACGGTATATTCAAGAAGTACTTTCATCTTTCATTCATTATATATAAGTTACAGAGTATTAACTTAAGATTTAATTGAGTAATAAATCGGGGATGAGGAAAAATTGGATAATTTAGACAGTTTTTGGTATGGGAAGAGGAAAGATTTGATAATATAGTGAGTTATTGGTCTATTTTAAAAACAAATATAAATGAAGGAAGAAAAGGGTTCTTTTTCCTAACACAAATCGTCTCTTTATTTTTCTATTTATTATTTTATCATATAAAACAATTAAAGCTTAATAAGTATAGAATTATATTACAATCATTTATTAAAAAATATCTTTTTTAATTGAAGGGTATTTTTGTAATTCAACTTTTAACTTGGAAGCTTCCCACTTATAATAATATATGATGATATGACTAGAATCTGAGCACGTGCTTTTCGCACGTGTGTTTCATGTGAATTTTTATAGATTCGTTAGAATGACTAAAATTTCATGAAAATATATATGTAATTGTAATGAATAATAAAATGCAACAATTACAAAATAAGAATAAAGACTTACGACAAGAAAACATTCATTAGAAAACTAAATTAAGAAGTCTAATAGACAAAAAAAAAAGACAAAACGAAACAGATTTAAGAAAAAACACAATGTAGACATTATTCTTATAAGACTAATGTATATATAGATGAAAAAATAACTACAAAATTAGTACATAACTATCTGAGTTCTTATCGACTCCTTCCATATCCTATCAAGATTCAAGAGTCCTCTTCATCTACTTTAACTAGAATAAAAATAATAGCCTAATAATCTTGGTAGGGGTTTCATGAAATAAAGAAGTTGAATTTATATAGATAGAATAGAAGGAATACAAAAAAAATTTAGTTTAAATATTTGGAGGTTATGAATATGAAAAGATGAGACTTATGGATATTAAGAGTATAAAAGTTGAATAAGTAATTTGAAAATAATAATAAATAAATGAAGAATAGGAAAAAGAAAATTAAAGTTAGCAAACCATGTAAGCATCATGAATTTAAATTTGTGAAGCTAGAGTTATTCTTTAATAATAATCAAGAGGACATTATCAATGTGTGTGTCTCCATTTTGCAGAATTGCACCCTTTAAATTATTATATTTCGTTATTTATCATAAAGGATAATACTTTATCCACTTAAATTATATTATTTATGAGAGGGGTTAAGAGAAAAGTTACGAGAAGAGGAAAAGTATAGCAATTTAGGTAACGACTTCTTTTAAAAAAAATTATAATTATTATATACATATAGATTATAGATGATAATATTAA
The DNA here is from genome assembly GCA_016801875.1 of Solanum sitiens. Lineage (NCBI taxonomy): Eukaryota > Viridiplantae > Streptophyta > Magnoliopsida > Solanales > Solanaceae > Solanum > Solanum sitiens. The sequence goes on from JABWTJ010000331.1 coordinate 1,295,249, forward strand.
TAAATTAGATATTTAATTAGGAATTAATCTTAGTAAGTCTAAAAGTCTTTAGTATTTTAATTAAACTTATACAATCAAATATTTAAATATTTTGTAACAATTTAATTTATAAAAGGGGTAAAACCGTAATTCAACTTTCAACTTTTTTTGTTCATGCTTTTAGTAATACTAGTCTTGGAAACGTGCGTTGCATGTATGACACCTACTATTTTATAACATTTATATAAGTCTAACTTCATAGATCATAAAAATGATCGTGTTTACTAATTAAGTTGCGAACATTCCAACTCGATCGTCAAAAGATTGATTTCGGCCTCCTTGAAGATTTCAACATGCCTTCTCTTATTGCAAGCTCCATTAGAAGTAGTAAGAATCTGTACACAATATATTTTGTTTCTGTAAGCAACAAAAGAATATATGAGTAATCAAGTGATTAGTGTTATAAAATGAAGCTAAACTAATAATAATGAAAGATAAAACCAGTAGAAATATAGAGACAGTTAGAGATGATTTTTTTTTCTTCCAAGTCGGTCAAAGTCTCTTCATAATGCAATGACACCATTTATAGGATATGATTAAGTAAAATTAAAGAGTGTTTTAAATATGACATTAATTTCTTGAGAATGTGGAAAAAATTATACAAGTGTGGAAGATTAATGAGGACATAGTGAAGGTGTATAGTATTAATACACATAATGAATAAAAATTACACATAGAAATTATTGACTTGCACTTATAAACAATATATTTATAATAACTCTGTAATATTTTATTTTATAATATTTTGCATCTGATGGAGAAATGAAAACTTTTTTTAAGAGAATTTACTAATATTTTAACTAATTATTTTTACAACACTTCATTTTTTGTATTTTATTATTTCAAAATAAGTGAACCGTAAACATCAGATTAATTGAAGAAATTGTAATGGGACGATAAAGTGCTAAGTATATATTTAGTGAAAGCTTTATTAAGAAGGCAAACATGCAAATATTAATCTTAAAATTCAATTATATATTGAGTTTTGAAGTGCATATCAATGACAAATAGTTTAAGTGATTTACCATTATCATATAGTGATTACATGTTACTATTTATTCTTAAATATTTTTTCCTTTTAAATATTTTATAGGAGCCATTGCTTAGTATTTAATAAGACTACATTAATAAATTAAATATACTCTGGAAGTCTGAATTATTCTCCTAATCCATTTTTAGCCATTATTATATTTAAAGTAAATGATGCATCATCAACCTGAAAACGTACTAATCTACATATAAAACTGTTGAGATGTTGCTAGAAATTAAAATTAAAAAATGATTTATAATTTTAATTCATCTGAAAATTTGTAGTGGTAATTTCACTTTTATATATAATCATATATTTTATAACATTTTGATTTGATGTAGAGACAAAGTAGTAATCCAATGGAGAATTAAAGTAAGCATTATGAGGAGCATTAAAATAGAAATTCAACTAATTATCAAATTAAAAATTTAAGGAGCAGAAAATTAAATAACATGCAGAGAAAAGAATTACAACTAACACTTATTGTTTAATTAATATTAACAGGAAGAAAAAGAAATTACAACTAATACTTATTATTTAATTAATATAATATTTAACCATTAAATGGGAATTGATTTAGATTGAAGGGCAAAATGACTGTTCATTCAACTTCTCAACTTTGGCTAGGGGTAATATGTTAATCAAACTTTGCACTTTAAACCTTTCCACTTTATATATATATATATATATATATATATATATATATATATATATATATATATATATATATATATATATATATATATATATATATATTTTTTTTTTTTAAAAAAAAAAATCAAGATAAAAATGTTCAATTTACTATATCTTATTTATCAATCACGTTTTAATCAGTTCTTATATATAAGAAATAACTATAAGGATTAGAGTGTTGTAAACAAAAATTGTTCTTAGAAAAATTATCGAATTACACCTTGTTTTGATGGGTTCAAATGATATTTAATTATTCTTTATCCATCTTTTCCCATATTAATTAATGAATATATATGAATTCTCTGCATTCTCTATTTCATATACAAATATTTTACTAGTACTTCTTTTTCTTTTTTCTTTTGCATTCTTACTTCAATCTCTTTACATCGACATATGTATCAACACAATCTAGCTAGAATTAATTATATGGTAAAAAATTGTGAAAATATAGAGAAACTGATAACTAACTTACCACTCCCTCATCATTCTTGCAAGTCGTGAAGAGCTTCAAAGTCCAACCACATAGTTAAAAATTAATCGTAAATCTGTCGAAGGAAGAAATAAAATAGATTGTTAGAGTGCGTCGATAAGAAAAAGAAGAAAAAACACCTAAAGTCAAACAAAAATCAACAATGAATAGTGATATTGACAATTAAAAAGTACAACAAACAAATAATCAGAGTAACGATAAGTCGCAACAAAAACATTCTTACAAACGAATAGTCTATACAGAAGGGATACAATTACAAGCACGTCAAATAACTAAATAGCTTGCCTAAGAAAGGGAAGGGGAAAGAGTTGGAGAAACTTATAAAGAAAAAAACTCTTGAACTGTGGAGCAACGTTTTTTTTATCTGCAAAAAAATTTGATTGTTTTTTCTCTTAAGTTTTGAACTTTTATAATATGATACAACTTTAGAGAAGCTCTGAGAAGACAAATACAATTGAAGCTAATATGAAAATATATAGCGTTTGTAACTGATAAGAAATTAAATATATTATTGATTAATATTTAATGAAATTTATGAAATAAGTTAGAATATGATTAGTCTTTTAATTAATTAATAAAGAAAAATCTGAAAAAAGAAGATGCGGAAATGAATTAAAGGTATAGGAATTTGAAAAGTATAACTTTTGAAGTTATAAAGACTTCACATAAATGACATATTAAGTTGTTAAAAATTCAAGCAATATTATTAATTCCAAGAAATTTAACTAATATATTTTTATTAATGTTATATGACTAATTTAATCCTTAAAGGGTATAAAATTTTAATTTTTGATGGGCATTTTGGTAATCAACTTTGCACAAAAAGAGCTTCCCACTTTTAATATAATATGATATGATATATGATATATGATATGATATGATATGAGAATTTGGGGGTTTTCCAAATAAAGTTAAAGTTTAATAAATTGAGGATTTCAAGGTCGATTTCAACTCAATTTTTGATGATATTTCATATTTGAACTTCCCTAAGATTGTGTAAGATATTTTCAAGAAATATTCAGATTAGAGCTGAGGTTTCGGACCCGAGTATTGAAGATTTTTCTCATGAACATGTGTTTAAGTAAATTAGAATTTTGAGTATGATTTCAACTTATCTTTTGATGTGGTTTTTATTATTGAGTTTCAAAACCTTTGGTCAACTCTATTTTATACAAATTTCCAAATTTAATCCTACTTTTTAGGAATGGGTTTTGGGGCCAATATGGTTTGCTTTCCAAAATCATCGATATTGGAATTATTGGTTCTGTATTCTTATTGTGATTCCATTTTTGTTTAGATTTTGGTGATTCGAAGAACAATAAAAAAGGGAAAGCTCAAGTGTCGGGCTGAATGATCATTTATTTGAGGCAAGTGGCTTCCTGACCCTTTGTTACACACATAGAATCTTGTACTCCTTATTTTTGTGTGTTGGGGAGTAATGAGAATTAGTGTCAGGCTTGATATTTGTCGCCACTTGTTCATGTTGATTGATGTTAATGATGAAAAAAGGAAATAAAAGGCAACTTTAATAAGCAATTTTAGATATAAATGCAGCATGATCAAATAATGATTTTATCGTGGAAACCTTCCTTATTGTAGAGAAGGAAAAACCGCGGCAAAACTTTACCAACTTCAATAAGCAATTTTAGATTACAACTCAATAATCAAAGGGACTAACTCTAGTAACTTAGCTCTTCAACGATTAACTATAATTGAAAACTCTACTCTCCAAGAAGTCAAACCCGCTTCTTGTTATAATTCTCTATAACTCACTCTCTCGCTTTGAACAATAACTCCTAAACACTGATTCAAAGATGAAACAATGCAAACTAAACTTCAGAAAGAAATCCTAACTGTAGTTATTTTTTATCTTTGAAGTCTCTCTGCCTTTGCTGGAAAAACTCTCTTGATTTGTGATTGCAAAAGCTCATCTTCTCTTCTTTGACTTTGTCTTTTATCGAAGTGGATATTCTACAAGGAAAGCAATTATTTATTCTTAGAAATATATAGTCATCTGCCATTTTATTTTTCCTTGTTTGTCAAGGATTATTGTTTAAAATGGCAGAGAAGTATCTTGAGTGGAGTTGGGTTCTGAAGGCTAGCAGACAAAATTCCCCCAAATGTGTGTACTACTAAAGGTAGCTTTTGCAGCTGTGATATATGAACTGTGGGTGGAAAGAAACAACAAAGTTTTCAACAATAGGAGCACTGGGAAGAAGTTGGTGCATAACATTAAATCTACCCTTTGTATTAGAGTTAGAGATAATAACAAACTCTTTGATTATATTTGTAAGTTGTAATATGCTTGCTATTCTGAATGTCTCTTAGTGAGAAGGAGGTAGATAGATTTTTGCATTAGATGAGCATTTAAAGGCATATGCTCTTGATCTGTATTTGCTTACTTGGTGATTAATAAAATATAACAATTAATTGCCAAAAAAGGATTATTCTTTAAAACATGTTTTCCTATTTTAGATAAGTTGGTATGATGATTTAGGATGTGGAAGGAGGAGGGATGTCATATAGGGCCAAGAGTTGTAACACACGATCTACAGGAGCATTTTTGTCTTGTTGTTGCTGCAAAAATTAGTCCTTCAGGCTACTTCCCCTGCGACTCAACCGAGATAGTGCGAAGTGTTGTGACGAAAAAATGAAAACGAAAATCTAACAATAAAGAACACCAAGTTTAACGTGGAAAAACCCTTCAAACCGAAGGTAACCACCACGGGATCGACAAGATCTGAATTGCTTCACTATACCAATAAGAGGGTTACAAATATTCTTCTAATGGCTACACAACAAGTGCCAAAAGAGAACAAACAATAGCTACACCAACAAAAGATAAATAGAAAGAAACACCACCCAAACCCAGCTTCTGTTCGGGACCTAAAACAGGATCTTGCTGACCTCCGAATCCGATCTGCACCGTTCAAATCAATCACCAAGATGTCCGGAACACTAGGTCCAAATTTCAGCCCGATCCAACGGTTAGTTAATCGGAAAACACGATCTGAACATTGCTGGTCGGAGAAAAAGACTGCAGCAAAAGAACCCTTTTTCTTCTCTCTTTTCTCTTGTTGAAAGCTCTCTCAAAAACCTCTCTTATGTTCTATTGTCTTTCAAAGACAATACGAATGAGCAATTGAATTATTCTCTCAAGACCATCCTCTATTTATAGAGTTGTGCTTTTCCTTACAAAGCCAAAACCAACTACAAATAGGATTACAATTCCAATCCTTTTCCTAATAGAATTGGAAACCAAATAAAGAGAATAATTCCAATCCTTTTTCAAGTAGGATTAGGCCATGGGCCTTTGGCTGGAACATGGGCAATAGCCCAACAAACTCCCCCTCCAGCCAAGGGGCCAAATGGACTTCAAGTGGAGGAACTTTTGACAGGCTTCCTGCCTGCCACACTTCTACAAAACTCATGCTTGTCTACGATGAGTTCTTTCCACTTATCTCTATGAGTATCTAACATGACTTCATCATAACCTTCAGGTTCTCCCATGTTAGTCAATAGAATATACTCCTCATGAGAATAACGTGTTGAGGTTCGCTTTTCTCTAGTAGATCTTCTACAAGAGGTTTGTGGATCATTCGAAGTGGTTATCTCACCATGAGTTGGTTGATCATCAACCACAACATCATCAGTAGGAACAATTATATGTTATACACTCTGATCATTATCTTGGGTTCCTTCATGTGCAGAAGATGTATCAATAATAGGAATTGGATCAATATTAACTAAGCTCTCATCAATCTGAGAATCTAGTTTCTCAGTCTTGTCAATATCTTCAATAGTTTGATCTTCAAAGAACGCAACATCACGACTTCTAATGAGCTTCTTATCAATTGGATCATAAAAGCGATATCCAAACTCATCTTGACCATAACCAATGAAGATGCACTGCTTAGTTTTAACATCCAATTTCGATCTCTCATCTTTTGGAACATGCACACAAGCTTTACACCCAAACACTTTCAAGTGATCATAAGAGACATCCTTATCAAACCAAACTTTGTTTGGAACATCACCATCCAAAGCAACAGCAGGAGACAAATTGATAACATAAGCAACAGTGTTAAGTGCTTCAGCCCAAAAAGAATTTGGAAGTTTAGCCTCTGAAAGCACACATCTAACTCTCTCAACTAAAGTTCTGTTCATCCTCTCTGCCAAACCATTTAATTGAGGAGTCTTTGGAGGAGTCTTCTGATGACGAATTCCTTGCGATTTGCAGTAGTTATCAAAGGGACCAATATACTCACCACCATTATCAGTGCGAATACATTTTAATTTCTTTCCCGTTTGTCTCTCAGATAAGGCTTGAAACTGTTTAAACACATCAAGCACTTGATCTTTGGATTTTAAAGGATATACCCAAATCTTGCGAGAACGATCATCAATGAAAGTAGCAAAGTAAAGTGCACCACCTTTTGACTTCACTTTAAAAGGACCACACAAATCTGAGTGTACTAGCTCCAATAGCTCAGACTTTCTTGAAGGAGGATGACTGTGAAAAGAAACTCTTTTCTGTTTCCCTGCTAAGCAATGAACACATCTTTTCACCTTTGCTTGTTTCATACCAGCAAGCAAATTCTTCTTAGCCAAATAAGTGATCCCCCTCTCGCTCATATGACTAAGCCTCTTGTGCCACAATTCTGATAAAGCTTCACTCTTCACCAAATTTATAGAGTCACCAAGAATTGATCCTTGTGTCACGTATAAATTTGAATGTTTTCTTCCTCGAGCTAAAATCAATGAGCCTTTGGTGAGCTTCCATTGGCCATTGCACAAGTCATTATGATAGCCATCATCATCTAGTTGTCCTACAGAGATCAAATTTATCGGAATGTCTGGAGCATGCTTGACATTCTGAAGGACCAACGTTGAACCAGTATTGGTTTTAAAACAAACAGTGCCAACTCCAAACACCTTAACCTCACCAGCATTACCCATCTTTAACACCTCAGAGTTAACAGAAGTATAAGATGAAAAGAAGTCTTTTCTTGGTGTGACATGTGATGTGGCTCTAGAATCTACTATCCAACTTGTATCTTGAGATACAGAATTGATGACGTCTTTATCACAAGCGAAGAGAAGGTCATCTTGGACAACAGCAACAACATTATTTTCATTGTTTTCTTCCTTCTTCCCTTCTTTAAGATCTTGCTTCAATTGTTTGCAAAATCTTTTAATATGTCCTTTCTTTCCACAATGATAGCATTTAATATTTGGATTCTTGAATTTTGACTTGCTTCTGCTTTCACCTCTACTCCTCAGATCTCTTGTCTTATGTCTCCCTCGATCTTCTGTATATAGAACATCTGAATGTGAAGATGTGTCTTGAGATTTTCTTCTAACCTCTTCATTCAACACACCACTCTTTGCATATTCCATAGTCACCTTTCCACCAGTGGCAGAATTTGTTAAAGAAATACGAAGAGTTTCCCAAGAATCCGGTAGAGTATTAAGAAGCCAAAGTCCTTGTATTTCATCATCAAAATTAACACCCATTCCTGATAGTTGATCAAGAATACCCTGAAAATCATTTATATGATCAAGAATAAGACTGCCCTCCTTGTATTTAAAGGTCATCAATTGCTTTAACAAGTACAACTTGTTATTGCCAGTTTTTGAAGCGTAAAGCGTCTCCAACTTCTCCCACAATGTTCTAGCATGTGTCTCATTCACAATATGGTTGCGAACATTATCTTCAACCCATTGTCTTATATATCCACATACTTGTTGGTGCTCAAATTCCCAATTTTCATCAGTCACATTCTCGGGTTTATGAGCAGAAAAAACCGGAAGATGCATCTTCTTCACGAACAATAGATCTTTCATCTTGCTTTTCCATATGTTGTAGTTTCTTCCGTTTAGACATACCATATTGCTCATATTCCCCTCCATATAGATAACCTTAGCTCTGATACCAGTTGTTGTAACGAAAAAAATAAAAACGAAAATCAAACAATAAAGAACACCAAGTTTAACGTGGAAAAACCCTTCAAACCGAAGGTAACCACCACGGGATCGACAAGATCCGAATTGCTTCACTATACCAATAAAAGGGTTACAAATATTCTTCTAATGGCTACACAACAAGTGCCAAAAGAGAACAAACAATAGCTACCCCAACAAAAGATAAATAGAAAGAAACACCACCCAAACCCAGCTTCTATTTGGGACCTAAAACAGGATCTTGCTGACCTCCTAATCCGATCTCCACCGTTCAAATCAACCACCAAGATGTGAGGAACACTCGGTCCAAATTTCAGCCCGATCCAACGGTTAGTTAATCGGGAAACACGATCTGAACGTTGCTGGTCGGAGAAAAAGACTGCAGCAAAAGAACCCTTTTTCTTCTCTCTTTTCTCTTGTTGAAAGCTCTCTCAAAAACCTCTCTTATGTTCTATTGTCTTTCAAAGACAATACGAATGAGCAATTGAATTATTCTCTCAAGACCATCCTCTATTTATAGAGTTGTGCTTTTCCTTACAAAGCCAAAACCAACTACAAATAGGATTACAATTCCAATCCTTTTCCTAATAGAATTGGAAACCAAATAAAGAGAATAATTCCAATCCTTTTTCAAGTAGGATTAGGCCATGGGCCTTTGGCTGGAACATGGGCAATAGCCCAACACGAAGAGACTCAATTTCAGTTAGGAGGGCTGCATTCTGGTCCTAGCGGCATGAAGATCATTGAGAAGTATGGAAACTAGGCCAGTATCCCTAAGAGCAACAATAGGAACATGGTCGTTATTATCAAGTAGTCTGCAATCAGCAAGAGTCAACCTAGTGATCACATCCTTCTTATTCAAAACCCTGCCTTCCCTTAGTGGTAATAAGGTTTCCAAAATCTAGTGATGTGGACCATGTTTAGGATCAACCACTCGTGCCACATGTTTAATCATTAGAGAGGTCAATTCAGTAGGTTCTTTTGTTCCAATGCGTTGGCTATCCCCATGTCCCCTCATGACGTCTCCCCCCTCCCAGCCACCCTTTGATAGAACACCCTTGTTCACCAATTCATACAATAGTTTATGAAAGGGTGTCATTTCCCACTTAAGCACCTTACTAGGTCGTGTAGTAACCCACCCTTGAGTAAATAAGATGTGAGTATACAAATTTTATCCTTGGTTCAGACATAATTAGCTAGACCAACAGTCGGTATATGAAAAGTTTTACTGAGATGAACATAATCAAAGACCAGTTCAACCCCATTTACAGAGGAAGCAACAATGTTGTCCTCAAATACAGTGAGATTCACATATAATTCAACAACCTCAAATACCTTTCTTTCCCATTTCCAAGAACTTGGCCAAATTCTTACTAATTTTTTGTGGAGGGAGAGAGGGATCAGATGGGACAGACTCAGGGGCCTCATCAGGTTCAGAATCAAGAACAACATGAGATTAAGAAGAGTGAACCATAGACTTACCAATGCAACGACGTTTCCAAATTGACTCGACAACCTAATTAAGATGGTCGTGACTGGTGCTTCGTGTGAAAGGAACTCGAAAGTTGGTATGCTTTACAACAACATGTTGGAAATTTCGGGGAGTTTGACTGTGGGGAATATCGTCAATGTCTTGGTTTTTTTGAGGCGGTGGGTTGTGGGATAGATGGGCGAGTAGGTTGTGGGAGTATTGGAGTAGGAGTTGTTGGAGGGAGAGGGACTTATGTGGACTATTAGACAATGGTCGGAGGGGGGTTGATATTGGGAAAATGAGACTAGGGATAGGGTTTTCTGAAAGTATATGTGAGTTTGGGTAATAACACCTTCTGGGATAGTCAAGGACTTCTTGCCGCATCTGTGTTTTGGAAGGATGCGGCACACACGTGCCTGACGACATTTTTGAAGAGTTTGAGCATCAGAGATTGTCTCGTCTTGATAGTTTTCCATGTATATGTGTATGGTGTACAAAGGTATTTGACATATGTACGTGCCTGTTAATGAACTAATTCTACATGTTATGTACTGCCTTTGAGAACATATACCATGTTCTTACTAGCCAGACTTCACTAAACAACCAAGCATGGTTTGAACAGTTCAGGAAGAATAACTTCCATTTCTTTCTTGTGATATCAGAACACCCTGATTTAACTTCACTAACTTTGCGTAATGATGTGATTCAAAGATTAGATTTACATGTTTGCAGTAGGTCGTATAGATAATCGGGTCCCATCTGCAAAATAAACCATTATATAAATAGTATATTATCAGTTTATTGACTTAAGTACACATTCAATAGACGGATGCGATTGGGAGTTTCTTAATGAGATACGGTTTTGCCAGCTCAGACAAGGTGGTTATAAGGCAAACAACCAGGAGAGAAGTAAAGCAAGAGAATCAATTGGTATTTTTCTCGTTTCCATTTTTCTTCCTTCTTATTATCTCTCAGTCTAAATTCTTCTTATTATTATTATTTTCTTCTGCATATCTCAAGCTTATCTATGGCATCCCAATAGACTAGTTCATTCAGTGCACGTCTTTTCATTCTTCGTTGTAATAGTTCAAAGTTATTAACATAAATTTGAAAATTGTCCCAAAAAAAAGATATTATTTGATTTTATTCTTAGTTCAGATCTTGACAATGTTCCCGTGCTTTTCCCGGGGCTTTCATCAAGAATTCTTTATATGTTTCTTATCCATAACAAAATTTTATTTGTGTTAAAACTGAAAATATCAAACTTATTGTATTTATGGAAAGCTGATAGAGGTGAAGGGTCAACTAGCCGTCATTCAATATGAAGCACGACGTAGACATATCACTTGTGTATTTTAGAACAAACTCAGGAAGAAGAAGTATGGCAGATTCATATCATTCAATATTATCATGCACTTCTTGTGATGTGAAGATTTGATTCATCAAAGTTGCGTGCTTTATGTTTCTGTTATGATGTCTGTTATGATGTCACAAGACAAAATTGGAGAAAATTAGAAATTAATGGGCTTCCTAAGTGTATAGATGTAGAACAATCAAAAGGTAATTCATATGCTTTTTGTCGTTAACTGAAATCCAATGAGTTAAAATAAGCTAACTTCTCTCAACTCGAGACAAATTCCCACATTGCTCTCTCAACTCGTCTCTCTCTCTATATAAAAAAATAATCCCTCTTTCAAATGTTTGCTGCCTTTAACAAGACTAGTCAGTTCGAATGCGAAATGACAGTTAATAAGGCAATACCAAGAATTACTATTTTCATCTATTCTGTAGAACTGATGCACAATATATATTTTCATTGATCCAAAATTGGGAATTAATGTTTTGCTCCATTATAGAACTTTGAGATCAATAATATAGTTGGTTCTTGTGATATTACTATTTTCATGTGAATTCAAGGCCTTGCGTATGTTTAACCGTGCTTTCTCAAGTGTGAGTATTAACATGTATTCCTATTTCAACCAGTATGTTACTAGCCAAAAGTACTGCTGCTTATTTTTGTTTCTGAGAAAATTGGAGCCAATGTGCATGAACATAAATCCACATTAAGTGCGAAAAACCAAGCTTCCAAGATGGTGTTGTAAGGTTAGCCATTCAAAATCTTCAATATATTTAGAATGTAATTTTTTATCGTAAAATTTAAAAATTTCTTGAAAGGTTATCAACAACATATTTTACATAGAAGCACTCACCAATACCTTCCAATTTGAACTAAATTACCCAAAGGGAACAAGACTTTCAACATAACTATATATGCCTTTGATGTAGTTTTCCTTTGGAAGCCCCTTGATTTTTAATTCCCTCCATCTCTTTCTTGTGAAATCATAACACAAACAACATAAATCACCTGAGTTTACAGCGAATAAAATCTTCCCGTCGAAGAATGATGCAAATCTAGGCTCTCTAGTGTTCCATATCGAGGGAACCCCAATTATATGTCTCTCCCATTCTCTTTTTGGAGTCTTCTCTAAAATCAATAAGTCAAAGTATCCACTTACCCATTTTCTGTGATCAGTAACCCCTAATTTACCATTCACCTCTATCAATTGGTAATAATAGAAGTGTACATGACCGGGTTGGTTCGGGTTTTTCAAATATCAAACCAAATCATTTGTGTTGGATTTTTGAATTTATAAATCAAACCAATAAAAATTAGGGTTTTTCAACTTCGTGGTTTCTTCGGGTTTTTGAGTTTTTTCGATAAAGTATTCATACAAACAAATAATTTACTTGTACTTTAAATATTTCTTTAATACTACCAAAATACAACTATCTAAGTTATTTCTCAAGAAAATAACAAAAAATATGATATGATTAATGACACTAAAATATCCAACAAAATAATCATAATAATAAAATCGCGTAAAACAAATACTGCAAATTAACAAGTAATAATGAAATTGATCATAATTTAAAGTACTAAATCATGCTAAAATAAATTTAGATAGTATTAGTTACATGACTAAATATTAAAAGAAAGTAAAATTAGATCATGTATTTTAATTGTCTAAATCTATGTAAAATTAAAAAATAAATATTCAATATTATTGTTATTCTTAGTGTTGAATTGATTTTCTTTTTGCATTAGTTTTAATTTGATTTTTATTTAAACTTTATTATAATTATCAACATGTATGGACTATAATCTTTATTAGATCATTAAGAATATTCTAACTTCCAAACATGAAATAAATATATTAAAAGATTAAAACTATGCAAAAGTATAAGAGGTATTTAACAATTATATCAAAGTAAGTATTTTTACGTGTAAAATAAAATTTTAAAATTATATATATAATGTCGGGTTGGTTTGGTCTCGGGTTGGTTTTTTTTAGTTGAAAACAAACCAACCCAAATATAGTCGGGTTTTTTTCCAACACCAAACCAAGTCAAACCAAACCACTAGTCGGGTTTGACTCGATTTGCCGTTTGGTTCGATTTTTTACACCCCTAATGGTGGGAATGGAGGCGAGTACCCATGAGCCCATAAGTTGGACATGGAGGCAAGTAGCCATGATCCTTTATGTAAGGCAAGAATTGACTACCCATTAGACTTCATAGTTAGGCGAAGAGATGAATCCTCATGTATTTAAAAGTAAGCAAGAATAATATGTGAAATTTTAAGATGAACGATTAGCTTGGATTGTTTCTTGAGTTGCCTTCCATGAAGAGTAAGACTACAGGAGTATTACGCAGGTCTTGACTAAGGATAAGTTGAGGTTACCTCAAGAAGTACTCCTCCCATGTTATGATGATCTATTATGTGCATTGATTATGCGTCATGTCTTATGTTGACTAATACCTATGTTTATGTTAATGTTTATGGAAGCTATCATATTTAGTACATTTTGTACCAACACATACTCTATCCTACATTTCTTATCCAAATGTAGGGTCCTGCGATTTTGACTCTCATCCCCATGGCTAGGATCTCAGTAGAGGCAAGACTTTAAGATTTGTGAGATCTTATACCATTCGAGGATTTGGTCACCATTTCTCTTATGTTCTTTTATTTTAAGTTTTGAACATTATTATATGGGTTGTGTCCAAAGATTCTATTATTTTAGATAGTTTTGAGACAAAGTGCAATAGACTTCCGCTTTTCGCTCATTTCTATTATCTATTTTATGGAAGTTGTGTGGCTTGTATGAGGTCTTTCGAAATCTTGTACGACATGTTACATCTAGGGGGTACCCCTGGGTCGTGACAAATGTGGTAATCAGAGCAAAAGGTTTAGAATAGTTTTAGGATGTCTCAAAACCACGTCAAGTAGAGTCTTGTTCATAAGTGTAAACGTACCACATTTATGAATGGAAGTCTACAGGATGTTTAGGAAACTTCACGTCTTTGTTCACTCTAAGTCGTGCAATAGAGTTTAGCTCTATAAAATCTCTCTCCTTATCCTAATCCGGTGGTTTGCAGTATATGACTACTAGAAGGGCATTTTCTATAAGGAATGATGGACGCAATGTGGGAAAAGAAGCTTCTCCTCAAGTTCTGATTGACTTTTGGCTGAAAATGTGACAAATGCGGAGTATATGATAGATTTTCAAGTGTTGGCTCAAGCCAGTAGGGAGGTTTTGGCACCTGTGAACCCAAATATGGGTTCGACGACATCAAGAGTGAGTGACTTCACTAGGATGAATCCTCTGAAATTCTATGGCTCTAAGGTTGAAGAAGATCCTCAAGATTTGATTGATGAGGTCCACAAGGTGTTGTCTATCATGGGAGTGACTCTGGTGGCGAAGGCGGAATTATTCTCTTATCAACTCAAAGATGTTGCTCAAATTTGGGTAAACCAATGGAGAAGCAAGGCAGGAAGAAGTGGGTCCCACGAAATGGGAAAAGTTCAAATCTACTTTCAAGATGAGAGAGACCAAGCTGCTTGATTTTATTATTCACCGACCAGAGAACATGAGTGTGAAAGAATATGCGTTGAGGTTCGCTCAATTGTCAAAATATGATATTTTATAGTGGCAGATCCTAGGGCTAATATGAGCAAGTTTGTTTAGGTAGTGTCTGAATTGTTGTGAAAGAATGTCGTACTGTTAAGCTTGTCCATGACATGGACATCTCTCGTCTAATGGTGCATACCCAATAAATTGAAGAGAAAAGCTTAAGGACAAGTATAGGGAACTTTACAAGGGAAGAATTGATGATGGTAATTCATCATACTCTAGGTTCGGTGGATGTGGTCGTTTAAGGTTTAGACGAAAGTTTTTCATCAAAGGTTCTTCTAATTCTCCTCAAAGATCCAACCAAGAAAAGGTGTCTAACCTAAGCCTCAAGGGAAGTAGTAGTGGGTCTCTATTGCCTACTTGTGCTAAGTGTGGAAGAAATCACGAGGGCAAATGTCTAGTGGGTTCCAATGCTTGCTTTGGATGTGGTAAGACGTACCACAAGATAAGTAACTGTCCTTCAGTTACTAAGAATAAGGGAGATAGTCATGGTAGGGCTCAACCATATCCTTCATTCATTCCAAGTGGTTCAGGTTCGAAGCATCCAAAGCAAAACAGTTTCTATGCACTTCAGACTCATTGTGAACAAGAGGGTTTTCCCGATGTGGTTACCTATATGTTGAAAGTTTTCCAACTCGATGTTTATGCTTTACTTTATCTTGGTGCTACCTTGTCTTTTGTGATGACATATGTTGCTATGAAAGGTTTGATATTATCTTGAATGTGTTATTAGATCTTTTATCTGTCTCTACCCGTATTGGTGATTCTATTGTATCTAAGAGGGTCTATAGAAGATGGTCCATTCTCCTTATCACATAGAGTTACTCCTGTTGATTTGGTAGAGCTTTATATGCTAGATTTTGATGTTATCCTTGGTATTGATTCGTTGCACTCTAGTTATGCTTCTATTGTTTGTAGAACCCGTGTAGTCAGGTTTCGATTCCTGAATGAGCCTATCCTAGAGTGGAAGGGGGAAATTATATACCGAAGGTTCAGTTTGTTTCCTATCTTAAATCTAGAAAGATGGTCTCTAAGGGTTGCATTTACCATCTAGTTAGGATGAGGGACTAAGATTTTGATACCTCTGCTCTTGAGAGGGTCCCCGTTGTGAATTAGTTTAAGGAAGTGTTGCTGGATGATCTACTCGGTATCCTCCCAAAATAGAGATAGACTTCGATATTGACCTTCTCCCAAATACGCAACCTATTGATATTCCTCCTTATAAAATGGATCGGGTAGCACTTAAGGAATTGAAAGAGCAGTAGAGAGACTTGTTAGATAAGGGTTCATCTAACCAAGTATATCCCCATGGGGTGCTCCAGTTTTGTTTGTTAGAAAGAAAGATGGTTCTCTCAGAATGTGTATAGACTACCGATAATTGAATAAGCTCACCATTAAGAATAAGTATCCTCTTCAAAGAATATATAATTTTTTGACAAACTTCAAGGGGAAAGTTGTTTTTCTAAGATTGATTTCCGGTTGAGTTATCACCAATTGAGGGTGAAAGAGAAAGATATTCCTAAAACGTCTTTTAGAACCCGATATGGTCATTTTGAATTTTTTGTTTTGTCCTTGGGTTTTTCTAATGCTCTAGAAGCAAATTTGATGAATAGGGTGTTTATACAATACATTGAAATGATCGTGATTGTGTTCTTTGATGACATATTTATTTATTCAAGATGTGATGAAAACATTAATTATTTGAGGACTGTCTTGCAAATTCTTAAGGAACGACAACTTTTTACAAAACTTATTAAATGTGATGTTTAGATAAGTACCATTGATTTTCTAGGTCACATTGTTTTAAGTACAAGTATGGAGGTAGATCCTATTAAGACGGATGCGGTCAAAAGTTGGCCTACACATCTATCACCTTTGGATGTTAGAAGCTTCATGGATTTGGCTGGTTTGTTGAGGGGTTTTCTACTATTGACTTTCCATTGAAAACATTAACTCAAAAGAAAGATATGTTCATATGTTCAAAATCTTGTTAGAAAAGTTTTCAAGAGTTGATGAAAGGTAGACATACCTACGCTCTGGTTTTGACTTTACCGGAAGGGAAAAATGGTTTTGTGCTTTATTGTGATGCCTCTAGAATTGGGTTAGGATGTGTGCTTATGCAAAATGGGAAATTTAATGCCTATTTGTCAACGCAACTAAAGATTCATGAGAAGAATTATCCTACCTATGACCTTGAACTAGCGGCGGTTTTTTTTGCTTTAAAGATTTGAAGACATTCTTTTTATAGTGTTCATTTTGATATTTTTACCTACCACTAGAGTTTGCAATATGTGTTTAATCAAAAGGATTTGAATCTTTTCCAAAGAAGGTGAATTGAGTTATTGAAAGATTATGATATGCGTGTTCTCTATCACCCCAGCAAGGCAAATGTGGTAGAGGATTCTATTAGTAAGTTATCTATGGGTAGTGGTTCTCATTTTTATGATGATATAAATAATCTGGTTTGAGATGTTCATAGGTTGGCCGGGTTGGGAGTTCAATTAATAAACTCTACGAAGGGTGGTGTTATAGTTTACCATGGTTCGGAATCGTCCTTTGAGACGGATGTGAAAGCAAAGCAATGTCTTCATCCACCCTTAGTTGAATTGAAAGAATTTGTGCTTAACAAGTCCGTACAACCTTTCTCCTATGGGGGAGATGATATACTTAGATACCAAGGTTGTATGTGTGTTCCTAACGTTGATGACTTGAGGAAATATATCTATTCAAATTGATTAGGCGTGTTGTGTCGGTTCTTTTGAGTAATATATCTGTATCAGAATCCTATAGTTCTCAAATATTCTATTCACTTGGGATCCACCAAGATGTATCATGAATTGCGGGAGATCTATAGGTGGAATGGGTTGAAGAAGGATATTGCAGAGTTTGTGGCTAAATGTCCTAATTGCCAAAAAGTTAAAGTTGAGCATTAGAAATTGAGAGGTTTATCCCAAGAAATTAGTATTCCTAATTGGAAGTGGAAAGAATATGGATTTCATTATAAGGTTACCACGTACTCAGCGATAATATAATTTGATTAGGGTTATAGTAGACCGGTGATGAAATTGGCTCATTTCATTCCCGTCAAGGTTTCTTATTTGGCGGAAGATTATGATAAGTTGTATTTCATAGAAATGGTAAGGTTTCATGGAGTGCCCTTGTTCATTATCTTCAATAGAGGTACTCAATTCACGTCTTAGTTTTGGAAATTCTTTCAAAAATGTCCTTGGTACTCATGTTAATCTTCGCACGACCTTTCATCCCCAAAATGATAGGCAAGCAGAGCGTACTATCCCAATATTGGAAGATATGTTAATAGCATGTGTGATTAACTTCAAGGGAAATTGGGATAACCATTTGTCTTTGATTGAGTTTGCCTATAACAATACCTATCACTCAAGTATTGGTATGGATCCTTACAAAGCATTGTATGGTAGGAAGTATAGATCTTCTATATGTTGGTTTGAGGTGGGTGAAGTATACCTAAAAGGTATCAAATTGGTACTTGAGCCTATAGAGAAAATTTAATTCATTAGAGAGAGGTTGAGAACGGCCCAAAGTCCAACAAAATTCTTATGCCGATGTTAGAAGAATGGATCTTGAATTTGATGTGTATGATTGGGTTTACTTGAAAATCTCACCCATGAAGGGTGTAATGAGGTTCAGTAAGCACGAGAAGCTTATTCCCCGTTTTATAAGCCCTTATCGAATTTTGAATCGTGTTGGTAAAGTTTCTTATGAATTAGATTTGCCTAATGATTTGGCATTGCTGCATCCGGTTTTCATATCTCTATGTTAAATAAATATGTTGGAGATCCTACATCCATAGTTCCCTTGGAAGGTTTGGGAGTTAAAGAGAATCTTTTTTATGTAGAGTTTCCGGTTGAGATTTTAGCCCGACATGTTAAGAAAATAAGAAACAAAGCAGTTGTTTTCGTGAAAGTGCTATGGATGAATCATTTAGTTGAGAGAGCTACTTGGGAGGCCAAGGACGATATGATGTCCCGATATCCTCATATATTTCCTTCTACTCCTACTCTATCTTAAGGTAATGAATTCCTCATATTTTTCTCTTTGTTGTGATGTCATGTGTTTTAGATATTTCCATGATTTCCTTCTGTTATGCATGTTCATGAAAAACTTGTGTTTTGAAAGAAAATGAGTTTACATGATTAGTTCCTCATGTTGTTGTGCATTGAGTATGAGTTTCCAATAGACTTCATTAGTTGAGTTGTTGGACATGCTTTAGATATACTTTTAAGTATGAATTACATATATGCTCCATGAGATGATGTTGAGCATACGTTTAGCTTTGAGATGGTAGTTCCTCCTTAAATATGAAAATTTTTGGAATTTCATGCATCTTGGGTTGCTAGGTCTAGTTCCTAACTTCCTTATGATGCATTGAGTATATTTATCTTTGAGTTGATGTTTCTTCCTTGATATGAGCATTTTGATGAGATTGCATGCATGATGGATTTCTAGTATTGAGTATTTTCTTTCAAAAGGTGTCTAGAATACCATTCGAGGACGAATGTTTCCAACGGGGAGATAGCATAACACCTTGGAAATCTAGTAGCCTAAGATAGGGTCTAAGTGTCAAGGAAAGAGCTAAAGATTTGGGCTTGGTCAACCTTCACGATGACCCATATGGGTCGTGAAGGGCACCACGATCCGTGGTGCTGCCCATGGTGGCTCATAGTGAGCGACCAATGGTAGGTCACCTCCTACAAACACCAATACGACTGGTGGTGGGGACCATAGGTAGTGGTGATGAGCTAGTCAAAACTGCCCAAAATGAGACCCTCCACACGAGCCAGTTGATGGGCTGTGAAGTTCTTGACGGGTCATGGGGAGGGTCCTGAAGTGAGAGTGGGTTAATCTAAGTCACTGTTCAAGGACTACGGCACCTCTACGGGCCATGAAGTCCTTGACGGATTGTGGAGCCCATTGTGAAGGTGATTAAGGAGAATTTAGTTCAGGGGTTTATGGGTCTTTTCCATGTTTAATTAAATTAATACTATGTCATTTTTCCCAAGACTAGAACCCCTATAAAAGTAATTTTAACCCCTAAACTCACCCATTTAAGTCATTCTCTCAAACTCACTAACAGAATTGAGTTCTTCTCCAAATATTTCTCTCTCTAAAACTTTAAGAAGAAGAAAGAGTTCAAGTTAGGATTAAGGTCAAGTATTCATTCCTCAAGTAATTGTTGGCTTTGTAATTAAGGTATGATAGCTTTTCATTCATGGATTCCTTTCATCCATGGAACCCCCAAGATTCCCTAATTGAAAAGTAGAATTCCCCAAAACCGAGTTAGGGTTTTATTATAAGTTGTGAGTCTTTGTATATGTTGATTCAATTGAGTGAATCATGAGTATTTATGCATGAATTTTATTCTATGATATTACGATGAATTTCATCTACCCATGCTTCTTACATGAAGTTGGTGTAAATAAGTTTTATGCCATGAAAGGTGAAATTATGGGTTTAGATGTATTCTTATAGGATTGATAAGATACATTACGAATTGCTTAAGATTGAAGTATATACGATGATCTATGATTAGAATTGCTTTGACATTGAAGCATATATGATGATTTATGATACGAATGGCTTTGAGAGTGAAGTCTAAGTATGAATTGTTAATTGTTGTTGTGATTGTTGTGGATTCCTACATGATTTCCTTTATGAATGTATGAATGTGAAAGGATTTCTCACATTGAATGATTCTAGGTTGAAAGGATTGATCACCTAAAATGAATCTAAGCTAAAGACGAAGAAATTGGTGAGGCCAGAGGCGATTACCCTTGACCTCTAAATGAGAAGGATATGAGGCGATTACCCATATTCATTAAAACTGGATATGAGGCGACTACCTTTATTCCTTGATGTTGAACACGAGGCGACTCCCCATGTTCCTTCAGACAAGTCAATCACACAATCTCTCAACATACCCTCCAAAGTTTTGATATTATGCTTCGCTTGATCATCGATTTGAGAATGAAATGATGTATTAAGCTTAACACGAATACCAAGCCCCTTTTGGAAAGATTTCCAAAACTGAGAAATGAATTGGGTACCACGATCAGAGATAATGGATAGGAGCAGTCCATTCAACCTAAAAATCTCCCTTAGATGCAATTTAGCATAAGTAGCAAAATTCGATAAAAAAAACACTTCTATAAGTGTTTCTCGACATATATTGGAAGAACCCTTTTAATTTTAGCGTTGGTTTGGTTATTTGTATGTACAAATCTACTTATTTTTTTATTTCGATTAATCCTGGATATCAACATGATTTTTAATAGAACATTATAAACTAGTTTCTTAAAAATAAAAAACCAAAATATGCAATTAAATAAGTGATAATTTTTATTTAAGAAGGTTTACAAGTTCATGCTTCTTTTTTTCTACTTTAATTTTGTCCTTGAATAACTATTTAAATACAAAAAACAAAAATCATTATAAGTTGATATTGCAATTGTTATTCGTAGTTATCATAGTCTTCTATGTCATAGTACTCTAGCAATCACTATGGTTACTGCTTAATTGAAAAACATAAAGTCTTTCAAATCGGATTAATATTATATAAGCATTTATATATTAACAAAATATAGTATTAATAAATGGTTGCGAGAAAAAACAATTCGTGAATCCTTTGCTAACTTATTCTTATTTTATGTGTATCTAAAAGTTAAAAATCGCAAATATCTAACTATATATAATAGAAGAAGAAAAAACACTACATGTCAGCGCCACAAATTTTCATATTTTTAAATAATAAATCATTAAATATTACGTAATCAAGTAAATATTATAAACTCAAAATTTAAAATAAAAATAGACACATGCCATCAACTTAGACAAACAGAATTAATGAATTATTAAAATTAGTTTAAAATCAAAATCTTCAAATAAAAATAAAAAAATACTAGAAAAATATAAGGCAGCACCTCGAAATTACTCAACTTTTTGTTCGAAAAATTAATTGATTCCTTAACTTTAAAAGATCGTCATATATATATATATATATATATATATATATATATATATATATATATATAATAATAATAATAATAATAATAATAAATAGGAGTTTTTGTTTTCAAATTACATCCATGGAACCGCAATTTCAATCTGTAAATTGTTTATAGATTTTCTGTCCAACAAAATGTCACGACCCCAATCGTTGTGATTGACACCCACACTAACTCTCCGATGGGAGAACCACTACTACAACCCAAACAAGCAACTAAAGCAAGAGTTCTCAAGAACTAAACTAACAATGCGGAAGAATAATAACACCTAGAACCTGAAAGTCAATGTACCAAAACATCTGAAGTATAACCCAAGTCTAAACAAGAAGGGATGCAACACCAATCTAATAAACTAAAACTAACTTAAACAAATGTCTAAGTCCGAAAATAGTGGACTGATACACTCAAATTATACTTCCATAAAGAAGTATAAATGGTCGTATCTAGTAAAGAACCCAAATGTTAGGTTGGGGTCGATCCCACGTGAAAAATAATTTAGACTTAACTTTAATCTATGATTACTTCTATTTAGTCAAGTCCTTTCCGAAAACAAACAATTAAAAAGGGGGGGTTTGTGTAACAAAAGTAATTAATTAAGTCTAAGTAAACAAGTAGCAAGTTCAAATATTTGATGTTTATCAAGTGATGAGAGCAACTTGGGCGTAAGTGTTCCCCATAGGTTCATAACACAGTAACCCTAGTTATAACAACTCTTTCCTAGTATCTTGCATGCAAAGTGGTAAGTTATGTATCCCTAATTCCTTGGTCCGGCAACTAGAGAATTCACCCCGCACCTTGGTCCGGCTACGTGTGTCTACTTTGCTAACCCTTACATTTGCCTCATAGTAAGCGTCACATTCAATGTATGGCTAAGTTACTACTTCGCACCAATTGAAACTAGCCTATTAGATAGTGTATACTAAATCTACGTTCATAATTCTTTTCTTATTATCTACCTCCTTGGTCCGGTAAGTAGCAACAAGGCGAGTTCTAACGTTGGCCACCGTTAAAAAGACTTCTAAACGAAAGAATTGTCAATACATGTAAGAAACTATTCTGGAATTGTTATTTTATCTAGGTTTACTTTGTTAATTACCCATGGTTCCCACAACCCTAATTGTGAATTTAGTTACCCATGCTAAGTATTACATAATTCATGATTAATAAACAAGAAATCATCTACTTACTTTAAAAATTTGAAGAAAACCCGAAAAATACCACTTGAATTAATGAATATATATTAAGAAATGATTCCGAAAAGTATAAGTATTTTCCAAAACCCAAATTTTTCTTCCAATAACACAAGTCTCAAAAATAATAAAATAGTCTAACCACAAAAACGAGGTCTTTAGTCCTATTTATAATAATAGAGTCCTAAAATAAAAGGAAACCTAAATAAGAAAAATATCTGTCCAAAACGCGTCTCGAGTCGACGACCTTACTGACGGTCCGTCGATGGAACGACGGACCGTTGACGCCTCCGTCGGTCCATACTTGAACTCTTTTTCAGCTGCCATTTTCTTCAATCATTTTGTAACCATCGTCGAACCCCATTGACGGTCCGTCAATGGCCTTACGGCCCGTCGATGGACTCTGTTGCTCCACACTTAGAATATTTTTCAACTCGGGTATTGGGACTACATTCTGTTAACATCAACGGTTTGCCAGGACGGTCCGTCAATCAGTCGATGGATCGTCAACCCTTCTATAGCCCTACACTTAGTCAGAATTCCCCGATCTTTCTTCAGCAGCCTAAATCTTCAGTCGACAGTTACCACCTACGGACCGTCGATGGCTCCGTAGGTCACCACTTCTGCACTGATTTCAGCACAGTCTTCTACGTTTTCATTTTGGACAATTTTCCTGCAAACAAAGACAAAAATACATTAAAACTACTACAAAGAGGCCTTAGACACACACTAAACTTAAGGAAAAAACATTAGAAGTATCGTAAAACCACGGTACATCAACACCCTCAATTTAAATTCGTTGTTTGTCCTCAAGCGACACACTATGACTCACCACAACACCTTTTTACAAAAATATCCTTATTTTAGCTTTCGCAATCATCGAGATATCAATCCCGATTATTTTCATTATGTTCATGCATGATATCACTATTAGGCTCGCTCATGTGGATCAGACCATGACACAGACTCACCACGCACCGATACCTCTCCTCTTTTATCTCTCACCAAGATGCCAACTTTCCAGTATTGCAACTAGTGTCCTTACTTCAAAAACAATATCCTCCTTTTTCACACAGTGATTTCAGTTTGAGTATAAGGATTATTTTTCAACACTCACTCTCAGAACAACTTCTCACCTCATTGATACTTGTCGCCATAGGCTTGCCCTTATTTTCACTGCTTTATATTCACCATCTTAGGATCACGATAGGACTTTCTTAGCTTGTAACGTAGGCTCAGGGTTAGGTAGGGTACATTTGGATATATTTAAGTGACTTGTTGCCCTCCTTGACATAATGGCTACGCGTTCTACTCTTTCATAGTTTATTACGCCCTACTCTTCATATTCTTATATTCTTTGCCTTGCTTTTCTCCTTTCTTTCTCCTTTTGTGTAAATGACTCTTCTTTTATTTTTATTTTCAAATGTTCAAATTTTTCACCTGATTTCAACTTTGCTTGAGTCACTTTTTTTTTTTTAACTCTTTCAACCCCACTTTCCGGAATATTCCTCATAATAGCCACCCTCAATTCATGGCTTTGCCATGAGTTAAGGTACACAATACCCAAAGTTGGGTCAGAGCCAAGACAAGATTAGTTTCTGCATTAGCCACCCTCAACTTATGCTTTTGGCATAAGCTGAGGTGCACATGTCCAAGGAGGGACCAGGGCCAACACATTGTACCCAGAAAAGATAAGTTGGGGTAGAAAAGAAAGGTCCATTTTAAGCTCCAATTATTTGGATCAAGAAGGGATTAATTTCATTTGGTTTTCTTTTATTTAGGCTAAAGATTGACTATCTTGAACAAGAGCCTATGATCCTTTCCTAATTTTCTAACACGGATTACTTTTAGCAGGACTAACCGGGCAAGTTCTAGCTTAGTACCAATGGTGAACTATTCAACTTTCCTTACACTCACTTAACACCTCATTACCCTACCAGATTATCAGACACCTAGTTCAAGCTTTAGATTGAGGGTCATGCAGTGGTGTATCTCTATGTCATGCTTAGAGCCACACATTCATCATTCACTATGCCTAATAATGCAAGCATTTTCTTTAAAACAGGATATCATTTTATTTAGCCATCATGCTTCAGATTTTATATCTATACTATGTACAAGATACTAACGTGCCGGTTTAACAGTAAAATAACCAGTCTCTTGGGGAAAAAGAACACAGGCAAGAAAACCCCAAGAGAGGATCGTGAGTCGGGCTACTCAGACTTCACCCTAGCACTCACTTTCCATTTACCCCACCCCCAACAAAAAAATATGCAACTGTCCCCAATGCATAAGAAAAGTAAAACAAGGTGGTAGATGAAGCAAACCTGCGGCGCATAGCGCCGACGATCAACAAGATGGCGGGTCCGGTTTCTCGGAACTCGCTCCCTCTGTAGTAGGGACACCATCAGTAGTGTCCGCTGCAATATCAGAACCCTCAGTAGTGCTCCTCTCAACATCAGCAATCCTGGAGCTAGACGCCCCAGTAGCCACCTCCTGAGCCCTCATCTATCGGGCCTCCTCATCAATAGGCGAGGCTCTCCTCGTAGTCTCCAACTCAAGACACTCTCTCTTGCTAGATCGAGTCTCATCATCCTCTCTGGATCGATGCCTTTTGGTATGCTCACGTGGCAGAGGCGGTGGCGTAGCAGTGGTCTGGAAAAGTGCAGCCAGCACCGTATCCTCAATAGGCTCCGCAGATGGGGACTCAGACTCGAGCACTCGGGCCTCCAGAATGGCATCCATATCTTTCCTCAGACTCGCCACAACATCCTGGAGAGTCGTCAAATCTATAGTAGGGGCTGGCCGGGCGAGCACCCTCAACTCAAAGGCATCAAGGCGCTGATGGACCGCCAAAATCTTCCGCTCAGTCTGCTGGGCCATCTTCCTCTCGATCCGCTCCTCTGCCTCAACAATGGACTTCTGCATCCAAGGCTGGATATGATGCAGAAGTGTGGCCATTCGGGCCTCTAACTTCTGGACCCTAGCGATCGGGACCAGTGCTGCAGATGGGGTGGAGCGGGAGGAGCTCGGAGCTGTGCTAGTACCTGGGATAGACTCAACCGGGGCGATATCGGTAGGCTCTGATGTAGCTTGATCAGCCCCTCGGGCTTGCTCTCCCGTGTTCGCCAAGTTCTCACCAAGCGGCTGCACCTCTACTCTGGGCCCTCTATTGGGAGCCAGCTCATTGGCCTCATCCCGGATGAGACCGATATCAACTATGCTAGTCGGGGTCTTGAGAACATCAATGTGCCACACGGGCACTCTAGCAGACCTGCACAACTCGAAAATCATGCATGGGAAAGGGTAAGTAGTGGTGGCCTTAAAGTCCCTCTCATGAATGACTGCCAGCAACAGCCACGCGAAATCCACCTCGAATCCCGCAACCATAGCAGCTATCAGTACTGCTCTATCCCATGTAACAATATTGTCAGCAGCAGTGGGAGATAGGCAGTGACGGACCAATAGCCAGAGGAATTTGGCCGCGAATGTGAGGTTGGCATTCTTTATTCCGCCTCAGGTCTCCAGCACCCAATCAGCACCCACACCATCCACGGAGACGTTATGGGCTATCCACCTCTTGGTGGTCTCTCTCACCACCATATCACGCTGGAAACGGCCGTCCTTTATCAGCTTCCACCGGTAGTCAAACTCGGAGGTTAGGGGGGCCCTGGTGTCATCAGCATCAGCACCATATAAGAATCTGCGAATGGTTGGCAAGGAGATATCTACCCGCTTTCCGTGGACACGAACATACTCAAGTGGTGCGTGTTTGGCGGGGTTAGCCCGCTTGTCCAAATGAGCCCTGAGAATTGCCATATAAGATGCGTAGAACTCTCGCACCACCTCCTCGTTGTAACAGCCCATGCTCCTAGCCGTCCACTCTAGTCGATGGCGGGTGAAGAGGTCATTTATAGCTGTCATCGAGGGAAGACTCCCGGTAAGAACTCGCCGCTCGATTGTCAGGGTCCGAGTCATGACCCCCTTGTCGTTGAGCAGCTTCGCATCCCTGTATATCTGGTATTGGCCCTCGACACACCACCGGTTGGGCTGATTAGCAACCGGTATGGGGACGTCGGTCAGGGGTGCTGAAGTAAAATCCGCACTGTCAGCCTCATCAGACGAGGCAGAGTTGACCGATGTAGCTAGAGCAGTGGCACCATGTGAAGATGACGCTTCCTCAGACCTAGAAGCCTCCGCAGAGCCAGACGCTCCCTCAGACCCGGAAGCCTCCTCGGATCCAGACGCTCCCTCAGAAACTGCAGCAGACCCAGACGGTGTATCGGTCAGTGTGCGCTCCTCATCAGACTGGGAGGCAGTGACTAGCTGGATGCCACCTTCGTGGGCGTGACTCGGGTGGTCCTAGCAGCACGTGTAGGTGTACGGGTGCCTGGTGGCACGTATTCTGGGTCACAATCATCATCTGACCCTATCACCATCCGGTGTGACGGGGCCACGGACTTTGATCGTCCTCTAGAGTAGACTATGTCAGGCTTGGGTACCATTTGTACTGCAAGGAGAGGTTATTAGTACCAATTTAAGCATGCAACACACTCAAATAAATCAAACACCAAAGGGGAAACACAAAACAGAGTGGTAGTGCAGAACTGCAGAACTGACTGATGGACACTGCCGACGGTTCGTCGATGGAATGACGGTCCATCAGTGGACACTTAGTAAAAAAAATAAAATTTCTGAAACACAGGTTCTGTTAGAGACGACGGAAGTGCAGGACGGTCCGTCGACGAAACAACGGACCGTCGACATAGGCCGTCGTTGGACACTTAGAAAAAAAATTCGGATTTTTAGAAACACAGGTTCTGTTAGAGACGACGGAAGTGCAGGACGGTCCGTCGATCAAACGACGGACCGTCGACCTATGGTTGTGGGTAGATACTTAGGGAAAATTAGAGAGACCCTCAGAAAACAGGGTTCTGTTACAGACGACGGATGTGCAGGATGGTCCATCGATCAGTCGACGGACCGTCGACCACATCCGTTGTTCCAGAGTTACATAATTTGGGGAGTGGCCATCGACGGACCCCATCAAAGGTACATCGATTGACCGACGGTCCGTCGATTGGGGTATCGTATTGTAGGTTAGAGACAACCATTGTTGGACCCCCCAAAGAGCAATTTACAATCAAAACAAGACACAACAATTTCATATAGAATGTAACACACCATTTCGCCATTCCTACGACTTCGATTAGTGCAATTTTACTCTTAGATTCTCAAATACTCAACAAGCCCTAAGTCAAAAAACTACTCAACTACGAGCACAGTTCATTGAGACAAAAACACTCCCGACCCAGTTACTTTCCATCATTCTAAGGGACTAAGGACCCCAATTTTATAGTTTAAACATGTAATTTCATCCCGAAGTCAAGACCCATATATCAACATTATGAGTTCCAAACAAAGAACATAAAATCGGAATCAGATGAGAGAGACATACCTGTGTACTGTAGTGGGGAGACTGTGTGGGTGAATTCTTGCAAGTAAGCAGCACCAAAAGAGCGACCTCGAACACCGACTGGAAAGAGGACAGAAGATGATGGGAGTTTGGGAGAGAAAAGCTTTAGGAATTGATGGAGATTTGGGGAAGAGGGGAGATCAGAATGTTTTAAGTGGGAGTAAATGGGTGAGTGAGTGGGGAAGCTTGAAGGGAAATGGGGAGGGAAACGGTTGGGAAAGGGATTTGAAAGGGTGGGGGTAACTGAAAAGTTTGAAAATTAATATATTGTCGGTCGGGTTAGTGGGTCTGAGGATCCGACGATTCCCCGTCGACGGACCGTAAGTCAGTCGACAGACCGTCGACTTCTTCGTCGACTGTGCCCTAACTTAGAAAAGTAAAAAAAAAAAAACTGGGATCTACGAACCCTACCGACGGTCCGTCGATGGGATGGTGGTTCGTCGATTGGTCCGTCGATCAGTGCACTAGACCATTTTTCTACAGATTTATGGTGATTTGGTCCCTGCACATTTAACACCCAATAAGCTAATCTTTTCATATTTTCTGGACACTTTTTAGACACAGACTCTAGTCTACTCTCTAGCCAACACTTCCAAAAAGAAAGCAAAAAAAAATTCATACGTGACATTAAGTAAGAAAAATAGAAATAATGCAACTACACCTATAAAATCACGAAAAACCTATTGTTGGCTAGAGGATACATATTGGGTTGCCTCCCAATCAGCGCTTGATTTAGCGTCGCGGCACGATGTAGGACTCTTGATTACTCAGACTTCATCAAGATGGTATGCCTCGATCACTTCATTCGTATTTTCAGCATGCCCTAGATAGATTTTGATTCGTTGCCCGTTCACCTTGAACCTTACACCCTCCTTATTCTCCAACCCAAACGCTCCATGAGAGAAAACTTGGGTGATCAAGAATGGACCAGTCCATTTGGACTTGAGTTTGCCCAGAAACAAGTGCAACCTAGAGTTGAACAAAAGTACCAAATACCCAACCACAAAATCGCGCTTCTCAATCTTTTGGTCATGGTACTTCTTTATCTTTTCTTTGAAGAGGTCTGAACTTTCATATGCCTTCAAGCGAAACTCATCAAGCTCATTTAACCCATTCAATCTTTGTTCCGCTGCTTCATTCCAATCCATCTTCAGTTTCTTCATTGCCCACATGGCCTTATGCTCTAACTCAACCGGCAAGTGACAAGCCTTCCCATATACAAGTTGGTATGGAGACATACATATGGGCGTCTTGTATGCTGTCCGGTAGGCCCAAAGAGCATCATCAAGCCTCCTTGACCAATCCGTTCTACTCGCATTCACCATTTTCGCCAGAATCTGCTTGATTTCCCTGTTTGACACCTCAACTTGCCCACTAGTCTGAGGATGGTACGGCATGACCACATTGTGGCGAACCCCATATTTCTCCAACAACCCTTTGAACAACTTGTTGCAAAAGTGGGATCCCCCATCACTAATAATGGCCCTTGGGGTGCCAAATCTGGAAAATATGTTCTTTTTCAAGAAAGCGGTGACACTCTTCCCTTCATTATTTGCAAGTGCTATGGCTTCCACCCATTTTGACACATAATCAACCGCCACAAGAATATACTTCATCCCATGAGAACTCACAAAGGGGCCCATAAAGTCAATACCCTACACGTCAAACAACTCAATTACAAGAATGGGATTTAAAGGGAGTTCTTGCCGTCTAGAAACACCTCCATCTCTTTGGATCCTATCACATGCCTTGGCGAACTCATGAGCATCTTGGTGGATGGTTGGCCAATACCTGCCACATTGCAAGATTTTATGGACTGTCCGGATACCACTATGATGCCCACCCACATGCGAGGAGTGGCATGCCTCCAAAACACTCAACATCTCAACTTTCGGCACACAACGCCGAATAAGCCCATCGGCACAACTCCTATATAAATATGGCTCATCCCAAAAGAACTTTTTCACATAATGCATGAACTTTTTCCTTTGATGAAAGGACAAGTCCGATGGGACGATATCACTAGACAAGTAATTCGCAAAATCAGCGAACCATGGAATCAAGTCTTGAGAAGCGGCCAATGCATGCTCATCAGGGAAAGTATCATCAATTTCAGTCTTTTCACCCAACTCTCGCATAGCTTCATCCTCTAGTCTGGACAAATGATCGGCAACTTGATTTTCGGTCCCTTTTCTATCTTTCACTTCAAAGTCAAACTCTTGCAATAGTAATACCCATCGAATCAATCTTGGTTTTGCATCTTTTTTTTCCATCAAATATCTCAAGGCAGAATGATCAGTATGCCCTATAACTTTTGTGCCAAGCAAATAGGATCGAAATTTTTCGAAGGCAAATACCACCGCAAGTAGCTCTTGTTCAGTCACAGTATAATTCTTTTGAGCTTCATTAAGGGCTTTACTGGCATAATAAATGGGGTGAAGGATTTTATCCATTCTTTGGCCCAAAACAACACTAAGAGCAACCCCACTAGCATCACACATAACCTCAAATGGTTTGCTCCAATCCGAAGAAATAATGATGGGCGCAGACACCAACTTCTCTTTTAACTCTCCAAATGCCTTCAGACAGGATTCATCAAAATAAAATTCACACTCTTTCTAAAGCAGCTTGCATAGAGGATGTGCAATTTTTGAGAAATCTTTGATGAACCTCCGGGTAGAAACCAACATGCCCAAGGAAACTCCTTACACCTTTTACAAAGATGGGTGGAGGAAGTCTCTCTATCACCTCGACTTTAGCTCGATCAACCTCTATACCCTTCTCTGAGATGCGATGGCCCAATACAATACCCTCTTTCACCATAAAGTGACATTTTTCCCAATTTAGCACAAGGTTGCACTCTTCACATCTTTTGAGAGCTTCAGACAAGTGACTCAAACAATGATCAAATGAGTCACCAACAACAGAAAAATTATACATAAATACCTCAATGGTGTCCTCCGCCATATCAGGAATATAGATATCATACATCTCTGAAAAGTAGCCGGTGCATTACACAACCCGAAGGACATTCTCTTGAACGCGAAAGTTCCATAAGGACAAGTAAAAGTGGTTTTCTCTTGATCTGCCGGTGCAATAAAGATTTGATTGTAACCTGAATAACCATCAAGAAAATAATACCACCCCTTTCCTGCAAGTCTATCCAACATCTGATCCACGAAGGGCATAGGAAAGTGGTCCTTCTCAGTCCATGCATTCAATTTCTGGTAATCCGTACACACTCTCCATCTGGTCACCAGCCTTATTACAACAAGATCATTTTTCTCATTAGGGACCACAGTCATTCCCCCTTTCTTGGGCACACACTGAACAGGGCATACCCAACTACTATCAGCGATCGGATATATGACTCCGGCATCCAACCACTTAATAATTTCCTTCTTCACTACCTCTTGCATAGGTGGATTTAAACGTCTCTGGTGCTCAATACTTGGCTTATGATCGGGCATGATTTAGATTTTGTGTGAACAAATATCGAGAGGGATCCCAATAATATCTGCAATAGTCCACCCAATAGCTCTCTTGAACCTCTTCAACACTTCAACGAAACACTCTACTTGATGCACGTTCAAATCTGACAAAATAATTACCGGCAAAGTGTCATCTTTCCCCAAAAATACACCTCAGATGAGGTGGTAGAGCCTTAAGCTCTAATTTTGGAGCCTCCTCAATAGATGGTTACACGGGTGGAGACTCGCGATGCATCATATCTAACTCCAATTTCTTGGGTTTGAACCGACATCACCTCGATCAAGTGCCGCAACCAATGACCCATACTCTGCAATACCATCACTCTCAAAGTTCATAATCACTGCTGCTAGTGTCTCAACACCAAGACGTTCTTCTATATGGACCTCTGACGAACTCTCAACTCTGTAGGATATCGCAGATACCGATTGGAGCTCACCACTCTGCCTTATGGACCTACAAATATTGAAAGTCACTTCTTCATTATTTAACCAAAACTTCATCTGCCCTTTCTCCATGTCAACCAGGGCGCGACTGGTAGCAAGAAATGGCCTCCCAAGAATAATAGGCACCTCAAAATCCACCTCACAGTCAAGAATCACAAAATCGGCCGGAAATATGAATGACTCCACCTTTACTAACACATCGTGGAGTATCCCAATAGGCCTCTTCACTGTTCGATCGGCCATCAGTAGCCGTATCGCAGTGGGCTTTGGATCACCCAAACCCAACTTTTTGTAGATGGATAGAGGCATAAGATTTATGCTTACCCCAAGATCACATAATGCTTTAGCGAAGTGTAACAACCCAATTGTACATGGAATAGTGAAAGCACCCGGATCTTCTTTCTTTTGCACTAGAGACCTTGTAGCAATAGCACTACAATGTTGCATCCTATCATCATCCTCAAAACTAACCGATCTCTTCTTAGTGACCATATCTTTCATTAACTTGGCGTAACCGGACATTTGTTCAAGATCTTCTATCAAAGGAACATTGATGGAAAACTGTTTCAACATATTAATAAAATGTCGGTATTTACCATCCTCGGTCTTTTTCACCAACTTTTGCGGGAATGGTGGTGGTGGTCTTGGAATGGGATTCACCTTTTGGGGCTTCTCTGCTTCTTTTACCGCTTCATCTACCAACTCACCACTAGCTTCTACTACCTCATTTTCTCTTCTCATCTTATTTTCTACGCCAGACGGCATAGGTGGATCTATGGTTTGCTTACCACCTCGAGTAGTGACTTCCATACAATGTCCATCATTCTTCGGATTTTGAATAGTATTGCTAGGAAGAGTACCCGGTTGACGAGGGTTCACAGTAGACGACAATTGGGCCATTTGCATCTCAAGATGCTTGATTGAGACTACATGTGCATCCACCTTTTTCCCAATGTTAGCCAAATCACCTCTCAATTCCTTGGCGTGCTCATCACTTGCGTCAAACCTCCTCATCATCTTTTGCAACATGTCTTCAACTCGCGCCATACTACCTCCACCATCCCTAGGAGCAACTTCCTGATTTTGAGGTGGAACATAGGGCCCACTTCGATCGTTTCTGTTTCCATAGTTACTCCGGTTGAAGTTGATGTCGCGGTTGTAGTTTCCTTCATGAACATAGTGACCCTCTCGGTTGTAATTACCATAGTTCCGACCTTGATTTCATTGACCTTGGCGCCAAGTCTCCTGATTGGAGCCTTGGGTGTTCGGTCGAAAACCCCCCGTCTGCTTATTCACTACATAAGAATCCTCCTCATAGTAAACTCATCTATCGGCGGTGGTGGCTTAGTTAAATAATTCACCGCATTCACTTTCTCTGCACCCCCAATGACATGTTTCAACACTAACCCAAGCTCAGTTCTCATTTGATCCATCTCTTCACGAATCTCATCAGCGTCTGGGTTGTGTGTAGATTGTACCGCAAAAGTGTTTTTCCAGTATCCGACTTTCTAGTGCTCCAAGCTTTATTATTTCGGGAGATTTTCTCTAACTTCTCAGTGATCTCTGCATAAGTACACTCCCCATAGGAACCACCCGCAATAGTATCAAGCACCGCCTTATTGTTATCATCTTGCCCCCGATAGAAGTACTCTTTCAGCGACTCATCATCAACGTGGTAGTTTGGGACACTTCTCAAGAATGAGGTGAACCTATCCCAAGAACTGCTTACTGATTCCCCTGGTAATGCCACAAAGTTGTTCACCCTATATTTGTGGTTGAGCTTTTTAGAAACCGGGTAATACGTTGCTAGGAACACATCCTTCAACTAATCCCAAGTATATATTGAATTGTAGGGCAACTCAGTAAACCAGATTGCGGCCTCTCCCATCAGTGAAAGAGGTAACACTCTTAACCCAATGACGTCCATGTCCAAGTCAGGCCTCCCTACACAACTCTTACACACCGACCTCAGTTAGGCGATGTGAGCATGTGGATCCTCAGATGGTAGCCCCAAGAACAGACCTCTAGCGGTAAGCATCTGTATCAAGATACTAGTTACCACGAAAGTATGACCATGTGGTAGAGTAGGTAGGACAAGTGGCCCATCAGAGTCAGTGATGTTAACATTTCCCTTATAGTACTCTTGAGGGCGTGGGGCAGGAGGTTGCCTCCTCAGATTACCTTCACCAGGGTTATCAACCATCACTTGATTATGAGCATCAACCGGCGGGGGAGGTTGAGGATTGATCTCATTCTCGATATAAGCAGGATTATTTTGAATGTTCATTTTGCAAAGTGTACGGTTTAGTTCTGGATCAAGTGAAAGTATTGGTTTTCCTCGACTCCGTGTACTTGGCATACGCTAAAGCTAGACCTGAGAGAGACAAAAACAAAAAGAAAAAAGTAAAATCAGGAAATTATTGACTAAAATTTGGTAATGTGCTTAAAGTTAATTTAAAAGCCACTATCCCTGGCAGCGGCGCCAAAATTTGATACGCTCAAATTATACTTCCCTAAAGAAGTATAAGTGGTCGTATCCAGTAAAGAACCTAAATGTTAGGTTGGGGTCGATCCCATGAGAAAAATAATTTAAACTTAACTTTAATATACGATTACTTCTATTTAGTCAAGTCCTTTCCGAAAACAAACAATTAAAAAGGGGGGTTTTGTGTAACAAAAGTAATTAGTTAAGTCTAAGTAAACAAGTAGCAAGTTGAAATATTTGATGTTTATCAAGTGATGAGAGCAACTAGGGCGTAAGTGTTCCCCATAGGTTCATAACGCAGTAACCCTAGCTATAACAACTCTTTCCTAGTATCTTGCATGCAAAGTGGTAAGTTATGTATCCCTAATTCCTTGGTCCAGCAACTAGGGATTTTCACCCCGCACCTTGGTCCGGCTACGTATGTCTACTTTACTAACCCTTTCAATGTATGGCTAAGTTACTACTTCGCACCAATTGAAACTAGCCTATTAGATAGTGTATGCTAAATCTACGTTGATAATTCTTTTCTTATTATCTACCTCCTTGGTTCGGCAAGTAGCAACAAGGCGAGTTCTAACGTTCTCCACCATTAAAAAGACTTCTAAACGAAAGAATTATCAATACATGCAAGAAACTATTCTGGAATTGTTATTTTAGCTAGGTTTACTTTGTTAATTACCCATGGTTCCCACAACTCTAGTTGTTGATTTAGTTACCCATGCTAAGTATTACACAATTCATGATTAATAAACAAGAAATCATCTACTTACTTTATCAAGTTGAAGAAAACCCGAAAAATACCACTTGAAATAATGAATATATTGTAAGAAACGATTCCGGAAAGTATAAGTATTTTCCAAAACCCAAATTTTTCTTCCAATAACACAAGTCTCAAAAACAATAAAATAGTCTAACCCCAAAAACGAGGTCTTTAGTCCTATTTAAAATAATAGAGTCCTAAAATAAAAGGAAACCTAAATAAGAAAAAATCTGTCCAAAACGCGTCTCGAGTCGACGACCTTACTGACGGTCCGTCGATGGAACGACGGACCGTCCACGCCTCCGTCGGTCCATACTTGAACTCTTTTTCAGCTGTCATTTTCTTCAATCATTTTGTTACCATCTACGGACCCCATCGACGGTCCATCAATGGCCTTACGGTCCATCGATGGACTCCGTTGCTCCATACTTAGAATCTTTTTTAACTCGGATACTGGGAATACATTCTGTTAACACTAACGGTTTGCCAGGATGGACCATCGGTGGCTCCGTAGGTCACCACTTCTGCACTGATTTCAGCACAGTCTTCTACGTTTCTATTTTGGACAGTTTTCCTGCAAACAAAGATAAAAGTACATTAATACTACTACAAAGAGGCTTTAGACACACACTAAACTTAAGGAAAAAGCATTGGAAGTACCGTAAAACCACGGTACATTATGGACATAGACGAAAGGGAATTCCACGGCAGCCCGGAAAACACTAGCTCAACCTTGAATTCGAAGTTGACGATCACAGATCTTCTAAGCGAGGTCTGTCAAAAGTGGCTTGAAGATACCCTGTACTCAACAAAAACAAGAGCAAAGGCAGAATCAGTACACAACCATCGTGTACTGGTACGATCACGCAGCTATCCCACTAAGTGCAGCACAAACAAGTTAATACTATAATATAATCATGCAATGTATCGAATATATACGATATTGAATAACACATGCTTTACAAACATATTTATCACAACTAGTTCGTCCTCTCATGGAAACCAAACACAAACTGTTAGTTCACCGGAACGTGGTTCCCGATCCATAGTTACGCCGGAATGTGGAAATCTGATCCCATTTTATGTCAAAACATGTCAATCCAATCCAAGTTTGTTATGTCAGAATGTGGCAGTCCGATCCATCCACACACCACAATCACAACACAAGTACGCTCTCAAGTCATACAATCAATGAGTGATTCATGACATATATTTATTCATCTATTTCTTTTTCAACAAGTGTGAATCAACAATGCAACATTCGCATACATACATGTTTCATAATGAAGCAAAAACAAGAATATATCACACAATTATAGATTCACAACCATCACCTACCCGAAACAAGCTTGAAACCCTACCTTGATCCTTTCCTTTCTGGATTCGTTTCTCTTGTTTTTGGTCTACAAATAATCATAATAACACAAATATCACAAAAAATCACTAATTACCCAAAACTATGACAATTCTACGAACTCTAGATCATACCCATGATCTCAATTATCCAATTTAGGGTTGTTCCACCTTAGAATCTATAACCAATCCCTTTCCTATCAATATTTACCCATTCGATTACGTTCTAAGGATCGAAAAATGGATTAAGGGAGTTAAAGGCATACATTTAGCCTCATGAATGGTGAAAATGAGTAGGATTCGTCTGGGGTTCGTTCCTTAGCTCAAAAAATTGAAAAGTGCCAAATAAGGTTGTTTAGGGGTTTATTAACGATATCAAGTAGCGTCTGGCCCGCCACATCGGCCACCACCCTAGAGCGGCAGAAATCAGTGCCAAAGAGAGATTTGAGAAATAGAGAGCTATTTCAAGAATTCAAAAATCCCCATTTCACCATACACCTCTAATCTACAACGCTCAGAAAATATCCTTTACGCTAAGATCGATTAACTGACCCAAATTCAATTTCATAAAATCGTACGGATTCTTTATCGAGTTATCTAACTATTCATAATCAAAATAGTAAATGATTCACCCGATTGTTACTATATTTCCTTAGACATTGAAGACTCTTATTTCATCCAAATCTGGACTAGATTGGGAAATTTCAAGATACTACTAAAAAGTTTTCCGACCCCAAAATTTCTCCATTGGCTTTTCTATAACGACAGAACCTGGTCATTACACAGTATCTCTCAATAGATAATCTGCAGAGTTTCAAGCCTTTGACTTTTTCCTTTGCTCCAACTAAGAATATTTTTTCAAATATGTTTCGCGTGTAGATGCTCATTCTCAAAAGGATTTCAAATTTGTACTGAAACATCAATTGGATCACGTTGATGTGGACTTTTGCTTAAAATTTGGACACACTATAATTTGCTAATTAAAATGAAAGATGAAGGATTAAAATTTGATTGTGGATATAGTTATAACTTTTCCGATTCATCATAATTTTAGAAATCAAATTCAAAGATAACAAAGAAATCAAAGCAGTTATAATGTTTTGGAGACCAAATCTTACAATTCAGAGATATTTGATTGAACGTTATATATCTTTAATCAAATTCAATTGAAGTAGTAAGATTCTATATAATCTGAATAAAAGAAAAAAAACACATTTAATTGCTTTATTTAATTAACATAGAGGTTATTTTTTTTTAAAAAAAATTACTATTGAATCTGAAACCATATCAACTGAAATCATAATTTTAAGATGAAAGATGAATGATTAAAATTTGAATTTAAAACTGTAAGTTTAGGGTCGTGGGTCGCCCATGTGGATCGACCCGACCCGACCCAAGAGATTGTTTGATAAGAGATAAGAATTTTTTATCTCTTATTTTGAAAAAGAAAGGGGGGAACAGTTATTAAAACTGATAATCTCCCAACCCCTCTTATTAAAAGAAAATATTCTTTTTCAGTGAAGTTGGAAGGGAAACAACATAAACAAAAACAAATACAAAAAATAACAAAACACACAAATTTGGAAGAAGAAAGAATGAGAACTTTTTTCAGTCAGATACATTTAGTTTGTGACTCAATTTTTGGTTCATAATGATTCAAAGTAAGACTTTAGAGCAATCGACTTCCGTTGCAAAACTATAAGGTACACAATTCGTCGATTTCTTTCTATAAATCTAACAAATGGTTTGAATAATGATTGAAATTCTCTGGTTGAATGAATCGAGAAATTTGAGATATGATAATTTATTGATTTTTTTTTGTGTGAGTGTTTCTCGACCTTCCATGCTGAGTAGGAAAATTCCATGATGAATAAAAAAGAGAATATTTATTGAACTCAATATTTTTTTTTGCGTTGTGGTTGTGGAATTATGTTGAAGTTTTATTTGTTGTTTCTCTGTTTTTTAATGAAAGTAACGGGAGAGGATGAATAATATTTGTTAAGAGTTATTTTATAGGTTAAAAAGGAAAAAGACTTTGAGTTGGATAAAAGTTCAACTTTTGTTTGTTAGTTAATAAATAAATAAAAAATTGGAAGACAGTTTAAGGGACAATCCATATTCTTTTTTAATTGAGAATTAAAAAGGAAAAATAAATGTTCCCACTCCTCTTTTTTTTTTTTTGGGTGAACGTGTGAATATTTTTTTCCTCTTAATTTTGGTTTTTTGTCTTTTACTGTAAAGTTAAGAAGAAAGAAAAAAAAGGGATGCTCCACTATTTATTTATTTTTAAAAAAAAAAGAAAAGAAAAAGAAAGGTATTTCTTTTTGTCTTTTTCTGTTAAGATTTAAAAAGAAAAAATGAGAGAAAATGATCCAAATTTTTATATTTAAAAATAATAATAATAATAAAAAATACTTATACCATTTTCTTTGGTATCATAAAGAAATATTGTTTTCCTATGAAAAATAGACAATGGTTTTGTAGTTTTTTTTTTTTTTATGTTAACAAGGTATTTATTTTATTATATACTTTAACATAAGAAAATTAAATAAATTTGGGAAAAGGGTCAAAATGCCCTTAAACTATGGGAAAAAAACAAAAATGCCATCAGTTTATAGTTTGGCTCAAAATTGCCATTGCCTTCAGTATTTTGGTTCAAAAATGTCATTGCAGTCAATACTATGGTCCAAAAATGCTCCTATAGTTACTAAATGGGTCAAAATTGTACTTTTCCGAATAACTATATTTTTTTTTCTTTTAAAACACATTTTCTTCTTAATTGAATTATTATAAAAGAATCATGTTATTGTTTTCTTTCTTTTAAAATCACTTTAAAAATAAAAATGTAGAAAATATTTTTTTTCTTAATCTCATCTTATCAATTAAAACAGAATAATTTCATGAACCCTTTCAACATATAATATATGTCATATATACAAGATCATTGTATATCCATCATTAATTTATATTCATATAACGATAAAATAAAACTATAATAAAATAAGAAATACTTTTTATTTTTTATTTTTTTCTGAATTAAAATAAGATAAACATTTGCTAATTTTAAAAAATATTATTAGAGATAGGATGTGTTAAAAATAATAAAAAATAATAATATATTTATTTGAAAAAATGAGCATTCTTTACCCAAAATAACAATAAGCGCATTTTTGGACCAAAGTATTGACGGGAAGGGCATTTTTGGACCAAACTATAAACGGAGGACATTTTTATTCCTTTCTCATAGTTTAAGGGCATTTTTTTTACCTTTTTGTCCTTTAAATTTGTTAAATGGTTCCTTGTCTCCTACGAGAAATTTGTGACATACGTTGTCACATTAAATGGTATTTACCATATTTTCCTTTTTGTTCCCATTTCAGATATGGTTGAACGGGAACATGCTCAAATTACTCCAAGTCAGAGTTCTCAAAGTCTAGAAAAGAGTCAAGGTAGGAGAGCAAGTTGCCGTAAGACATGTTTCTGAGGGCGTGAATTCATACAGATTGGTGTCCCAAGGGCGACATAAAATCTGCCAGGGAATGAAAGGGTCATCCGAAGGGAAAAAGAGAGAAACATTAAAGATTTTGAGTCACTGAATACGTCCCCTAATATGTCAGCACGTGATTTTATTCACCTTTTTGAAATAAAATGGGTTGAACTGGCTTATTATAAGAAAATTTCAGATTGGAGAGTCTTAGCTTATTTAACAGTCGCTCTCCGTGAACCTTGGGGTAGTAGATTAACTAATTTTTATCATGACATATGGCCCAGTCAAATATTTTAGGGTTTACATTAATTGTCTTGAAGACTTGTGGGAGGATTTCAGTCTTTGAATTACTTGTACACTTTAGTTGCTTATTTGTTTTTCCAAGATATGAATTATGTAGTTTGTTCTTTTCTCAAGTTATGTTATTAAACTTAAAAAATTCTTGTTATCAAAGTCTTCAATATATTAACTATGCACATTAAGAAATTAGATTTGAATTTTGATTAAATATTTAGTTTGTAGATGATGATTGGATGCATACATATCTTTTCGATTTAACATTAAATATGAAATCTTTATGAGAATTAATTTGTTTGAATGTTTATGTCGCATGCATAATTGATTAAAATTCTTGCCTACTGATATGTCATAACAGACATGTCATCAAAATATATCATTGCTGACATAAACAAAGGTGAAAAACTTAACGATGATAATTACGACATCTGGAGTCATAAAATATGGTATGTACTGGAAGAGCAAAATGCTTTCAAAGATATAAATCATGTTTTGAATGAACTAGAAGAGGGAAATATTGCACAACGCAGAAGGGATCTTGAAGCTTACAAAGCTTGGAAGAACGCTAACTTCACTGCACGTGGAATAATAGTTAGTTCTATAGTTGATGACCTCATACATGAATGTGAGGAATTCCCTAATGCTCGTGCTATGTGTGCACATCAGTGAGGAACGCATGGGGGTACGTCTGTTACCCACCTCCGGCAGTTGACTATCAAATTTGACACTTACAAAACGCGTCATGATCAAAATATCAAACAACACCTTAGGGTGATGTCAAACATGATAGGTAAACTCAAGAATGCTGGCCATGTTCTTCCAAATGAGCAACAAGTTCAGGCAGTAATTCGGTCTCTTCCCAATAATTGGGAGCATTTTAAGGTTAACTTGACCCATAATGATAGCATCAAAACTTTTTCCGATGTTTCATGTCATGTTGAACTTGAATATGAGCGCCTTTGTGCTGCTAAGGCTGCTTCTAATGCCTTTATGGCAGAGTCAAGTGGTAAAAAATCTTTAGGTTTTGCAAGAAAAACTAGAAAAGAAATTGGAAAGACAAAGAGACTGGAGAAGGACCCTCAAAGAAAAAGAAGAAATCAAATTCCAAGAAAGGAAAACAGTTTTCAAGAAAAGAGATAGGAGCAAAATGAAGTGCTACAATTGCCAAATGTTGGGGCATTTCGCTCGTGAATGCACTGAGCCCAAAAAGGTAGCATTTCTAATAAGTGATACATATGTTTCTAGAATTTCTTTACTAACTGAATCTTATCCTATGTGGATTGTTGACTCGGGATCCACCAACCATGTGACTCGAGATAGAGAGGTGATTGTGGAGTTTCATCAAGTTTCATCTAAATTAAGGTGGATATACATAGTAAATAATGCTAGGCTTGAAGTCAAAGGTATAGGCACTTGTAAAGTGGACTTGCATTGTGGTCGTTCCTTGATATTGCATGACGTCCTATATACTCCAGAGATTCAACGAAACTTAGTG
Source organism: Solanum sitiens (assembly GCA_016801875.1). Taxonomy (NCBI): domain Eukaryota; kingdom Viridiplantae; phylum Streptophyta; class Magnoliopsida; order Solanales; family Solanaceae; genus Solanum; species Solanum sitiens. The sequence goes on from JABWTJ010000331.1 coordinate 1,337,430, forward strand.
TCTGTGTCTGTTCTTTTAGACGTTGGTTTTCATTTGTTTTTTCGTCGTAATGGTGTTAGAATAACTATAGATAATGTTTTATATGGTTTTGGACTACGTTATGATCATTTTATCATTTTATATTGTAATCTTTCAACATATGACTATTATGTTGACCGTTGTGTAATGACATGTTATTCTACTGACAATGATATTGATGTTATTACATCATGAATAGATTTGCAAAAGAAGGGCATTTAGGTTCTTTTGCCAAAATTGAAATGTCAACTTGTGAAAATTGTCTTGCTAGAAAGATTACGCATAAACCATTTCGGAAGGCTAAGAGAACTGAATTCCCACTTCAATTAATTCATTCTGATATTTGTGGTCCAATGAATGTGAAGATAAGGTTGGTGCTACATACTTCATTACATTTATTGATGATTTCACGTGCTTTGGTTATGCCTATTTGATTTCTCATAAATATGAAGCACTTGAGTGCTTTAAAAGATATATGAATGAAGTTGAAAATCAATTAGATAAAAACATAAAATCTTAAAGAACTGATCGAGGATGTGAATATTTGTCAAAACAATTTGAAGAATTATGTACTGGAAAGAGTATTATCAGACAATTAACTACTCCTTATACACCTCAATAAAATGGTGTAGCTGAAAGAACGAATACAACATTATTAGACATGACAAGATCAATGATGGCGCATGAAAATTTATCTATCTCTTTCTGGAGAGATGCATTATTGACTGCGGCTTACATATTGAACAAAGTTCCTTCTAAGTCAGTGTCTTCCACTCCTTATGAACTTTGGACTGGTCATAAAACAAACCTGAATGATCTACGACCGTAGGGTTGTGCATCATATATTACAAATCGTTTTGGTGAGTTTGGTCAACTAAGTCCAAAAGGAAAGAAATGTATCTTTATAAGGTACTATGAACGCTCTAAAGAATATGTGTTCATGGATGAACTGGAGGATGGAAGTATTACTGAAATTATATCAAGATGTCAAATTTTTGGAAAATGATTTTCCCAAAAAGGGTGAAATAGGTGAAGTTGAGCCTCTGTACAAAATATTGAATTTAGAAGATCAGATAATGTTGTCAAACATACTTGATAATTCAATGGATCAAGAAATGATTCCTGGTCCAAGTGGGAGTTATGAATCCTAAAATCCTATAGAGGAATCTAAACTTCAAATCCGTAAGAGTACAAGAAAAGGTGTACCTAAACGATATTATTAGATTGACAATTATGTTTTCTTGGTATCTCTTACAGAATTGGATGAACATAATTCTGTAACCGAGGTCTTATCGAGACCTGAAAGGAAAGAATGGTTAAAAGCGATGAAAGAAGAATTGAAGTCCATGAAAACCAACAAAGTCTGAGATCTAGTTGACCTTCCTAAGGTACATAAAGCTATTGGAAATAAATAGATTCTCAAAGTTAAAAGTAAATTGGATGGGTGTCAATATAGAGACATAAAGCACGATTGGTTGCAAAAGGTTTCACTCAAGAAGTTAGAATAGATTATGAGGAAACTTTTTCACCAGTTGTGAAGTTTACATCCATACTATTACTTTTAGCTATAGTGACACGTTTAGATATAGAATTACACCAAATGGATGTGAAAACTTCTTTTCTTAATGGAGAAATAAACGAAGAAATCTACATGCAACAACCAGTTGGTTTCATTGCTAGAGGTCAAGAAAAGAAAGCTTGTAAATTGAAAAGATCAATTTATGGACTAAAGCAATCTTCAAAGCAGTGGTATCTGAGATTTCATAAAGAGGTGATTTTATTTGATTTCACCAAGATTGATGAAGACCATTGCATCTATGTAAAGAAGTCCAACGAAAAATTTGTAATTCTTTCTCTTTACTTAGATGATATTTTATTATATGGAGATAATTTGGAGTATGTGAAAATTGTCAAGTCTCAAAATTATTTGATATGAAAGATATGGGTGAAGTAGATTATATATTTTGTGTTAAGATCCAATGAGATTGTTCCAAGAAATTTTTGAGTTTATCTCAAGAAACTTATATAAAGAAAATATAGGAATGTTTTCGAATGAATAGTTGCAAATCCATGGATACTCCTGTAGCAAGGGTGAAACTTTAAGCCTTGAAATGTGTCCAAAGACTGAAAAATAAAAGGAAGACATGTCTAGGATTCCTTATTCTAGTGCTGGCGGGAGTTTGATGTATGCTATGATGTGTACTCGCCCAGACATTTGTTATGCCGTCAGTATAGTTAGCAGGTATCAATCCAATCCTGGAAGAGATAACTGGAAAGTAGTAAAGAGTATATTCTGAATATTTCGATACCTGAAGGGAACTACAGATAATGCACTATGTTATAGTGGATCTGATTTATTCATAAGAGGTTATACAAATGCTGATTGGGCTGGTGATCGGGATGATAGAAAATCAACATCCGGTTATGCTTTCTTACTAAATGGTGGTGCTGTTTCATGGAAAAGTATGAAGCAAACTTGCACATCTCTTTAAATCATGGAATCTGAATTTGTGGCTTGTGCGTCTGCAGTACAAGAGTTGTTTGGTTAAAGAGATTCTTTGAGCATTTGACTATTGCAAAGAATTCTAAGGGTCCCATGATTCTATATTGTGATAGTCAGGCGGCTATCGTATACACAAAGGATCCTAGGTATCACAGCAAAACCAAACACATTGACATCAAGTATAACTTTGTGAGAGACGTAGTGACAAATGGAGAAATAACTTTGCAATACATTTCTACACGTGCAATGATAAATGATCCTTTTACGAAGGCCATCTCTGGAGACTTGTTTAAAAAATATTTAAGACTCTAGGTTTACGTAAAGTATGATTATATTTTAGAATTGTAAAATGAATTGATTGATATAATATTCTCTTCTATATATAAAACAATAGAATTTATGTTCGAATGTAGTATGCATGTGATATTTTATTAGAAATAAAGTGTGTTAAACAAGTTGTAAGATTGATTCTCTCACACGAGCAATCACCTCGTATGTCGAGGAACGCGAAGAGATGAGTTTCACCACCATATTATGACTTTATTTATGAGCCAGACAAATGTTTCTCTAAGAAAATGAGTTAAAAGATTACTGGAAAACAGAAACTAGGGTTAAACATCTTGAGGTGCTTAGACCGAAATTTGTACGATGTTGAATAATCCAGATGATGAAACACATACACCAGTATAAGGTAAAAACATCGTAGGACTATTTCATACCACGTGTGTCTAGAAATTAACAGGTCAATGAAAGAATATTCCCTGCTTCTTCATGGTGTGAGACCCAAAAAAAATTAAAATAATTTTTCAATGAAATACCCTTTGACCTTTTGTTGTTTCTGGGAGTTTCAATCGATGTTTCTACCTTATCATGTTACTAATAGCCACGAATAATTCGGCAATTCAGGGCATGTCTAGGCAAGCAGTTGAATGGGAGAAGATAGATTCAAGTAGAACGGAAAGACATTAAATGAATAATAAACTTATATACACAAGCCGACTATTGCACTAACCATATTGGCATTGAGTGTAATTGTGTGTATAAAGTTCAATATGAAATTGAGTTAATTTCATTAAGAGGATGAGGGATCAGATAAGTAACTACTAAAGTAGTGAATGAAGTCTGGGCATTGTAAGTAATAGTATTGTCATATAAGTAGTGAATTCCTTCCAAATATGATTGAATTCTGATGTAGGGTTTGAAAAACCTTAAAGTTAAACTCTTGATGCTCACAGGTCGCACGAACTATTTGTTGTATGAATTGTGTTTCTAGTTGATGTTGTATTATATTGGGTCTTGTCCACTGTGCGAAGTGAGATGTAAGTTTAGGGTCGTGGGTCGCCCATGTGGACCAACCCAACCCGACCCAAGAGATTGTTTGATAAGAGATAAGAATTTCTAATCTCTTATTTGAAAAAGAAAGGGGGGGGGGGATTATTAAAATTGATAACCTCCCAACCCCTCTTATTAAAAGAAAATATTCTTTTTCAGTGAAGGTGGAGAGAAACAACGTAACAAAAACTAATACCAAAAACAACAGAACACACAAATCTGGAAGGAGGAAGAAGGAGAACTTTTTTCTGTCAGATACATTTAGTTTGTGAATCAATCTTAGATTTCTAGTGACTCAAAGCAAGACTTTGGAGCAATCGACTTCCGCTGCAAAACTATAAGGAACACAATTCGTTGAGTTCTTTCTATAAATCTAACAAGAATCATCAATTTTTGGATTAGATAAGTAAAAAGAAGAGAAAACACTTATCAATATATTTATGACACTAAGGAGGAAGTAAAAGGAAAAATGGGTTAGGGTTGGGGATATAACAATATTGAAGTGTTAAAGCAATTATATGATCTCAAACAATAAATATAAACGTACCCATATAATCGAAGTAACGGTAAAAACATAAATATAATAAACTACACTAGGAGAGGAATGCATGAGGCACCATTATAATGTGATAGACAAAAGTTGTATGAGGCCCATTTATATTTTGTCAAGTGGATTTATTTCAAAAAATTGATCAAACTCCTCTTTCTCTCTATTCGTTTTCACGTTTTTTTCTCTTTCTTACTTTTTTTGGTACTTTTTTACTTTTTTTCCGTTTGGTTTCTTTTCTAACAATTGTTCCAAATTTCATACTTATATAGCTTTATTCATGAAAAATATAAAATTCAAAAAATCTTGCCTGGCTCATTTTATTTTTAACATTTTGTTATTATTTTTCCGTTTTGATATTAATTATTTATATTTTTAAAAATAGTTATATAAAATTATTTGTTATTTTCAAATATATAAGTAATTACAATTTTCTATTTTATAATAACAATTAATAATTTTTAAAAGTATAAATAAAATTTATAAAGGTACCCAAAACATAAGGTGTAAATTAGTAAAACTATTATTCTTTTTATGATTTCTTAAGAAATTTGTAAAAGAAAATTTTTTTATTATTAATATGAAAATAAAGAAGGTAGAAAGTTAATATGTTCTTTTATTGTTCTCTCAACAATTTCATAATCCAAAAGCACTTCAATCCACAAATACTCTTCAATAAGTAAATATAACGGAAAGAACATTAATGATCTGGACAAACACTTATTTAAGTTTTGATACTATTATCATGAAATTCAAAAATGAAATACATCCATAAACACAAACATAAATACATATTATTTCCGTCAATTTATACGATACTTTTATTCTTAAAATTCAAGGTAGGTGAAATTTAATTAATATTTTGTTTATTAACTTTTCTTACACATTTCTTAAGAAATTATAAATATAAATAATAATTTTAATAATTTATTTCTTAAAAGAATTTTCGCAATTTTACAAAATTTATTTATAATTTAAAAAAAAATAATTATTAGGATTAGAAAACCTATTATATCTTGATTTTATAAACTAAAAAAAAATTCAAATAAATATTTATTATAATAGAATAAATAACATAAAATAGAAAAATAATATTAAAATAATAAACTAAAAACTCATATAATGATAGTAAAATTTAAATAAAAATTAAATAGTAAAAAAGAAAAGCATAAAATAATTAGATCAACAAATAAATTCTTAAAAGATATGATTAAGATAATCTTAAAAAAATTAAAACATATTTTTAAAAAAAATTAAAACATAATATATTGAGCAAGGGGCATAAAAAAATAAAATAACAAAGGAGACTTAAAGATGTCCCTTTATTAGCTTGGCAGATGAGTCACATTCATGTCCATTTGTCAATCAAACAATGTCTCGTATAAGTATGAAAAGGCTTGCCTCTTACATAATAAAAATTTTCGTCATGTATCAGCACCACAAAAAACTAGATTTACAAAAAATAATTAAAAATCTAAAAATAAACATAGAAGTAAAAATGCAATCAATAATTTTTTTTTTTGAAAAAAATTACTAATGTAACCGTACCCACCATAACTCCCCATAAAAATTGTATTTATAATTAAGATTAATAATTAAGATTTATCTAAAAGGATTTTTTTAAAAAAAAAAAACTATTACAAAATATTATTTTGCAAACAACAAAAAAGACACATGTAGTTGTAGTTAATTATTTTAAAATTAGTGGGATATGTTTACATTTATGTAAATGTTGGTATCTTTTTAATTTTGAATTACGTAGACAATTAATATTTGATTAAAATTAATGGATTCCTAAAATATAGGCAATTAATTACGAATATTTTACATTCATTTTAAAATTTCATAATTCAAATTGTTTTAATTTATAAATTGAATTTAACAAAAGAGTAAAATCATAAAAATCGACACTTGAAATTTAACAAAAAAAACAATAATAATTTGTGAATCGACAGAAAAAGCACCAGTTTAATACATAAAATAAAATAAATTATTAAAAATTACCAAGTAACAATTTATTTACATTTTAATTTATATATCTTTTTTAGTTTTTATTGTAGTTATCTTTTTAATCAGTGCGGTTATGTGTTTTAAATCTATGTACTTTCACTATCTTTTGAATTCTCGGTTCTTGGTACAATTAAAGTTATATATCTGCTATTCTATTAAATAATAAATTGCACTTTTAAAAACAAGATAGAAACAAAACGAAGAGTTAACAGAAAATTATGTTTAAAAATTTTCTTCTCCAGTTCACACTTTACATACAATTTAATTTTTTTTAGATAAATTGATTTCAAAATTTTAAAAACAATATAACTAAAAAATATAAAAAATAAAACAAAATGAATGACAAACATTATCTGTAACACATCGTAACGGTATGAGTTACTGAATTGTAAGATTCAGTTATAAAGTTACCATATTCACTAAGACTCTTTTCTGTTCTTTAAAATTCACTTTCTTTCAATGTTAATACTTTTGGCGGAGCTTTTTGTCTATTGTTTTATTAGGTTGATAAATATTATCACTAATTATTGTAATCTTAATCTTATACTAAATTTAATTGGAAAGTGTCTCTTTTATAGAGGATGCAGATCCAACATGAATTGAAATAAGGTCAATGCAACTCGATTTGAATGACGATATTGATTATGAATATAAAAGAAAATAATTACTAAAATGAAAAGTAACAAAATGTGACTTAGAAATCATATATCAAATAAATATTGTATCTCATTAAATATTGAATAGGTAACATTAATGGTAAAAGAAAACAGTCCAATAACGAAGGGAAAAATGGCCTCTAAAAGTCTAACTCTGGTCCTGAAAGCATATAAACAGAACAGTTTTTTGTGGTCCTAAAAAGTCCACAAGTACAAGAAATCTGATCCGTAAAAATTCCATTTGTAAATCATAAAATGAGGTCCATAAAGATAATCACAATAGCATAAATAAATTATTGTTAATATATATAAACTTACAATTCTTAATCAATTGCAACCAAAAATTATACTTAAACATTCCACTATTAATTGTATAGCCATGAATTGTTTACAGACTACATAGCAAAGAAATTTTTTTTATGTCCCAAGTATCCTAGAAAAAGATAATCAATTTGTTATTTGCATCGACTCTTCAAAACTTGTTTCTTCACTTGCAACTTCAAGTCTTCCAAACCTGTAAAAAGTAAAAAAAAAAATGCACCATAAAAATTAAGGAAAATGCACAAGTACCCAACCTATGCCCGAAATTTCAAAGACACACTTATACTATATTAAGGTCCTATTACCCCGAACTTATTTTATAAATAATTTTCTACCCCTTTTCGGCCTACGTGGCACTATCTTGTGGGCCCAGCGCGTGTTGACATTTTTTTTCAAGCTAGTGTCGCGTAGGCAGAAAATGGGTACAAAATTATTTATAAAATAAGTTCAGGGGGTAATAAGACCTTAGTATAGTATAAGTGTGTCTCTGAGATTTCGAGAATAGGTTAGGGTTACTTGTACATTTTCCCTAAAAATTATTAAGACGATATAGTATTAAAGATAACTACAACAATTGCATGCTTGAATCACAAGAATTGAAAGGACAATTTTCCTCTCCTTATCAACATTTTTGTAGCAAGATACTAAACAAATAACACTTGTATTTTCTGCACAAAAAATACACTTTCCAGAAAAGTATAATACTGAGAGCTATAAAAGGAAGATGAATAATGCTAACTTTGTACTATCCATAAAAAGTTTCTTTGATACCATATAGAAATAAAACTTTTCATCCTAGGAGTTATCTCATGCAAACGATATATATTTGAGGCTTTCATCTAAATAATTTACTATCAATCAAATAAATTATTCCTCTTCAAAACAATAGTTTGTATAAATAAATATATTAAGTATATGTGTGTAACTATTGTTGGATTTTAAAAGTGTGAACAGGAAATGGAGGGTTGTGACTCTCCTGAAGGGTTGCCACTTTGCCGGAGGGTTGTGACCTTTATGAAAGGTTGTATCCTTTATAAAGGGTTGTTACCGTTTAAAAGTTTGTGCCTTTTTCAAAGTGTTGTGATATTTATGGAAGGTTGTCTTCTTTCCTAAGAGTTGTGACCTTTACCTTTTGTTGGCTATAAATAGAGAGGTTGTCTCTCATTTTTCAGCATTGATTTTTTCCCTTCTTTTGCATACATTTCTTACAAAACAAAATCGATCGATCGTGTCTGTATGTGTGATTCGTTGCTGTCATTTTGAGTTCGTTGAAATTATTGAAGTTTGAGGTACCACTACTTCTTTAATGGTTAATCTGTTTTATCTCGGGAGGAATTAATATGTAACCTCGGGTACTTAAGGGGATTAAATTTTTTAAGGACACACAGTTGATTCTGTGGACTCGGATAGTTCTTTGTGTTTTTCTTTTCATATTTTATTTCTTCTGCTTTGCTAATTTGAATATAGCTTAGGAGACAACAAGCTTAAAAAAATTTATATTGATGGTATTTTCTGTTGTGGTAAGGAAATTACTTCTATTTTCTATGTTCTTTTTGTTGGAAAGAAGAAGAAGAAAAAGAAAATTATTTTATCATATGATAAAAGAGATTTGAGATGAATTAGTACTACTTTAATATGTTCGAGTAAATAATTTGTAGTAAGTTTTTCTTTGATGGGTAAGATTAATCTTATATTCTTCCCAAGTGCATTCAAGCATTGCACCCCTTCAGTTTTATTTTCAATAAGAAAAGTTATTTTGTGCATAAAAGTAAGATATGCATTTTAAAATATAATAATTCTATATTCTTGGTTTTACATAACTATGAGAAGAAGTAAATGTTCAAATATTTGAACCTGATTTTAGTTTCTTGTTGAAATTCAATGTCTTCTTGAAAAAAAAAAAAAATATGATGGAAACTGAGAAAAAAAAATAGCAAGGTAAGTGACTTGCATGGAATTATTGCTCACAGATAGAATATGATTCAATGAGAGTAAAAAATCAAGTTCTATTTTTATTTCACTTGATTTTTTTCTGTCCCTATCCTTTATAAGTTATGATATTTATCTCATAAATTTAGAATAGATGGTCACGGTGTGATGATTATTACTAATAAGTATTATGTTAAGAGGGAAAAAAAGAAAAAAGTTTTTGTAGTTTTATACTCCATGAAAAATTTGATTGTGTTTGACTTTTGGAGACTAAAATCTTCTGATTTTTTTTTGTGCTCCTTTGGTTTGAAGAATATAAGAACTTCACGAATAAATCAGATTGTGCAGTGGTTTGAAGAATATAGAAACTTCACCAATTGTTAGATACTCTGTTTCAATGAATATGCTGACTTTAAGAGTACAAAATCTTCATCACGAATATTAAGGCTAAATGATTTGGAAAAACATAAAATCTTCATCGTTAGCTAGAAACAGTGTTGTATTTGAGGTTTTTAGAAATTAAAACCTTTTTGGTTTACTACTCTGTCTGAATATGAAACTGATTCGAAGAATATAAAAACTTCATCAAAATTCAAGGTTCATTCGGTTAACGATTAGAAGAATATAAAAACTTCATCGTTAAACTAGAAACAAGTTGTATAAAGATTGAATCGTTTTTGTTAGTATTATAAATACTAAGTGGTCTGTCTAGTTGTGACAGAAAGGAAAAAAACACTAGTAACATAAAATTAGTGATTTTTGTGCCTGCAATGGGTGTATCTATGGATTAAATCTCCAAAAGAAGGTTTCGTGTTGTCAATGTGTATTTCATGGTATACAATTTGAAAGCATGAAAAAAAAATGTGGAAAATAATTTCAAATATTTGAAAAATATTTTGAGAACATATTTAAAATGTGGGGGTTCTTTACTTGTGATAAAGACAAAATTAGACTGACTGTGATCATGGGTAATTCTATAACAAATTGAATGTTATGAAAAGGTCCTTTTGAAAAGGACATATGGCAAGGTGTTTGACTGTACTACTCAATGTTTGTATTTGAAAAAATTATAAAAAAAATATAAAGAACAAAATATTTGTGGGAAAAGGCTCCCTCACAGAAGGTCTTTTCAAACTTAGTATTTTTGTTTGTTTTTACTTGCTTGACTCAAATTGTTTATGACATAAATTATTGAGACATGTCAATTACAAAACCTTGCAAAAACTGATCAGCTTACAAATTTTGCCTAACTTCTAGTGCAATAAACCAATGTCAAGTATGTGTTGTTGAAATGAATTAGAATACCTTAGAACCGGTTAACACAAACATTTGTGATATGAAGTTAACACCATCTCGTGGTGGGAAAAAAATGCTTCATAGATTTTAGTGACAATTGCACTATATATTGTTATGTGTATTTGCTGAATGATACATATAAAGCAATACAAACATATAGGTAATATAAAAGTAAAGTTAAAAATCAGTTCGATAAAAAGATTGTCATGATTAGAAGTGATAGATATGGACAATATGAATATTCTTTTGCAGAAATATATTTAGAAAATGGAATCATCCATTAAATTACTGCACATACTCACCTCAATGAAATTGTTGACAAGAAAAAAAATCGAACTTTGAAGGAAATGTTAAATCTCCTACTTATAAATTCAGGTTTACCACAAAACTTGTGGGGAGAATGCTATCATTATAGCAAAAGAGAACAATATTTTTTTTGTATGTTCAAAGAGAGAGAAACAAAAAGTTTTATCTGTTAATAAAGGGAGCAACAAATAGAAAACTTTTGTTTATTAAGAAAGAGAGCAACAAAAAGTTTTTCATACGTTGTTGTATAAAATTGTTTGTCGTTTCTTAGAGTATATACAAGCAATAGTGATCTAAAAATTTTCAATACAGTCTATTCCATATGAGAAATGAAAATAAGGAAACTATTCCCCAACATGTCAAAATAGGACCTAAGACAGTGGATGTATGTTCGTTGAATATGCTACAAATAGTAATGCATGTTGATTTGTGGTTCATAAGTCCGAACCACCGGATAGTCATGTAAAAGGTCTAAACGACCTTGGAAAGAACCAAAGGGGAATGTACTTAATAAGGAGATTCAGAGGCGTAGTAAATGTCAATGGACAAATTACTTCCTTCGGGTTTTATTTTGTAATATTTCTTCTTAAAAATGAGTTCATATAGTTGAAAAAGATATGTATTTTGTGGGATCATCCTTTTTGGAAAGAATCTGTTAATAGTAAAATAGATTCAATCTTGAGTAACCATACTTGAGAGTTGGTTGATCTTCCTTCAGGAAATAAAATTTTGGGTTCAAAGTGGATCTACAAAAGAAAAAAAAAACTTGATGAAACTATTGACAAATACAAAGCAAGATTTGTTGTCGTAGACTTTAGACAATGACAAATCCATGATTATTGTGACATATAATAGCCTCTAACTAGGATTACATCAATTCAGATGTTAATTGCGCTAGTTGCGAATTTGTCAAAATGGATGTAAAAATATATTTTTTTTAGGAAGAAATTTACATTGAACAACTTGAGGGCTTAGTGGTTCATGATAAAAAAAATGTGTAAACTTGTTAAGTCACTTTATGGACTAAAAACAAGCGCCCAAATAATGACATGCGAAGTTTGATCAAACTACATTGGAAAACGAATTCTAGATTAATGAATGTGATAAATGTTTTACATTAAAGACATTTCAAATCACAAGGTCATTATTTGTTTTTATGTTGATGACATGTTTATCATCAAAAGAGACACATATGACATAAATGCTACTAAGTATATGCTAGAAAGTAACTTTGATATGAAAGAAATTAAAGTTACTGATGTGATTGAAAAGGTACTTGAAAAGTTCAAGTAGTTGGATTTCAATATTGACTAGACTCCAATAAATGTGAGCTTTGTACTTCAAAAGAATGAAGGAAAAGGTGACTCGCAATTGGATTATGCTAGATTATTGAGAAGTATGATATATATCATGAAATGTACGCGATCAGATATAGCATGTGCTATTATTAGTAAATTGAGGCGGTTCACAAGTAATCTTAATCAAAATCATTTGATGACAATGAAAAGAAAAAAAATACTTAACAAACTATTGCGTTGCATTATAACTAGTATTCAACAGTATTGGAAGAATATAGTGATGCAAATTGATTCACCAGGTCAAATGAAATAAAATCCACGAGTGGATATGTATTTACTCTTGGTGGAGGAGCAGTCTCTTGGAAATCTTCCAAACAGAAATGTATCGCTCGCTCTACTATGAAATCTGAGTTTATCTCTCTGGATAAGACCGGTGAAGAAGTTGAATGACTTCGAAATTTCTTGAAAGATTTTTGGCGCTGACCTTTAGCTCATGTATGCATACACTAGGTTGGGCATGGAACATAATGTATAACGGAAGGTCTCGTCATATATGACTTAGACATAATATCGTTAGAGAACTACTCTCTAGTGGAATTATCATAACTGACTATGTAAAGTCAAAGGATAATGTGTCGGATCTACTTAAAAAGGCCTAACTAGAGATGAAGTTGATATATTATCAAAGGGAATGAGACTATGTCCGAGAACATGTCATTGTGACTGTAACTCTACCTAGAAGACTGGAGATCCCAAGATCTAGGTTTAAGGAGATCAAACAAAGTCATTAATGACAGTTCAACATTGTCAAAATATTATTTTTATGGTCAATTCTCATGATAAGACAATGTTCAGTAACAAGGATAGAGGCATTAGGACTTTTTAATGGTTTCTATGTTTGATACAGGGTATATCAAATGGTGTATCTACGGGATAACACATTTAGAAATCACCTATCTAAGTGTGAAGTGTAAGCCGCTTCAAGGAGAATCCGGTAAGGCCAGTTCTCTACGCAATTATTAACCGAGATGTGTTCATGGCTGAAACGAACAAAACAATGAGAACCAAAAACATTTTAGGTTGATTGTGTGACTTATGTTGTCTAGGTATACACCAAAGCTCGACGGTTCAAAGATATCAAATCTACCGATTGATCGAGTATATCCGATGTATGTTCACTACGAAAAGTTTAAAGGGAAATCTACTTATCCAGATGCGATTAACCCCTACTTACGAATCACACAGTTTTTCATGCATAAGTTTTTAAAAAATAGTCATTCCCTATTCATGTGGGGGATTGTTAATTTTTAAAGGTGTGAACATGAAATGGAGGGTTGTGACTCTCCTGAAGGGTTGTCACTTTGCCGGAGGGTTGTGACCTTTATTAAAGGTTGTGTCCTTTCTAAAGGGTTGTGACCGTTTAAAAGGTTGTGCCTTTTTCAAAGTGTTGTGACATTTATGGAAGGTTGTCTTCTTTCCTAAGAGTTGTGACCTTTACCCTTTGTTGGCTATAAATAGAGAGGTTGTCTCTCATTTTTCAGCATTGAATTCTTCCCTTCTTTTGCATACATTTCTTACAAAACAAAATCAATCGATCGTGTCTGTATGTGTGATTCGTTGCTGTCATTTTGAGTTCGTTGAAATTATTGAAGTTTGAGGTACCGCTACTTCTTTAATGGTTAATCCATTTTATCTTGGGAGGAATTAATCTGTAACCTCGGGTACTTGAGGGGATTAAATTTCTAAGTACACACAGTTGATTCTGTGGACTCGGATAGTTCTTTGTGTTTTTCTTTTCATATTTTATTTCTTCTGATTTGCTAATTTGAATATAGGAGACAACAACTATAACCCTATTATACAGACTTTAAAGTGTATATAGCATAAGATTATGCAACAGTTATGATATTAGAGCAATATAAGATCCTCTTTGCCATCATCGATCATTCATTAAGTATTAAAGCTCATCAAAAGATTCAGATAAATGAACATTTATGTTCCTTTTTTACAATTGTTGCTTCTTGGGGATTTTGACACCCTGTCAAGAGAGGTATCACTGAATGCTAAGCATCATAACTATCTAAGAATAACTTTCAAAAAGAGAGATGAAATATAGTGAAACGAGTCAGAGCATTTTGTAATAAGAAGGGGAAGGATATCAACAATTTAATGGTTATGGCATAAAGATATATTGGAAAATATTAGTCTTTACTTCGGAGAGGTATTGTAAGGTTTGGGTACAATTTACTATTTCAAACTGTACTTTGTGGGATTTCACGTGATTTGTTATTATTGTATTAATATTGTTGGATCAACTTCACGTAAATAATAGCTTCTTGAATTCTGAAAACCTTCAAAGTCATCATACTATATACTCCCTCTGTCCCTATTTACTTATCAGTATTTCCTTTTATATCTGTCCCTATTTATTTGTCCATTTTAACAAATCAAAAAAGGACAACAATTTTTTTCCTGATATGCCCTTATTTAATTCTAGAAATTTCTAGTACTACTAAGTTGTAATGCATGCTTTTTAGAACCAGATTATTCATTTATTATACTTGGGGAGTTGCATAATCTTTTAAATTAAGGGTAAAATTATAACTAACCTATGATAATCATTGGTGCCTAAATATGTGTGTCACTTCAAAAGTGGACAACTAAATAGGAACAGAGGGAGTATAATACAAGAGCACTAAAATAGATAATAAATAAAGAGCAACTTAAGCAACTAGACGTGAATTCCGAACAAACCAACAGATTTGTGTGTTCCTTACAGAAAATCCTAGAAAAACACCTATCAATAACACACAAAATGACATAAGTACAGATCACTTCCCACCTAATTTTAAATATGCATTTAGAAAATTCACATTTTGAGTTTGTAAATTGAAACTCAAATGTCAAATTCCTCAAATTAGAATACACGACATAAGTTTTATGAAGTCAAATAGGTTGTTGCGTGAATGTGGAGATGTTCACATATATTAGAAGATCTTAAACCTCGTAAATTAATTTTTTGATATAAGTTAGATGAATCTTCATTGTTAACACAAAATATTGAATATTTCCTAGCAAGATTCATTTATATGGGCATAGTATTCTTCCTCTTTTTCTATTTTAATGTAATAGAAAAACACAATTACGTATACAACATTCAAAACTTCCTACTGAAACATCAAGTGTCTAAACCTTTAATTTAAATCAGGAGCGGCTCAAGCATATTAGTGACCTAAGGCAAAAATCAAACGGGGCTTTAAACGTGAAATGTTTATAACATTTATATATATGATTTCTTCTAGTTTTCAATTGATAATATAACCATTCTTATTTTAAATTATTTTTAATGAGATATAAAACTCCAAATATGTCAAATTTGTTCTAATAATTCCTTCATTTTCATGAAAAGTTTACTTTTTTTACAAATAGTATTCAATATTTGTTAAAAAGTAATAACTTATAACCTATTATTATTAAAAATTAGGCCCCTTAAATTTGAGTGCCTAAGACACATGTCTTTTTTTTAACATTGTCGAGCCACCGAGGTTCACTTGATCTTAAAAAGGGCGTCAGTAATGTCATCGTATCGATTTTCACTTGAAAAACAAAATGCACAAATAGCAAGGAACATAACGAAAATTTTCTAGAGCAAAAAATACAAAAAATACAAATGAAGACTACATAACCCAATATTTACAAGGCTATAACAAGCTAATAGCATAACCCGGAACAAATCCAAACTTAGTAGCAACCTGCTACAACTATGGATTATTAAGTACTGTATATACAATAACAGGAGACGAAGTATCCAAGATACCAGAATTATATAAGGCGTTTTTACAATACAAGAGAATAACTAACGGAACTCTATTTTATATAAAGTTCTATTCAGCTACAGCGGAAATATTATATGATGAGATTCTAGTGATGTGGTTGTATGCCTGTTTCTGTATATCTAAGCTGGCTTTATAAGTATTTATCTGTGGAGGTACGAATATGTCTTTTTGGGTATTTTGAGGAGTATATGGTTTAGAAAATAATTTGTTCATGTTTGTATTCGTGTATTTTACCTTAGCTTATTACATAGATTATGAATTAAGTGAAAATGATAGTATATATGAAGTATCAGATATAGAACCAGAATTAGAAAATGAAATAGATATTGATCTAGATAATGACGAAATGAATGAAGAAATCTAATGTCTGAAGAGGACATAAAAATAATATCTAAAGAAGAATATCAAAATGAAGAATCATTAGAACAAAAAATTATATTTGATAATACAATTTTTGAACAAATAAAAGGAAAAGAATTAGATTTAAGTGTCGAAAAAGTACTTGAAATACCTACAATAAGAAATTGGTTTAAAAGATAAAAAGATGAATATTATGCATATACATATAAATATACATATATTTTTGGCTTTTATGAGTGAATGACAGAGTTCTTTTAGTGTCTGTTTTGTCATTTGTTTGCACACCAAAAACCCTAATACCCTCAAATTTATTCGATTTTCATAAAATCGACTATTGAAAGATCGAAGGAACGTCCTTCATTTCATTACCAAGGTACCAGAAAAAAAAGAAGAAGATAGAAATAGAGATTTAATAGATAAGTTACCTCGAAACCATGGAGAGACTGCCTGCCTCCATAATATTAAGGTAAAAAATTAGAGATTTTTAGGATTATTTTACTGATATACTACATCATTCTAGATCTTCATCCCCATTTTCGTTGCCTTCTGATGGATTAACCAGAGAACAAGAAAAAAGAGAGGCCAACAAATCAAACTAAATCCAAACAACAAATGCTCGATTTCATCTCCTGAAAAAAAATGTAAAATAGAGGAAAGATTATACTCTTACTTTTGGTCTCCCAAATTAGGAGTATTTAGGGAATTAGATTTTAGGGATTCTTCAAATCTGCGAAGTGAGAAATAGAAAATATTTACATGAATATTTTAATAAATATTGTTTTACTTTTAAGTGTTTTTTATATTTTATTTTAAGGAGGAGTATGGGCTAAGAGTCATCCCCTAACTATAACTAAGGTTTAGGTTACATCCTTGTACTATAATAGTTAACAAGAAACATGCTTTTAGTATTTAAAATGTGACAAAATTCAGTCTTCTGTCTATTTCTGTTAAAAAACTAACATCACTTTTCCAAAAAGTGATTTTCTCTCTCCCATCTCCCTATTTTGTCCCTCTCAAATCTATCCCATTGTCTTCATATTCAGCAAAACCAAGAAGGAAACTCAAGTTTTTCTGAACTTCACAAAATCATCAAGATCAAGACCAATATTTTTTCTCTTCAAAAAACAGGGCAACATAAAAAATCATTGAAAATTTCTAGTTTTTCTGATTCAAAAAATATAAGCAATTTTCTATTTTTCAAACTAAAACATCGTCATTCTTTTAAACACTAGATATTGTGGGTTCCAACATAATAACTAAACGGAACAATGTCGCTTCAAAGTTTAAGTGATTTATCGTCCACACCCAATTATGGTATTATCGATATTCAAGTCATTTTAAGCATTTTTTCCTTTTCACATCTTGAACACTTTAAACTACCAAATTATCACTAAACAAGAAAAGAAAAAGCAACAAAATGGTAAGAAAAACAACTTAAACCTGCAAAATTGCAGGAAAATAAAAACCGGTAAACCAATAGCAAGACAACAAAAAATGCGCTCCCCCCCCCCCAAAAAAAAAAAAAAAAACCAAAACAGTAGAAAACTGAAAAGAAGAAAAAAAACTCATGATTTTAGTAAAACAGAAAGATAAAGTAACAACAAAGACACCACAAAATAAGCAAAAAAAAAAAAAAAACCCAGCAAAGTCTAGTGTCATTAAATCATCATAAAGTTAAAACATTTTTCATAAGTTTCATGCACAAGAGCATAACAAATGAAGAACAAAAACTAGTCACATGTATCAAAAAACAACATAAACAAAAACAAAGCTAAAAATGTTTTTTCTTCAATGTTGCAACTTCATAGAGAAAATGGAAAGCTCTGATGTTGTTGGCTGGCTTGAGATGTACCTCTTCTTATCTGAAATATGAAATTAAAATATTAAAATAGTTATACAAGTAAGCTACAATAAAAATAACTTAAATATGAATATTTGTATATTCTTACTGATAGCTTTTCAACATTTTGGCAACTTGATGCTTCCTCGACCATGATGGAGTCCAAACTACGAAGGTAGTCCAACGACTGAATTTCAATGTCATCCGAGGAGAAACTGCAAGTTCTACTGTTGTGGCCGGGTTTACCACATTTTCTACAATCAACTGATTTTTATTTAGTTTTAACTTCATCCTGCTAGCCCCTGACTCATCATCTTCTTTCTTTCTTAATTTTTGTTTCATTCCTTTCTTCTTATTATCAAGTAAGAAGGTGGAAATGGTGGAGGATTCGGTGACTTAGGACATAAATCAGGGTCATTCATGGGTAATATTGAAGCTCCATAAATTTTTCGATACGCATCAACCTTGTAGCAATCATCAACATAATTTAAAACATCATCATTTTCCAACCAAATTGAGGATATAACATGTTTACAAGGAACTCCTAATAATTCACATTGCCTACAACTACAATAACTGTTATATAAGCCAACAACCTAATTATCACCTTCGACAGGCCCAATTACCTCATAGTTCCACATGTTTGACCTTTTAGGAATATAATAAGCAGCTTTCTTCATAGTTTTGTCCAACTTCTTCTTAATAGTAGGACGAATATCATTCAAGTTCCATTTTTCAGCTTTCTCCCAATTAGCTTTAATTCTTGTCATGAGTAAGTGCATAATGGTCTCCAGAAGTTTAACAATTGGTTTATCTCTTGCGTCAAGAATAAACTTATTAAAAACCTCACATTGGTTGTTCAAAAGAATGTTACATTTAGGAAGAGGCGAGAAATGTGATCTTGACCATTCACTAGGCACTTTAGCAGAAAGTCATGCATAAGCATCTTTATCTAATTCAAACAAATCAGTCATACAAGCATCAAACCTGTCAATAGTTATTGCTGAAGCTGCTTTCCAAAGAGCATTTTTTAAAGTCATTCCAGAATATCTAGCTTTCTTGAAATTGCTATGCAAATGTCGCACACAATCTATGAAAAACACTAGGAAACACTAAATCAAAAGTTTCAATGAGCCCTTTTTGCTTATCTGACATAAAAGTCCACAAGTATTACTCTTCAATATCAAGATCATTCATCAAATAGATTAAGAACCATTGCCATATTTACTTATTTTCTTTCTCGACTATTGCATAAGCTATTGGAAAGATGTTATTAGTTTCATCCAAAGTAACAACTGATAGAAATTGTGCCCCATACATAGTATTCTTCAGCCAACATCCATCGAACCCAATAATCTTTTGACAACCAGCCGTAAATCCTGCTTTACAAGCTGCAAAACAAATATAAAACATCTGAAATCTCATTGGCTTATTCGGAATTTCATTCGGAGTTAGTTCATGAAAACAGAAGTTCTAGGATTGGTTCGAACAATTTCATTGCAACAACTCCATATATACCAAACTGATCATTTATATCTCCGTCGATCATTGCAATAGCTTTTTCCTTTGCCCTTCTTGCTTGATGCATACTCACATGCAACTTTAATTCCCTACTCAATGTATCTCTGAATTCTGATGTTTTCCAGTTCTTATTTGATTTCACTCTATCAACATACTTCCTTCCAATGCAACTAGAATTGATGGTTTTGTTGTTATAGTTCCACCAAAAACAAGTATGCTCGGAAACAAACGTCTTGATTTGAAAAGTACATATATTCCTTTGCATTAGTGATCCCAATATCCTCCACTTACAATCATTAGTTCTGCATTTGCCCCTAACTCTTTCTCTGCCATCTTTGCTCCACCGAATTGACTTTCTTATTTTGGCTTGATTTGCAACCACAACTTCCTTGAATTCCTTTTTGTTACCAAATACCATTCCCAACTGTAATTCAGGATTAAATGCACCTAGTTTTGGGTTGTGCTTTGGAAAGTTACAATCTTCGAAATCGGAATCGCAATCACTATTCAAACTCATTGTATCATCAAAATCTACACAATCTGAGTCACCCTCCTCATTTTGCATCTTTCTATGCATCTCTTTACTTACATAATTTTGATTTCCATCACTTTTCTTCTTTTTCACAGTTATATTGATCCCAAAAGATTCAACAGAAGGATCAATATTTTTTGAAAATAACAAATTATCCTCCTCCAAAGAATAGTCAGAATCATTAAAATCCTCATCGTCAAATTCAACACTGTGTGCCTCTGTGTCATTTGCCAACAAAGACTTTTTTTTATTCTCATTGCCACATTGATTATCATCATGATGAAAATTCAAATGTTCAAAATATATCTCAACTACTCTATCCTTTGGAATGCAAGCAAAAACTTTAGCGGCTTCCATTTACTCCCCACTAATCGAACCTTATAAGAGTTTAAACCATACTTGTGCCAAAATACCACAGATTCCTTGTCATAACCACATTGTTCCGCCATATTCTTAAATCTATTAAATTGATCATTGCACTGTCGACCTAGTCAAAATATTCAACTTTTCCACCTATGTAGCCTCTTGTCAAACAACACACATATGATCCACCATGATGTACTTTAATTATGAAAAATGATTACTCATTCATAGAATCTGCACATATACTATCAAGTTATCAACGGCGTAAAAACTGTTATTTTACAAATATAATACAAATCTGAATACATAAAGTCAACAAAGAACTACAAGTTCATTATAATGGATATCCAGAAAACAAAACCTTATATATCAAATAAAAACTTAATATAGCTTTTTAAAATCAATAATATTTAAAAATCGATATGAAAGGCATTGTAAATTATATTAAAAATGCTTAAAATGTCTTGAATATCAATAATATCATAGTTGTGTAGACGATCGACCACTTAAACTTCGAATCGACATTGTTCCAGTTAGTTGTTATGCGGCAACCCGCAATATTTAATGTTTTTAAGAATGAAGATGTTTTAGTTCTCGAAATAGCAAATTATAAATATTTTTCGAATCAGAAAAACTAGAAATTTTCAATGATTTTTATTCTTTACCTTGTTTGTGTATCGCCCTCTGGCCTGTTTCAACTCTTGTTGAAGAGAAAATTTGTTCTTGATCTTGATTATTTTATCAAGTTCAGGAAAAATTGAGTTTCCTAATTCTTAGTTTTGCTGAATATGGAAGACGATGAGACAAATTTTAGAGGGGCATATAGGGAGATGGGAGAGAGAAAATCACTTTTTGGAAAAACACCGTTAGTTTTTTAACTGGAATAGATAGAAGAGTGAATTTTGCTACATTTTAAATACGAAAAGGATGTTTCTTGTTAACTATTATAGTACAAGGATGTAACCTAAGCTTTCATCATAGTTAAGGGATGAATTTAGTCTAAAACTCCCCAATCTCTCACAGTTGAGCATATTAGGACCATATTTTAATTAATTTAAGGACGCCATTTAGTCTCTTCCTAAATTAAGAATATAAAATAAGAAATTATGGACCACAAAAAGTTCTCGTCCCTATAAGTATACTTTTAGGGACTAGATTTAATCTGTCCCTAAAATGTGGTCTCTAATAAACCTTTTTCTTGTAGTGATTTGTTCACCTATTTAACACTTGCTAAATTTATATTTTAACATTATCGACACATATTAAAAAACTTATTTTTTATTTTTCACTCGATGTTTGATATCAATATTACAATCTGATTAAATTCAACTTAGTATAGAAAAGTTTTCACATTTAAAGTAAAACACTCCATAATAAATAAGATAAATTATTATAAATACATAAATAGAAGCAACATATTGTGATAACAAATACAAAATAAATAACATAATATCAATCAATATTCAAATATCGGAATCTCCATAACATTAACATCATTATAACTCTATTATCATATGTATGTTAAAATTACAAATTATACAAAACTTTTAACATAAATAAAAAACTAATATTGTGACTGCTTGCACCTACACAATAATACTTTTATATTTAATTGTGTATCATTATATTAAATTAATATCCTCAAAGAAATAAGTAAATTATTTGAATATTGTTATTACAATATATTTCTAATCAGTACATAATACATCATAATAAATATTTTTACTATAAACACTTACTATAGTTTGTACTATCCACGCAACGCGCGAGTACGTATACTAGTTTATTTATAAAAGATGTGGAGATATGCCATTTATTAATAGTCTTAAGATATTCATGTACTATGGTTTTGTCATTTGATAAAATTCTATAAGAATTGGAGAATTTTTAATAATATTCACAATTTGTGGGGTTTTCAAATTTATGATTAAAAATATTTAACACCCCAAAAATTTTTTGAACTGAGACTCAATCATCTTTCGTAGTGATTATGTTTTTGCCAATGACTTTAAATTTCTTTAGTATTAAGGTCAGATTATTAGACGTAGCAACCTGAGTTCTAAAAAAACTAATTGGAAATAACAAAAATCTGAAATTTTGAGAATTATACTAAGTATGAGTTTTGGGTCAACTTCAAATGACCATAGCTCCTAGAACAGGGTGATTTAGGTGTGCTACAAGAAACCTTAGGAAATATATTTAAATTATCTTTCCAACGCCACCAAGTTTGCTAAGTTTCAAGTTCGGATGCGTAAGATTTGACCTATTGAAGTAACGCTGTCAAGTTCGAAAATAGTGAGGGGTATTTTAGGAGTGTAATTCTATTAGGTTCAGTTTTATAATCATGATATACTGCTAGGGTTTTAGTTGAGAGTTCAAGAAGAGAAAAGAAAAGAAAAGAGGAGAAATGAGGAAAGGATCAAAGCGTTTGTTCAAGAAATTCAAGATTTTGCCAAGAACCTATTGTCACGACCCAAAATCGAGCCGCGAGTGGCACCCACACTTATCCTACTATGTGAGCGAACCAACCAATCTAAAACCCCAACATATTGAACAAAATACAAAGCGGAAGACTTAAAACTCATTAACGAAAACAATTAAATAACTTCTAAAATTTATAACCCATTATCCCCAAAATCTGGAAGTCATCATCACAAGAACATCTATCCTCAAGTTACTAATATAAAAGTATCTAAGAAGCTAAAATAAATAAAGGCTAGTCCATGCCGGAAGTTCAAGGCATCAAGACATTGAAGAGAAGATCCAGTCCAAGCTAGAAGCATTAGCTCACCCTGAAATCCGGTGTAATGAAGACTGGCTAGAATCGCTGCTGAGTTGAAGACGACGGTACGTTTGCTGCATTCCCCAAATAACAAAGAAAGAAACAACAAGTAGGGGGTCAGTACAAAACACAAGTACTGAGTAGGTATCATCGGCCAACTCAAAATAGAAAACAGTATATATCAGTTCATATCATAAATCAACTACAATACTCAACATGTAGCAACAAGTACTATAATCATCAATAAGTACTACCAAGTTCATCCATGAGGACTCAAGCCTCAATACCACACTCATTTGGGAAATTAGGTTCATTACATTGAGTATATTTTAACATCTCTCAAGATTCATTATCTTTCTTCCTCTTGTGTCGGTACGTGACACTCCGATCCCCTACTACTATGTGTCGGTACGTGACACTCCGATCCCCTAATTCTACGTGTCGGTTCGTGACACCCGATCCCCTAATACTATGTGTCGGAACGTGACACTCCGATCCCTAATTCTACGTGCTCGGTTCGTGACACCCGATCCCCTAATACTAGTGGTCGGAACGTGACACTCCGATCCGCCTTTAATCTCTACGTGTCGATTCGGGACACCCGATCCCCACTAATTACTATGTGTTCGGAACGTGACACTCCGATCCACTAACATCATTCTATCAATTCATCAAGCCTTCTTTTATACCAAGGCATCATCAATAACAAGGTGAATTAGGGTTCTTCAAGATTTTGGATTCAAAAGCTTCATTATGCTTATTTTATCACAATCACATAATCACATTCATGCAAGCATACCATTAAGCATATAGAAGGGTTTACAATACTACCAATACATATCATTCACTATTAAGAGTTTACTACGAATAGTATCAAAACCATAACCTACCTTCACCAAGGATTCTTGATCAAGCAAGCAATCTCTCAAAGCTTTTTGTTTCCTCTTTGGTTGTCTCTCTCTATCGATCGTTTCTTTTCTCTCCTTGTTCTCTCTATTTTTCTTCTTCAAAATCCTCTCTCTTTTCCCTAATTAGCATATAATTAGGTATAAAAGATGAGGAAATAACCCACTAAGTAACTCAAGGTTATCTCCTTCACACCCCCAAGAATTTGAGTTATTAACATTAACCCACGAAATTTATAATTATAGCAAGAATAGTCCAAAATGCCCCTTTAAAACTTACCCAGAAATTCGACCCAGACTGGGATTACGCAACCTGTGACGGCCCGTCGTGCCTGCGACGGTCCGTCCTGCAGGTCCGTCACAACCTTCAGAGACTCAATTTCCTTGATGAGTCTGAGACGGTCCGTCGTGCCTACGACGGTCCGTCCTGCACTTCCGTCACGACGGACAGAGAATTGCTCTCAGTACCCAATTCTCAAGAGTTGAAGTGTTTTGAAATGGAACCTCACAACGGTCCGTCATGTCTGTGACGGTCCGTCCTGCAGGCCGTCACAAGAGTTCAGAGGAGTCGATTCAGCAC
>JABWTJ010000331.1:1962374-2323858 GCA_016801875.1 Solanum sitiens
AAGTTGTAGCTGATTTTGTTCGCAACAATTTGATATGCAGGTTTGGAGTACCAGAATCCATCATTACTGATAATGGAGCGAATCGCAACAGTTATTTGATGAGAGACATATGTGAACAGTTTAAGATTACTCACTGAAACTCAACCGCTTATCGTCCTCAAATGAATGGAGCCGTAGAGGCCGCCAACAAGAATATCAAAAAGATTTTGAGGAAAATGATTGACAATCACCGAGTTTGGCATGAGATGTTGCCATATGCTTTATTGGGTTATCGGACGACTGTCAGAACGTCGACTGGAGCTACTCCATATTTACTAGTATATGGAACAGAAGCAGTCATACCTGCTGAAGTTGAAATACCGTCTTTAAGAATCATCCAAGAAGCTGAGTTGAGTAATGCTGAATGGGTCAGCAAGAAGATTGATCAGTTAACTTTGATCGACGAAAAGAGAATGGTTGTCGTTTGTCATGGTCAACTATATCGACAGAGAATAATTCCTGCTTTCCACAAGAGAGTCAGAGCGAGAATTTTTGAAATCGGGCAGTTGTTACTTAAGCGTATTTTTCCTCATCAAGACGAGTACAAATGAAAGTTCGCACCGAATTGGCAAGGACCCTACATGGTTCGCAAAGTATTATCTGGAGGTGCTTTGGTCCTGTCGGAGATGGATGGCACCGCATGGCCGAAACCGATCAACTCAGATGCCGTCAAGAGATATTATGTGTAAAGTTTCAGTTTGTATTTTTGTCATTTACTTGTAATTGTTCTATTTTGCTTGTATTTGCTTTGTTTAAAATTTATCCCTCTTGTAATGAACTACGTCTGACCTGAATTCTCAAGAATGAGATATGTAGGCGGCCTATGTCGACCTAGGTCAACCCTCTTACCCCCTTTAATTATTTCTTTATATTTTGAACTACGTTCGATCTGAATTCTCGAGAATGAGATACGTAGGAGGCCTATGTCGGCCTCGGTCAGTTTTCTTTGTAATTTCTTATTGTTGTTACCTTTGAGGGGGAACTACGTTTGACCTGATTCCTGCCTCAACGGGATACGTAGGTGCCACAAGGGTTCGGTCATATTCCCGTAAGATTTCTATTCCTCTTTACAATAGAAACTGGGACATAATTTTTTTGAGGGACTCAAAAATTCTCAAGAAGAAGATTTTTCCTCAGCAAGTCAAGACTGAAGATACTTCAAGATTTGCAACTGGGACAGAATTTTTGAGAGGTTCTCGAAAATTCCAAGATTTACGTATCGACAGTCGTAGATAAACAAAATTTGTAACTTGGATAGAAATTTTGAGGATGACCTCAAAATTTCAACTTGGTTTTCGTCGACAATTCAGAGCGACTCTGAATGCTCCCCAGCGAATAATCAGATATACGTTCAAACATCAGACCCAAACAAGTCCGCTAAGCCTGACATGACATGATACTTGGCAGTAGCCCGTTTCAAAATGCTACTTTTTGAAAATTTATTTTTCTTAAAATTTTATATTTGCATTTCATTTGTTTCGGCAAAAAACAATTTGTCTTATATATCAAGAGTTGGGAGATCAGGAAGATCAATCGGTGATAGCAGGTCGAGTTTTAGACAAATGAAAAATTGACACAGATCAGTCTATTTTAAAACTAACAATTTTCTGTGGATGCAGGTTTATTTTGATCTGAAACCAGCAAATTCCTCCGATCGATGAATATGGAAAAGTCAAGGGAGGGGAAAGCTCTCCCAAAATTAACGGTGTTTCTGTAGACGCAGGTATTATTTTATATATTGCTTATACCGGAGATTTGGGAATGTGAATGGTTTATTTCAGTCAATTTCCAACAACATGAAGGCTATAAGGAACGTCCGGCTGGATTCGAAGGTGAATCAAGCAAAAATCTCAAGAAAGAGTTTACGGTTTCTGTAAAGGACGTCATCTGCATCATAATGTCAGATATGATATTATACATTACCCAAAGGTTTCATTTATTTTATTGTCGATTAAGACGATATACTATCTAGAAGTCATTTTCCCGTTATCGTCAATTAAGGCGATATGATTATCTAGAAGGCACGCAGAAGATCACTATGTTGCTCAATTGAAGCACTATATTCATGCGATACCAAAGAAGATCATACATCGCGAGTCAATATTCATGCATCGTGAAAGACCATGCATCGCGAGTAAATATTAATGCATCACGGAAGATCATGCATCGCGAGTTAATATTTATGCATTGCAAGAAGATTTCATGCCTCGCAGAAATTATGCATCGCGAGAAGATATTCATACCTCGCAGAAAGTTATGCATCGCGAGAAGATATTCGTGCCTAGCAAAAAGTTATGCATCGCGAGTTAATATTCATGCATCGCGGAAGATCATGCATCGCAGAAGATCATGCATCGCGAGTTAATATTCATGCATTGCCTAAAATCATGCATCGCGAGTCAATATTCATGCATCGCGGAAGATCATGCATCGCGAGTTAATATCCAAGCTTCGCGAGAAGATATTCAAGCCTCGCGGGAAGATTTCATGCCTCGCAGAAAGTTATGCATCGCGAGAAGATTTCATACCTCGCAGAAATTTATGCATCGCGGGAAAATATTCATGCCCCGCAAGAAGTCATGCACTTCCAGAAAAGGAAATTGTGCATCTCAAGAAAAATATTTATCCATCGGCATCGACTGCATTCTTTTATTTTGATAAAAGTAAACATCAAGAAGAACATAAAAAATGACATCAAGAGAAATATCAACACAATGCATCAGCTTTTATTTATTTTGACATCAAATGAAAAGTACATTGAATATTATATTACAAACACAAGACATAAGCTTTATTTGCTTGACGTCAAACCAATCGAGTTGACGTCAAATGTCGAGGAGAACGATTAAGTGTCGACACGGTAAAAGACATTGTCTCTCATTTAAATTACATTTTTTATGCTGATGAGTTTTATCTCAGTCCTTGTCGAGAGCATCCGAAAGGATGAATTCTCCAAAACCAAAACAACAGGTGCGGACGACATCAAAAAGGATGCAGCACAACGTGGAACTTTTTCTTAGCAGCGAACTGGGACACAGTCCAAAGAGGAATGTCAAACTCTTAGGACGCGAGCAGAGGAGTGACTTCCACCACAATATAACCACACCCATTTCATAAGGCATGTGGGTTTTTCTTTAGATTTATCAGTTTTGGTTTTGCATCCGAATTTTTTCGGTCTACCGAAAGCAAGTTTCCAATCTGAGTGACAATGCGCCAAGAGCTTTGGAAATTATGTCTGTGTAAGTTCTTAATTATGGATGTGAAGCGCGCCACATTCATGGATAAGAGGTTACAAGCCTGCTTTTCATACTCGACTTTGTTTGTCACTTATTAAGAACCAAAGGTTATCTAGCATAATGAATTTTCTTTTCAACCGATCGAGTCGAACTACAAGCAGCCTGATTCCTAAGGTTTAAGGATATGTAGGCGAGCTCAATGTTAAAAACTCGGCTGTATTCCAATATTCTCTCATAAATATTATTCTCGAGCATCTTGGTACCGCCATATTCCTATATCGAGATGACTTTTGATTTCTTTCAAAATCGTTCGTTAAATCAAGCGTATCGAACTAGAAGTGGCCTGAATTCTCATATAGCCTAAGATATGTAGGAAATCCATTTTTGGGGTTCGGCCATAATTCCTAAAGTCCGTACCAAGTCCTTTTGATAAAGATGAATGCGTGGTCGGTCAAAATTGGCTGGTCAATATCATTTTCCTCGAATTTCTTGCATCAATCCAAGTAAAATGAGGGACAGTTGTTGACACCCAATTTTAACCCTCCCCGATAAATTAATTAATGAGCTTTTGAATTCTAAACGATTTAAAATAACTAGACGTATTGAAATTAAAATTTTTGTAAAAGTTATTTTAAATTAACATCATCACCTGTATAGTTTTTAGACAAATAGCTATATTTTACATAATTATGCATATAATTAGTATATTTTTAAGATTATTCGAAATTCGCCTCAAAAAGATTTCATTTGTCTAAATATCTTACTAATTAGCTTAATTATATTTTTTGAATTAATTATTTTATAATTACGTCGATTATTTTATTTCGTTAGAATCAAGAAGTCCTAAATTAATCTGTATTAATTCATCTATCTAGCTACCAAGTTTCGTAATTCGTTTGGACAACCATTTTATAATTCAATTTCCAGTAGCCCAAATAATTTAAAGTTACCCAGCCCACAAGAATTTCAACTCCCAGCAGAAGCCCATTTTCAGCAGCCCATTCATTTCCCTTCCCAGCCGTCCAACCCGTTTTCTTTCAAACCGACTCCAGACCCACGTTCTCTTCTTCTCCTTCGATGAAGCAGCGTGAGGCAGAGAAGAGACCCAGAACCCGATAACGCCTTTTTTTTATTCTTCTTTCACGCGAGTGGCGAACAGACGCGAGGAAATTCCAGCAATTCGATGGAGCAGCAAAGCAGTTGCGTGAGCGACACCCCTCGCGTACAGGCGGACATCTGATTTTTTGTCTCTTCTTCAACGTCCTTCTCATAGCTGTACGGAAAAGCAGAGATGGCAGCGTGCGTTCCCGTCCTTGGGGTCTTGAGATCGAGCCACGTCTCACCCCAAGGACATCCGGTTTCATCTCAGCCATCCCCTCTCTTTCCCTTTCCGGAATAAGATCGTTTTCTCAGGAAAAGGGTGTTGATCAGAGTTGGGAAAAAAAATTTGAAATTCAAACCTGGGGATGCTAATACGATTTTGCCCTTATTCCCCAAACCCTAATACTTCTCCTATATATATTATCTTCTGTACACTGTGAAAAGGGGGCAGAATTTTGGAGTGGAAAATTTGATCAGAAAATTTTATTGAAAAGATTGAGTGAGAAACAAAGAGAAGGGGCGGAATTTTTTTTTCTTGAGTTGAAAATCTGAGAGAAGTTAAGAAAATAAATTGGAAAGGGTGACTCTTTTTTACTGATACTAAGCATAACAGAGAATCAGTCCTAGTCTAGCCTGATTTTCTCTATTTTTCGCTCGGCATAAGCTCGTTAGGAGTCGAGATTTTGTCTGTTGTCCTGTCTGTTGTGCGTATTCGAGTCTCGTGGTGAAGGCCGCTACCTCTTTGCTCACCCAACCTCAGTTCGTTGCACCCAAGAAAGGTAACATGTTTGCTCTTATAATTTTCTCTTCATCTCTTTGATATTTGTCTCGTTAGTGTTGGGAAATCACTGCTTCGATTATTTGTTTGTTATGGCTACTGTGAAGTTAGCGTATGTAGCGTATTTTTTCCTTTGTTTGCTAGTGTGGTTTTAGTCGTTATATTCTTGTTCTTTGTATTTGATTGAAATTTCTTAGTTTTCTCTTCTTAAGTTTCCTTGAGTCTCTTTACTGTTGACCTTCTATTGTTTCATTGTCATATTTAAAAATATTGAATGATTTATCCTGTAGTTTAGGTAGCCTGCTTAAATATCCACTCGCTTTGTGTTTCTTTAACTTCTCATATCTTGTCCTGGGTATCCTGCGATATTGTATGAATATGTTAGACGTCATTTCAAACAAGTGGAACCCTTTTGTGTTTAGATTTTTCTTCCATGTTTACCCCTTATATGTGACTAGTTCCCTAAAACGCTTTGTCCAGTCTTCTCTGTCTTTTTCTATGTCTAAATCAGATCATTTTCTTTGGAAGATTAATTATTCGAGCTTTTGTTTTTCTGTAAAATTGTTACCTTTTTTGTCCGGAGATGCTAAGATTTATGGTGTCGATTTCTAATTGCAAGAGTCTGTCAGGCAGCACTTTGAATGAGAGTTAGTATTCACCATTAGTGTCATATATTGCGCAGTATGATTCCAAGATGATTTTATGTGATTTGTTTTTGAGCTTAAATTGTCTTGCTTATTTTAATTTATTTTTATATTCTAAAACAGTAGTGAAGATTTTTCTCTCAAAGTGATTTAGTTTTTTTGATTAAAATCGTCTATCTATTTGTTTCTTTCGAGCCCGTGATCATTGTGCTCGCCTCGAGTTAGTTTATTTTGCTGGATGGTCATGATACTTCTATGTTCTTCTTTTGTTGAAATATCACTCTTGCTTCTTTCATTGGCTAATGACATCAAGATATAACTAATAAACGTGTGGGTATACAATTTGATAGCTTCTCATGCTTGGAGTAGAGTCTTTCGCCTCTTAGTTTAGCACCTTGAATGAGTTCTTCTCGAATTAATCATGTGGTTTTTGTTTTGGAAAATATAATAACTGGAGTATTTTATTTAATTGAGCATGCTTGTTGACAATCAACTCTTTTCTGGCTTGAATTATTGCTTTTGAATGTCAAACGTGGGAATTTTAGATGCTATTTAATTGGTGACAAAGGTGATTAACTCTTTGTATTTATTTTTCTTAATTTAGTATTTATTGACTTCGTCTTGCCTACACGCCCCTCTCACGCTTCAGGCGTTAATCTTTCCTTTTTGTTTGTCACTGTGAGGGCCTTTTCCTTATTGCATTCATATGATATTGCTTTCAAGTGTTGTCTTATACGGTTCTTAATATTGATTTAGACTTTTGTCAATTGTTCATCCTCTCTTTTAATATTGATTATTTGAAAGTTTAGCATCCAATTATTTAATCATGGGGACCTATGTGTGAGTCACTAACATTAATTGTCGTGCATTTAAAGCTGCTTTGAGTTGGATAGCGTTACTTTTTGAATAGTAATTAAATTGGTTTATTTGTCCATTATTTATTATTAATCTTTATTTTATTATTTATGTTGCATGTAAAATCCGTGTGAGTCCTCATGGATTCCTTTATCCCTTGCATCTTGAGAGAGTCATTAAGACTCACTTCCTATCGAGTCAACCAGCCATAAAAACAACGGACAGGTCCCAAAGTTTAAAGAATTGAAGAAAGTCGAAGAAGTTGGATTGGAAGACCCCTTTTATTTTCATATTTTGTATTTTTGTTATCTTTGGGCCTAAGCCCTGTTGTCTTTTCCTTTTCATATTTACTATTTATTTTGTATGATTAGAATAGGACAGATACGAAGACAAATGGGTTAAAAACCCAAAACAGGTGGGTCCAATCCGGTCCAGGCGGACAGAAAATCCGGGTTTGGACCCAAATCTCTCTTCCTCTCTCTCTCTCTCCCTCTTTATGTGCTTTTAATTATTTGTGTAATTATCGTTAGCCTTAAGGTTAGAAAATCCAAATCCCCGCAAACACCGTATTGTTTTAACGACTTAAATCAAGTTTAAGTAACTTCAAAATAATAAATTTTTGAAAATTAGATATTAGATGCAAGTTAAGTTTTCATTTCTCAAACAACTCTAAATAGTTTTATTTAAGTTAAGGTTTAGCCAATTTAAGTTAGTTGTCGGATAACCGTATTAAGCGGATATTTTAGGTGCCTAACGCCTTCCTAAAATATAAATAGGAATCCCCGAACCCTTTAAATGTTTTCACTAGATTTTCTCTGTTTAAAGTCTGTTGAAAAGAAAAGGTTTTCTTAATTTTCTCAAAATTAAATGGCGACTCTAAAAAGTCGAAAACATATAAAAAATTATTTTTCCGAATAAAACACATACTTTTGAAGATTTATCATCTTCTTTTAAGAGGTTCAAACCTGGATTTGTGTATGAACAATATCGGCAAACGTTATCCTATCCCGACAATGATCCGCCGCCTGAAACTGTACCACAACAAGAATCTGAGAATTCTTCAAGATCTGGTCCTCTTGAGCCTACTAGGCTCTCTACCAGAGTATCGCATACTCTCAATTGGTATGGATTTTCCTCTATCTAACATTTTTGTTCCAACTTGTTACTCACAAGCTTCCAAGCATGACTGTTGGCAGAAAGCAATGGAGGAAGAATTTTTGTCTCTTAAAGAAAATGACACATGGGACATTATTTCATGTCCTTCAAATGTCCGCTCTATTAGATGTAAATGGGTTTATTCAGTCAAACCCCATTCTGATGGAACTCTTGATTGATACAAAGCTCGATTGGTTGTTCTTGGTAACAGACAAGAGTATGGGGTGAACTATGAGGAGACTTTTGCATCCGTAGCAAAAACGACTACGGTACGAACTATTATTGCCATTGCTGCTTCACAAAACTGGTCTCTTTATCAAATGGATGTCAAAAATGCTTTTCTCCATGGTGATATCAAAGAAAATATTTATATGAAACCTCCACTTGGTTTGTTCTTATCGCCTACATCAGATGTATGCAAGTTGAAGCGGTCTTTGTATGGATTAAAACAAGCTCCAAGAGCTTGGTTTTATAAGTTCTGATCTACTTTGCTACAATTTTCTTTTGAACAGAGCAAATATGACTCATCTTTGTTTCTTGGAAAAACATCTGTAGGTTGTGTTCTTCTTTTGGTGTATGTAAATGACATTATTATCATAGGAACCGATTCTTCACTAATCACTAGCCTCTAACAACAACTTAAAGATTTTTTTCATATGAAATATCTTGGTAATCTTACATATTTTTTGGGTTTGGAAGTTCATAATTTTGCTTCAGGTGTGTTTCTAAACCAACACAAATATGCTCAGGATCTGATTTCTTTGGCTGGTCTTCAAGATTCCTCCTCCGTAGATACTCCATTGGAATTGAATGTGAAGTATCGTCGTGAGGAAGGCGATATTCTTCCTAATCTGACTATATTTCAACAATTAGTTGGGAGTCTAAATTACCTTACTATTACTCGGCCTGATATCTCTTTTGCTGTTCAACAAGTTAGTCAGTTTATTCAAGCTCCCTGTCATCTCCACTTGGTGGCTGTTCGTCGCATCATTCGGTATCTTCTAGGAACATCTACGCGTGGATTGTTCTTTCCAAGTGGTTCTCCTATTCGTCTTAATCCTTTTAGTGATTCTGACTGGGAGGGATGTCCTGGTACTCGTCATTCAGTCACTGCTTGGTGCATGTTTCTTGGAGAGTCATTGATATCTTGGAAGAGTAAAAAGAAAGATCGTGTGTCAAAATCTTTAACAGAGGATGAATATCAATCTGTGTCTACTGCTTGCTCTGAGGTTGTATGGCTTCATGGATTACTTGCTGAGATTGGATTTCTCAATCTCATCCTACTCCTCTCCATGCTGATAATACAAGTGTTATTCAGAATACTACTAATCCAGTTTTTCATGAGAGGACCAAACACATCGAAGTAGATTGTCATTATATATGAGAAGCTGTAGATAAAGGAGTCATTACTCTTCCACATGTATCCAGTGATCTTCAAATAGATGATCCGTTTACAAAATCTATGGCACGACAACGCCATCAGTTTCTAGTAGGCAAATTGATGTTTCTTGATCTACCGGCATCAATTTGAGGGGGGATGTTAGCATGATAAAAATTTAAATAATTGTATATATTAATATAATTAGATAGTGATATAAATTTGCATGATCATATAGATTTGTTGTAGAATCAAAGGAATAAATATTGTGATAGAATAGCGGATTTGGAGGGATTGAATAGTAGATTTGTAGAGATAGAATAGCGGATTTGGAGGGATTGAATAGTAGATTTGTAGAGATAGAATAGCTGAACTTTAGGGATAGAAATGATGGATCTTTAGGGATGTGTAATCTTTATTCTTTCTAGGCATAATACATATTAGACCCTAAACTTGGCTTCAAATTTTAACTTTGACCTCAAACTTTCATAATGCACAAATAGGCACTTTAAATATCCTATCTTTCAATAAATAAACACGCGAATATTTCAATTAAAACCGTGTTACACACATGCTCTGACGTGGAAAAGTAAACCACTCAGTGGCTGCCAACTAATTAAAAAATTTACACGTATTTTTTAAGCATAATACATAAATTGGACCCTTAACTTGGCTTCAAATTATAACTTTGACCTTTAACTTTGATAGTGCACAAAGAGACACTTTAACTATCCGAAATTTAAACAAAAAAACACGCGAATATTTCAATCAAAACGCGCACATGCTATGACGTGGAAAAGTAAACCACTCAGTTGCTGCCAACTAACTAAAATAAATACACCTAGATTTTAAAAATTATAAAAATAAATTATAATATAGAATAAGGTGGAAGTGAAAACAAATTCATTTTTTAGGTAAAAAAAAATTAGTACCTCTTTTCTTCTCTCTCTTAAAAATTCCTAGTCTGAAATTCATGTTCCTTATATTCAAATCAAAGAAAAAATTGTTCAAGATATTTGCTGTAATTTAATTTTCGAGTTATCTATTTTTCTTCCTCAATTTAGTCAAGGTAACAAGATTCAACATTTTACAAACAAGAATTTGCATATTGTTGGTCAAATGTTCAAACTAATATAAGAATCTCTAGAAGAAACTAATGTTTTTATTGCAAAATTATTTCAGAGCAACCCATAAATATGGAAAGACATGAGATTCAATGAACTTCTCCTTCTTTTCTTTAGTTTGAAGTATATTTGTGCTTTATGTTGTCAAATATTTGACTGAAAAAACAGGGTGCTTTGTGTATTGTGATTGTCATAGTGAAGAGAATTGCAATTATGAATTTTGGAGGCCAACAAATGAACTTACAGTACTAAAAATTATTAAGTGAAATGGTGCACTTAAAGTATTTGATAAATTGTCTGATAGAACTTTTCACATATTTTTGTCAAGTTTGAGTAGCAGTCTGATATCTAATCAAAATGCCTTCAAAAATTGCATTCAATTTGTATAATTGTATACTCACCCCATCTTGTCAAAAAAGACTTCATTATA
Organism: Solanum sitiens; assembly: GCA_016801875.1. NCBI lineage: Eukaryota > Viridiplantae > Streptophyta > Magnoliopsida > Solanales > Solanaceae > Solanum > Solanum sitiens. The sequence goes on from JABWTJ010000331.1 coordinate 1,973,115, forward strand.
ATTTTTTTCATAATAACAAAAAAGTAATTAAATGTCACTTGCATTTTGCAATGAACAACAAATAATGCAAAAAAGAGGGGAAAATTGTTGAAAAATTAGAAAGAGAGTTTAATTGTCATTTCAGTGTTTTTTTTACTGTTGGGCACTCGATTTTTACATCTGACGCGCCTAATTTGAGTGAATTTTACGTATTTTGCCATGTAGGATCCGAGTATTTTTTTGTTTAAGTTTTGGATAGTTAAAGTGCCTATTTGTGCACAAACAAAGTTAAAGGTCAAAGTTATAATATGAAGCCAAGTTAAGGGTCCAATTTATGTACTAATTAAGGGTAGAATTGTCATTTTAGCAATTTTTTATCGTTTTGGGCCTCAAAAATTACCTCTCACTCGCGCAGAATGCGTGTATTTCACGCATTTTGCCAGGTAGGAATCGCGTGTTTATTTGTTGAAAGATAGTATAGTTAAAGTGCCTGTGCACTATGAAAGTTTGAGGTCAAAGTTAAAATTTGAAGCCAAGTTTAGGGTCCAATATATGTATTATGCCTTCTTTCTATATAATGGAAAGACTCTCACTTTGAGAGACATTCAGCAGAAAACTGACAATAGCTACCAAACCTTATGTGTATTCGCTTGAGTGAAGCTGGTAGACTAAATGAAAGGGAGAGACGATGAGTTTGAAGTTATGACAGTAGATAAATTTGATGAGGGCTACATATGAAAACTAAGTTGGTTCCACATATTCAGAGGCAACTTGTTGAGCTGCCTAGTAGTGTTTGGTTGTTGCTGCTTCTTAGTGGTAATTGTTAAAGAAAAGAGAGTTGAGGGTTTAAAATGATCTCACGCAGATAAAGGAGGATAATAAGTAATTATATTTGAACTTAAAAAGAATCTTGAAATCTTCATAGTCACACCTCTAAGCTAGTTGAAAAATAATCTTAGGTAATTAGATTGAACTCTATGTATCTGCAAGTCGAGAATCAACATATGAATTTGACTGTTGATTAATAAAAAACATAAGGATAAAGTACAAAAATAAGAAAGCTAGAGTGAAAACATGAATGAAAAGACAGCACGAATGTGCTATCAGTTTTGATCCTTGAGAGATATGGATCTATAAAGAGCTTGATTTTATTCCAAAGGCAATAGAGTGAGTTTAAGTCTTCTGGATGCTGGACTGTACTTTATAAATAAGTTGAGGCAAGGCATTGAAGTTAATGTATTATATAGAATGACATAAGGTTGGAACGAAGACTTTCAATAAAAAGGAAATGGTGACCTTAAAGCTTCCCTTGCTGCTCTTATATTTTAGATAGATCTAAAACAGTATGACTGCTTAATGGTACACAATAGACACAAAAAACATGCGCTAATAGAAGGTAGTCTATATGAATGCTGGTTATTACAGAAAAAAAAAGTATATATATAACCTCACTTTTCTTGCTGAAGGTTGAGGTATTTGAGTTTAAGTTGATGAGCAAAAGAGAAGTTTGAAATAACCAACTGAAGAAAGTAGGTCGACTAACAGGTACTGAATGACAAATTAAATCTCAAATCTGTCATTTAAACCGATCAAGAAGCTTTGGCCAAGTTGATATTTCAAAGAGAATTATAGTTGTGTTGTGGTGCAAATTTATTATTTTACATGGTCATAGAAAAACCTAGTAATAGTTGGCATGGATAGTGACTAGAAGGAAGAATTGCAGGTATACAGACTCAAACCAATTGAAAAGAAAAATCTTTTAGTAGTTACATTCATTTTGGAAGAGTTATTTCTGTATGTTTCAAGGAACTTTCAAGTTGTGTAGGTGCACATATCAGTCCATAGAGTAGTCAATGTATTATTACATTTAATAGAACACATACAACTGAAGCTTATTAGTAAAAATAGAGAACAAAGTCCATAAAAGCTGAAGCTTATTAAGGCTTGCTGCTGCCTTTTCTCTAAAATACAACGAGTTAACGAAACTAATGCTTCTATCATGAATTTGAATAGGAAAAAATGTTTAAAGCAGAAAGTCTAACGGAGGAAAATTGACAGTAGGTGCATCATGTAAGTATTTTTTTATCATGAAGTAAGCACATAAAGCTTTAAAACCCTCCGAAACAATATACAATCAAAAAGTTATAAATGTTGACCTTGAACAAAGAGAAAATCTATCAAAGTATTCAGTTCACTAAAAAGTTCAACTGATGCATTTAGTAAATTAATCACAAGGTAACATGCAAATCACCAACAATGATTAGGCAGATCAATAGACAACAAAAGAGGTCAACAGAAACGAAACCTAGGTGAAATCATACCACTAAATTTAGTTTTGGGCATTCTCATGCTTCTCCATCTTATTTGTTAACTATCCGGTCACCCTACTTTGGGAAAATGTAACTTCTTATATTTAGTGTCTTAATTCATGATGTACCTTATAAAAAAGAAGATTTTTTAAATTCATGCTGAAATATCTGAATTGTGGATAAAAAAAATAAGGAATAAGGATACCAAAATTTTAGAACATAATCTCTTCTTGAGGTGTCTTATGTCTCTTCTCATTGTTTGTATTGTTTTTGTTATTCTTTTATTTTTGAGTTTGTCATTGTTCTTTCTGTTGATTGGATCTTCTTCTTTGTAATGATGCTGCCTTGAGTCTATCTGTGATGTTGTATTATTTTTCGCGTCACTCGACTGCATATTTTGTTGTTCAGTTCTTACTTGATCATCTTTATTTTTGTTCTTTTTTCTGCTTGAGTCCATGTTTGAATCCTAATTATGCCTTAATTTAGCCGCAAAAGATTGTATCACAATATAAGGTGCAAGCTCTGGGAGTACCTTATTTTTTTGCATTATTTTGTTGATTATGGATTTGCACCTCCTGCACATTGCTACCCTGCTTTCTCTAAAATAGTGAGCTTGTTTCAATTAATTTGTAGATTCTCTTGTTACCTTGTTCAAGAAATTAGTCGAAGCAAATAGCATGATTAGTCTGTATTTGTTTATTACCAGATAAATCTGAATATTCTTTTGCTCAGATGTTTCCAGGTTTTTTTGGAGTCTGAATAGACCCAGTCTGAATATTGATTTATTAATAATGTGCAACAACAAAAATGTGACACTGAACTCTCTAATCTGTCGTTGTCAAGTTATCACTATAACGAATTACATTAGATTTGGAACCTTGTTCTGGAGGTCTTATATTGTTTGATGTGTGCTAATATATTTTTAAGATTAGTTCAGGTATATTTGAAGCTGATGTAGTACCAATACAGATGTCACAATAATGTAATGGAATATGCATTCAGTTCTATGAAATTGTTGCATGCGACTGAAAGAGATGATTAGTTCTAGAGATTACACACGCTTGTGGATTTTGTGCTCCTACTTTTCCACTTTCTCTATTTGTACATCTCGTAAGGTCTTATATTGTTTATTGTGTGCTATATAATCTTTGTGCTGGAGTTTTTAGCTTATTGTAACATGGATTTTTACAATAAACAACAACATACACAATGTGAATGCATATTAATGTTATCACACTGTTAATTGCATCATAAGATGTCTGTATCTTCGTTCTAACACCATATATTTCTTTTGTTGAAGCAGCAAGGTATCTTCCTTTTCTTTATTTTCCTTCTGGGAAAATTAGCACACTTATGTATTCAATTAAATGTTAAGTTTTGTATTTTGTAAAGTATCAAAATAATCAATTTGATGTTTTTTCTCAGGCTAACATGATCAAGAATACTGAAACTATCGTAGTTGGCACAAATAAAAAGAAGTGCGTATGTTTGAAAAAAACTACAAGATCTTTCTTTTCTTTCAAAAGGAGCAAAATTTCATGTATATAATTACTACTTTTGCATCAATTCTTTAATATTTGTGCTCTTAGAAAAATTTTGTTAGTTATTTTTTATATCCCAAATTGTTCTAGTTAATGGGGATCTAATTTTTATTATTATATAGTTATAGATTTTCTTATGTGCATTTCTTGTGCAGATTTTTTAAGAAAATTGAGGTCAAGTATCGACTTGAGCATGCTCGATTTTTCGATTAACAATTTATAAAGATTTATTGCTAATTTACTGGAGATTTTAATTCCATTTGAATCAGGAGTTCATTAGTTAATTTTATGTTGAGATTATTACATTTAGTTAGATCTCAGTTTTACTTGAGATAGAAAAGATTATTTATTTTGACATTGTTTACTTCTACAGAAAACTTGTTATATCGTTATATTCTTATTTTGTTATTTGATTATACTAATATTTGCTTCATATAATATTTTTTGCTTATCATGAACAAGATAGTTTTGAATGCACGGATTGTTTGTATGTATGTGTTTCGAGAAAACCTATATATCGATTTTTCTGAGATGTTTAAAGAAATTTGGTAGAGACATTAGAATATTAATGATATTTAACAAAATATAAAATAATGCCACCAATTTTTATGAAATTGAGTAATAGCATTTGTTGACATTAGCTAAAGTGTCATAAAATTCAACGTTTTATTTTATAAATGTCACAAGTAAGTGTCTTGAAACTTGTTTTACCAAAATTTAATCTAAAGGTCAGAAAGTTGGGAGAATGAATTATAGGTGACAAAAAAGTTTTGAAATCTAAAAAGAGTGACCCTAGTTTTAATTATTAAGTGTAGGTGACAATTTTAAAAATAGTACTAATGACACTAATTTTAAGACCCTCAAGTTTTATTATTTACATAAAAGCCTTATTCCCCCCTCCCACCATCCCATCTCTCCTCTCCACCCTTCTGCCGCTTCCTCCTCTACCACAACCATCAATTTTTCCTCCATTGCCATCACTCTCTTATTCTTATCTTCCTCTTTTACCACCATTTTTGCCACTTTCTTATTTTTTATTTCTGCCTCCACAACAATTATCACCTCCACCTTCATTGTTCCACTCCACCACCCTCTCTTTTTATCTCACTTGCTACAACAATTATTATAGTTCGTGCAGCAACTTCAGCAGTTGTTGTACAAATTTGAGCAGTTGCTTAAAAAACTTCAACAGTTGCTACAATAACTTCAACAGTTGTTGAATAAACTTTAGCAGTTTCTAGAATAACTTCAACAGTTATTGCGACAACTTCAACTATTGTTTGATTTTCTTAAAGGAAAAAATGACTTCAACTTCAAAAAATTTAAACAAAAAGGATCAACAAGAGAAAAAATAAAACGTAATAAAATATAATAAATGATAACGATAACGATAGCAACAACAAAGAAAAACACATAAATGGAAGAAGACAAAAAGAAATGAAGAATAATAATAATAATAAGAAGAAATCTGCAAAGAGAAAGAAAGAAGGAAGAAGAGGGAGAAAGAAATTTTGAAAGAGATTTTAAATTTTAAAATTTAAGAAGAGAGGGAAACTTTTCAAATATTTTGAAATTAGAAATGGGGTTTATTTTGAATGTTATTAAAAGTTTAAAAGTTTTAAATATTACATTTAGACCCCAATTATCTTAATCACTAATTAAAAGAGTTTGACTTGGTCAAAAAAAATTTGTCACCAATTTTAATTTCAAGACTTTTTTGTCACATATCCCTCAATTTACTCCAGAAAGTTTAAGTGACATTTTATTAAGTCGAAAAAATAAATGTCATATAACTCATATCGGCATTTACTTAAATGTCATATATTTCATACCGACATTTACGTAAATGTCAAAAATAAATATCATATATCTCATACAAACATTTACCTTATTAGCGAAACTGAATGTCATATATATATATATATCTCATACCGATATTTATCTAAATGTCGAAAATAAATGTCATATTTCAGACTGACATTTACCTACATGTCGAAAACAAATGTCATATATCTCATACTGACATTCACCTAAATGACACATAATTCGACATTCATATAAATATGAAAAAAAAATGTTGTAATAATCTTACCAACATTTACATATATGTTGCAAAGTAAATGACGCAAATTCTTTTCAACATTTACCTAAATGTCACAAAATAAATGTCACAAATTCCTTCCAACACCTAATTGTCAGAAAAATTCTCTAACTAAAATTTACATCATTTGATCCAAATGTAAAATAAATGTTGGTAAAAAAAATTGTGACATTTAAACATCATAATACGACATTTAGAAAATATCATTGTATCTCTACTTTCTTGTAGTGAGGCCCACCAACAGACTATGTGTGTTCAAGCTAGATCAACAAGATGCTGGATGCTGATCTTGTTACTTGCGTCTGCGTCATAATACGATGCAGGCCAACTGGCATAGGTACATTGAATGTACGAGTATGCGAGTTGGAATGCTAACAAACACAGGCTCGAAATAGATTATGAAAGAAATAATTTCCTTGGCTCTTCTAAACTTATGGATACTCAACTCAATATAAAGCAGTAAAATACATGCGATATAGATAAAAAAAACTTATTAAGCAATTGAAATCAATCTTAGTTCGTTAAATATAAAGAAATAACAAACTTAACTTTACTCATTTAAAAGTAATATAACTTATGTGGGAGATTCTCTAACCGACAACCATCACTATGAGCCTAAGTGATGATACATCATTTTACCCCACGCCGCTGATGAGCATCCTATACTGTGTCATCGGTATATGACCTTACTTAACTTAATAGAATCACTGCTTAACTTAAGTGATCAACTAAAAAGTATGATTCTTTAATGACCATGATGACTACATATTTTATGGAGACTTGAGTTAATATGAACTCGCATCCACATATCGGTGCTCAATACTTCTCCCAAAATATACTTAGCTCATATGTTTTAAAAACAAATTATTTCTTTGGGTTGAGATAATACTCAACACTTGGCTTAAAACTCTCTTGGAATCGATGTTCCCTTTTCCTGCTTAAAACTCCTTTGGAAATCTCAAATTCCTCTTATCTTAAATGTGAAAATATTTATTAAGTCCTTGGGAATACTTAATTCCCTATAGCTTATGAGATATGAACTCAACTCTTTACTTTTAGCTTAACTTGAAACTTTTAATCTTAAAACAAAGTTAAGATATTTGTAAAAGACCTTGAAAACTTTGATGAACTTCACTTGACTTTGACTCTTGACTTTGATCTTAACTCTTAGTTGAATTGACTCTTAAATGATCCTTGAATTGAATTATGGATTCAAGGATTATGATTTGTGTTTGGAAAGACCTCATGATATTTAGGAATAATTCCATATAGCTAAACTTGAGAAAAGTTACAAAATCACAGTCTTGGAACAAGTCCGCGAATCAGAGATGCCCCTAAATAATTATTTACGAAATTAAATTTTGAGACAGTGGAGTCCGCGTCTTGTCCGCGACACGTAGTACCTTTTATTTCACAGAGGGAACATGTCCACAACGTGGACTTGTTGACGTAACCTGTCCAAATTTTTCCTTCTTCGTTTTCAAGCCCCAATTCGCCTAAACTAGAGTATTTTCCTCAAATTCATTTTAGATTTTGATATCCAGCATTAGTACTCACGAATCTAACTTACAGCAACTCTAAAACTCAACTTAAAGATCTCAAAAACTCCACAATTCAACCCAATTCAACAACATTCAATTTCAAGAATTCATATCATGAGAGACTTACATACCTTGTGGAATAAAATCCGTGAAGAATCCGCAATCAAATCCTTTCAAAATGATGAATCTTGTTTTTCCTCTTCTTTTTTCTCTTGCATTATTTCCACAAAAAATCCTTACTATATTTTTCAAAAGCGTAAACTGAACCCAGTTAGTTTAGCCCCTAAAAATATTAATCAAAAAATTAATTAATTAAGTTGGGTAAGTGAAAAACCAAACTACCCTTTAAAAATTCCGGATTGGATTTTCTTTATTACAACAGCCCAACTTCCAAAGGGCATAACTCACACATTCGAACTCGAAATCGCGCAAACATGGGGGCGTTGAAAAGATGATTCCAAGAACTTTCCAACCATATCTGGCAGTACACCTAAATCATCCTGAACTAGAAGTTAAAGCCGTTTGAAGTTGACCAAAAACTCAGTTTAACTTACTTACCAAATTTCTAGATTTTTAATTTCTTTCCAAAAATAACTCTTTCCAATTTGTAAACTTTCTTCTAGTTTCTTTTTAGTTGCGATATATAGTAGCGGGATGACGTGTTTTAAAATCGTAAATAAAATTCTTAGACAACCTTATTTTGTATTTTTGACTTTATGGGTTAAGAGACGACCCCTGGGCTATTCCAACTCGTTTTCCACCATTCTTGAAGATTGAGGTAAGATTTTAAATCCCTAAATTTGTCTTTCGATCCGTAGAACGTCTTACAATGGGTCAATATTGATGGACAAGGATTTCTTGAAGAATCCTATGGTGGAATTAACCCTAAATTGACTAGTCGGGGACATGGTTTGTGTAAAAACCCTAAAACGAATGAATAAGCTAAATGTTTAAGGTGTCAAGAATGCTTGCGATTAGACCAAGGTTCACACATATTGATACGCGTAGAACCAGACCTCAGAACCCTTACTACGACCAAGCCAACTAACTTGGGGAGTTAGTTGAACTTGGAAAGGTTGGAACCAACCAAGTAAGGCTCTCAAAAATGAAGATTTAATCGAAGGAGTCTTTACCGGACTTAAAAAGAAGAAATTTTAAGTTTTGAGGGTCTAAGGGTAAAATGCTCTTTTACCAGGCTAGGGGTAATATCGTAATTACCCTAAATATATAATTAATTAATTATTTAATAAAGTGGAGGGGCAATTTGGGGAGAGAGAGCCGAAATTGGTCTCTTGAAATAAAGTCTTGCTTCACCCGGGTTTGAACCTAGGTGGGAGCAAAGATTTAATATGATTTTTTTTATTATTGGTGAATTAATTTAATAAATTTATAATTAATGGCTGATGTAAAAAGGGAAATCAGATTTTATTATTATTTATTATTTATTTACTTATTAATTAATATTTTTTTTAAATTGACTAAGTCTTGCCAACTATCCTAGTTTTAAGATGCACTATCTCACACTATCTCTCTCCCTCAAGCCTAAATCTCTCTCTCTCTCATCCAAATTATTTTTCTTGGATGCAAAAATAGAAGATAAAACATTAGAAAGCAATCAAAAGTTGTCTAAACTCAAAGAACTTACAAAAAAAAAATATACAAGCAAGCAAGCTAACTTAAGAAACGAAAACTTTGCATCATCTTCTCGACAGGTTTGTGTTGAAGGTTTAGGGGAGGAGTTTGGCAGCACTTGGAAGGTGTGGAAAGCTACAACAAGGTATCGGTTTTCTCTCTTGGAATCCTTTCTTCAAGAGGAATTTCTTTCTACAAAACTCGACATATGAAACTAGGGCTGTCCCCTTGAATGTTGAACTCCTTGTCCCTAGTCTCCTTCCGATTTCAATCTAAATTAGTTTAGAAATCATGTTGTTGGTATGGTTGCTGGTAGATAAGTGTGAAATATGATGTTTCTTGTGATTTTATGATTGGAAATAGCAAGCATGTTCAATGATGTCAACCGAAAATGATGTGGTGCAATGTGTAAAATGTTTGTTGTTGTTCTCCGTTTTGAAGTCTTAAAATGGGTTGTTTCATGATTGGAATTATTGTGCATAAGGTGTGTAAATTGTGATGTTAAATGAAGTGTAAGGTGGCTGATCATAAGTGGAAAAATCTAAGCTAAAACAACAATGAATCTACACCTAAGACTGTGTTAAACGAATCATGAAAGTACCTCAAAACGAACGTATGAATGTTGTTAAATAAAGGATAGAAAATTTAATAAAATTTCCAGCACTTGGTGATGGAATTTTCGGCAGAATCCTTAAGGTTGAGAGTTTTAAAAATATATTTAAAATATGTGAGGTCAGTGGGGATTGAACCCAAGACCTCACTACATGAAAACTGGAAAAAAAAAGGTGTGGGATTCGAACCCACAACCTCTTGGTCAAACAAGAGAGTAAGAGGGGAATTTTAAATTAATAAAAATAATGGGGGGAGTGGGATTCGAACCCACCACCTCTTGGCTGAAGAAGGAGACAAAGAGAGAAATTAAAAAGAAAACAAAGTGAGGTTGTGGGGGATCGATCCCACAACCTCACTGCCAACACTTAAGTAGTTAACTTTTAAATGAAAATGAAAATAAGGAGGCTGTGGGGGTTCGAACCCACAACCTCTAAGTCCCAAGCGAAATAAAGAAAAATAAATAAAGAGAGGCTATGGGGGTTTGATCCCACAACCTCCTGGTTAAGCCGAAATGGACAAGAAAAATAAATTAGAAAATAAGAGGGGGCTGTGGGGGTTCGAACCCACAACCCCTCGGCCAAAAGAGAGAAGTTCTAGAGAAAAGGAACTAAAAAGAAATGTTGATGTTCGGGTTCGACCTAGGGTCCCAATATCATGAAGACTAAAAATAAAGTCAAGGAAAAATGTAAGTATTGTCCAAGGGATTCGAAATTGGGTTCCCTTGCCCAAATTTCCGTATTGATACATAAATCATACGTGAATTAAATGTTCAAGAATAATGCCACCTACTTAGATCGAAATCGATATCTTGGCATATATACAAGATACATTAGTCTTGTACTACATAATCTTAGAAAGATATGAGTCACTTAACGAACTATGAATGAAGCCTCATGGCTTATATGTATAGACCCATAAGTCTAGCATACGCTTAAAAATAAGTGAACCTAAGATGTATGTAAAGAAAACGAAGAAACCCTAGAAGGGTTAAGTAAGAGTGTGAAATACGCAAATGGCCAAGTACATGGCATGTGATGAAATGAACTTTTATGTAAAATGGGGTGAGTAATTATGAAGAGCAATTGTGCTAATGTTAATGAATGTGGTGACAACATGATATGAGGCTAATGTAAAAGATGAGAACAATCTCAAATGAGCCTAAGTAATTGTTACCAAAACATACTCACCTATGAGAGTGTAAATTTAATGAAGAGACCAGTCTCTATGAACACTCTAATAAAAGTATTGAGATTAACACACTTAATACTAATGATGAGATGAGAAATCATCTATTGAGCTATGATGTCCTCATACTAGAAGCCAGCTTCCATGAATTATGAGTTGAATGTAATGGAACTTTATACTGAGCACCGATAGACTAGCTATGAGCGGTGATGCCTTCTTTCGGGAAGGGCGAAGGTTCACGTAACTCTCATGAGATGACACTGTCCGGCTTGCCGAGTATGGGTCTCCTTATATCTCCTGGTCTTCGAACCTATACTGCCAATATAGGGATGTGGCGGGGTTAAATTCCCATGTACGCTAGCATGTTTTGGGTCACCTTGGCCGGTGATTCCACCTCTTTTCGGTGTGGGGGAGACACTAGATTTCATGATGCTCACATGATCTATGTCGGTTAAAGTTAAAGTTTCCAATGAATGAATGAGGCCAGCCTCAAATGAAGCACATAATGAAATGAATGATACCGAAGGTGTTAGAATAGGATAATCAAAAGGTGAGTTAGATTCAAGTAATGACATTAGGTCATTCTTGGTCATTGCACAACGAACATAATGAAAGTCTTAAACTACATCCTAGGTATAGCTGGTGTTTACACTGGCCTATGAACGAAATGAAATGGAGTACGTATGAATGAACGAAGCAGACTCTGTGTTCGCTAATGAAGACTCTCTAGTTGAGGTCCCATCTGTTGAGCCCTCATTTCTGGGATGTCTTAATGTTAAGTCCATGATTCTGAGGTCTCATGGCATATGGATAAATGATATTAAAGGAGCTATGTGCTACATACAAAGTGTGTTGTAAGCTATATGATATGTGCTACGTGTAAATGTTATGTGTTGTTTGCAAATGTGAAAAGTATGATGATGTATGTTATTCTCATGGCATAAGCTTCCTATTCCAAATATGGAAAGCTCACTGACTTTCCTAATCCAAATTTGGAAAGCTCATTGACTTTCCTAATCCAAATTTGGGAACCTCCTAATCTAAATTTGGCAAGTCCACTGACTTGACTTCCAAAAATCATGTCGTTAGGAAAGAGCTATTATTTCTCATTCATGTCCTTGGTGTGTGCTTGCATATACCCATACTTAGTACAAGTGTGTACTAACCCTATACATCTATACTATTTTAGGTGCAGGCACAGGTAGGCGATAGAGTTACAGGATCATTGTTGCAGCTATCCGGACGTCAGCATTCATCCGGAGTTTGGTAGGTACTCATGCTTTCGAGGATGCTATTGTTTTACATTCCAGCTTAGTTTTAGAGTTGAGCTAGTGGAGCATGTTCCACTAGCGTTTCTTTCCTGTTTTGATTCAGACTTTGTATTGGACCGTTTTGGCAATTATACAATTAAGATTTATTGAACTATTCCTTTCATTTGATTATCTCTTAATGTTAGATGGTTGATGGTGAACAAATTACGAATGTATTAGAAATGTTTAGTAAGCAATATTTAGAAAAAAAAAATTTCAAATTTTCCGCTAAAATTAACCTATGTAAAGTAAGAATGACGTACGTAGGCTTGTCTGCGACCTCTGAGAGGTCAACGACGCCAGTCTCGTCTGGGGTCTAGATTCCAGTCGTGACAAAGTTGGTATCAGAACACTAGGTTAAATTCCGAGAATAAGAGTTCACATCAACTACATTGAGTAGTTTCTAAGTCATGGTAGTGAAGTGCACCACTATCCTGAATTAGACACTGCATGATGCGTAGGAAAATTTCCCTTCTTCTAATCTTATCGTGCTTTTCCTAATGTCTGAGTTCTTGGTGTTATGAGCGTGTCTAACATCAACCCCTGTTGTTTTTCAGAGAATGAACCCTAGGAGGGCTATTGGTCAAATGAGGAGGGGGGCAGCTGCTGGGGGCAATCGAGTTCCACCCCAGGCCCCAGCTGAAGGAGTGGCCATGCTGGTTAACCCAGCTGGGTTGACCGATGCTGAGGTGAGGGCATTTTTGGCCCAGATGGCACAGGCCATCACGATGCAGGATCAGGCTATGACTGCCCAAGTCAGCCGGCATGATGTTCAGAGGGAGAACCCACCGGTTCGCAGCATGGCTGACAGACTGCGAGATTTCACGAGGATGAACCCTCCCATATTCACAGGGGCTAAGACATCGGAGGATCCTCAAGAGTTTGTAGATGAGGTGCATAAGATCCTGGTGGCTATGGGGGCCACTGATATTGAGAAGGCTGAGTTGGCTTCCTATCAACTCAAGGATGTTGCACAGACTTGGTGCAAGATGTGGCAAGATAGCCGTGTCTTAGGTGGAGTGCCAGTCACTTGGGAGCTGTTCAAGACAATATTTCTGGAGAGGTTCTTTCCCAGGGAGATGAGGGAAGTCAAGGTTGAAGAGTTCATCAACCTTAAACAAGGATCCATGACAATCAGGGAGTATTCCATAAGTTTGTTAAGCTATCCAGATATATTACTTTCCTTAGTATTTAATAGCAAGATTGAGGAGAGTACTGAGGATTGTTGAATTATCCAGGTATGCTACTTCCCTGGTTTCGAATAGCAGGGATGAAATGAGTAGGTTTCTCACAGGAATCAATGGAGACCTGGAGGAGAAATATTGGTCTGCGATGCTCCATGATAATATGGACCTTTCCAGGTTGATGGTACATGTACAGCAGGTGGAGGACAGCCGTACAAAGAGGGGTATTCGTGATGTTAGGAGGCCTAGGCCTCAAGATCAGGCAAGTCCCAGCCACGGAGGCCACAGAAATAACTTTGGCGTCCGTGAGCAGCCAAGGTTTAAGAAGGGACTCTCCCACCAAAGGGAGTCAAGTTCATCCAGTGGTCTCTATGATAGGGATTCCGAGTCCAGAGATAAGAGAAACAATGAAGTATATACACCTAAAGAAAGGCAACCTTGCAGGAAGTGTGGCAGACAGCATGGAGGAGAGTGTATGATGGGCTCTAACGCTTGTTACAGCTGTGGAAAACTGGGACACATGGTGAAGGATCGTCCGAATAGAATAAGTCAAGAACAAAGGAAGGAGAGAGTTCAGACTAATGGCCCAAATGAAGAGGCTCCAAGGAAGCAACGATTCTTCGCACTCAAGTCTAGGGGTGCAGGAGAAGGCACTTCTGATGAAGCCTCGGGTGCGTATCCTTAATTAGCCTTTCATATATTTGACTGTGTATGGTGTTTATGCCCTAGTATGAGGTTAATATGTTTGAAGTCATCATGTTGGTTGCTGATTTATATGACTTTTATGTTGACTTATGATGTATGCTTTGATGAGACTAGTTTAGGGAAGAATTCCTTAGTCTATTAATGTGAAGCTACTAGTAGGTTTCAAGGATGTGTACCATCATGTTAAGATGTGAATAAGATATTCACCAATGGAAGTATTGAAGTACCTACGTATGTGTACGTTCTATAGCTGACATACTTATTGTTAGTAAAGAGTAGTGTCATTCGGGGACGAATGTTCCTAAGGGGGGGAAATGCAACAACCCTAAAAAAATGAATAAGCTAAATGTTTAAGGTGTCAAGAATGCTTGCAATTAGACCAAGTTTCACACAGATTGATACGCGTAGAACCAGACCTCAGAACCCTTACTACGACCAAGCCAACTAACTTGGGGAGTTAGTTGAACTTGGAAAGGTTGGAACCAACCAAGTAAGACTCTCGAAAATGAAGATTTAATCGAAGGAGTCTTTACCGGACTTAAAAAGAAGAAATTTTAAGTTTTGAGGGTCTAAGGGTAAAATGGTCTTTTACCAGACTAGGGGTAGTATCGTAATTACCCTAAATATATAATTAATTAATTATTTAATAAAGTGGAGGGGCAATTTGGGGAGACAGAGCCGAAATTGGTCTCTTGAAATAAAGTCTTGCTTCACCCGGATTCGAACCTAGGTGGGAGCAAGGATTTAATATGATTTTTTTTATTATTGGTGAATTAATTTAATAAATTTATAATTAATGGCTGATGTAAAAAGGGAAATCAGATTTTATTATTATTTATTATTTATTTACTTATTAATTAATGTTTTTTTTAAATTGACTAAGTCTTGCCAACTATCCTAGTTTTAAGATGCACTATCTCACACTATCTCTCTCCCTCAAGCCTAAATCTCTCTCTCTCTCTCATCCAAATTATTTTTCTTGGATGCAAAAATAGAAGATAAAAACATTAGAAAGCAGTCAAAAGCTCTCTAAACTCAAAGAACTTACAAAAAAAATAATATACAAGCAAGCAAGCTAACTTAAGAAACGAAAACTTTGCATCATCTTCTTGACGGGTTTGTATTGAAGGTTTAGGGGAGGAGTTTGGCAGCACTTGGAAGGTGTGGAAAGCTACAACAAGGTATGGATTTTCTCTCTTGGAATCCTTTCTCCAAGAGGAATTTCTTTCTACAAAACTCGACATATGAAACTAGGGTTGTCCCCTTGAATGTTGAACTCCTTGTCCCTAGTCTCCTTCCGATTTCAATCTAAATTAGTTTAGAAATCATGTTGTTGGTATGGTTGCTGGTAGCTAAGTGTGAAATATGATGTTCCGTGTGATTTTATGATTGGAAATAGCAAGCATGTTCAATGATGTCAACCGAAAATGATGTGGTACAATATGTAAAATGTTTGTTGTTGTTCTCCGTTTTGAAGTCTTAAAATGGGTTGTTTCATGATCGGAATTATTGTGCATTAGGTGTGTAAATTGTGATGTTAAATGAAGTGTAAGGTGGCTGATCATAAGTGGAAAAATCTAAGCTAAAACAACAATGAATCTACACCTAAGACTGTGTTAAACGAATCATGAAAGTACCTCAAAACGAACGTATGAATGTTGTTAAATAAAGGATAGAAAATTTAATAAAATTTCCAGCACTTGGTGATGAAATTTTCGGCAGAATACTTAAGTTTGAGAGGTTTAAAAATATATTTAAAATATGTGAGGTCAGTGGGGATTGAATCCAAGACCTCACTACATGAAAGCTGGGGAAAAAAAAGGTGTGGGATTCGAACCCACAACATCTCGGTCAAACAAGAGAGTAAGAGGGGAATTTTAAATTAATAAAAATAATGGGAGGAGTGGGATTCGAACCCACCACCTCTTGGCTGAAGAAGGAGACAAAGAGAGAAATTAAAAAGAAAATAAAGTGAGGCTGTGGGGTCTCGATCCCACAACCTCACTGCCAACACTTAAGTAGTTAACTTTTAAATGAAAATGAAAATAAAGAGGATATGGGGGTTCGAACCCACAACCTCTAAGTCCCAAGCTAAATAAAGAAAAAATAAATAAAGAGAGGCTATGGGGGTTTGGTCCCACAACCTCCTGGTTAAGCCGAAATGGACAAGGAAAATAAATGGGAAAATAAGAGGGGGCTGTGGGGGTTCGAACCCACAACCCCTTGGCCAAAGGAGAGAAGTTCTAGAGAAAAGGAACTAAAAAGAAATGTTGATGTTGGGGTTCGACCTAGGGTCCCAATATCATGAAGACTAAAAATAAAGTCAAGGAAAAATGTAAGTATTGTCCAAGGGATTCGAAATTGGGTTCCCTTGCCCAAATTTCCGTATTGATACATAAATCATACGTGAATTAAATGTTCAAGAATAATACCACCTACTTAGATCGAAATCGATATCTTGGCATATATACAAGATACATAAGTCTTGTACTACATAATCTTAGAAAGACATGAGTCACTTAACGAACTATGAATGAAGCCTCATGGCTTGTATGTATAGACCCATAAGTCTAGCATACGCTTAAAAATAAGTGAACCTAAGATGTATGTAAAGAAACGAAGAAACCCTAGAAGGGTTAAGTAAGAGTGTGAAATACGCAAATGGCCAAGTACATGGCATATGATGAAATGAACTTTCACGTAAAATGGGGTGAGTAATTATGTAGAGCAATTGTGCTAATGTTAATGAATGTGGTGACAACATGATATGAGGCTAATGTAAAAGATGAGAGCAATCTCAAATGAGCCTAAGTAATTGTTACCAAAACGTACTCACCTATGAGAGTGTAAATTTAATGAAGAGACCAGTCTCTATGAACACTCTAATAAAAGTATTGAGATTAACACACTTAATACTAATGATGAGATGAGAAATCATCTATTGAGATATGATGTCCTCATACTAGAAGCCAGCTTCCATGAAGTATGAGTTGAATGTAATGGAACTTTATATTGAGCACCGATAGACTAGCTATGAGCGGTGATGCCTTCTTTTGGGAAGGGCGGAGGTTCACGTAACTCTCATGAGATGAGACTGTCCGGCTTACCGGGTATGGGTCTCCTTATATCTCCTGGTCTTCGAACCTATACTGCCAATATAGGGATGTGGCGGGGTTAAATTCCCATGTACGTTAGCATGTTTTGGGTCACCTTGGCCGGTGATTCCACCTCTTTTCGGTGTGGGGGAGACACTGGATTTCATGATGCTCACATGATCTATGTCGGTTAAAGTTAAAGTTCCCAATGAATGAATGAGGCCAGCCTCAAATGAAGCACATAATGAAATGAATGATACCGAAGGTGTTAGAATAGGATAATCAAAAGGTGAGTTAGATTCAAGTAATGACATTAGGTCATTCTTGGTCATTGCACAACGAACATAATAAAAGTCTTAAACTACATCCTAGGTATAGCTGGTGTTTACACTGGCCTATGAATGAAATGAAATGGAGTACGTATGAATGAACGAAGCAGACTCTGTGTTCGCTAATGAAGACTCTCTAGTTGAGGTCCCATCTGTTGAGCCCTTATTTCTGGGATGTCTTAATGTTAAGTCCATGATTCCGAGGTCTCATGGCATATGAATAAATGATATTAAAGGAGCTATGTGCTACATACAAAGTGTGTTGTAAGCTATATGATATGTGCTACGTGTAAATGTTATGTGTTGTTTGCAAATGTGAAAAGTATGATGATGTATGTTATTCTCATGGCATAAGCTTCCTATTCCAAATCTGGAAATTTCACTGACTTTCCTAATCCAAATTTGGAAAGCTCATTGACTTTCCTAATCCAAATTTGGGAACCTCCTAATCTCAATTTGGCAAGTCTATTGACTTGACTTCCAAAAATCATGTCATTAGGAAAGAGCTATTATTTCTCATGCATGTCCTTGGTGTGTGCTTGCATATACCCATACTTAGTACAAGTGTGTACTAACCCTATACATCTATACTATTTTAGGTACAGGCACAGGTAGGCGATAGAGCTACAGGATCATTGTTGCAGCTATCCGGACGTCAGCATTCATCCGGAGTTTGGTAGGTCCTCATGCTTTCGAGGATGCTATTGTTTTACATTCCAGCTTAGTTTTAGAGTTGAGCTAGTGGAGCATGTTCCACTAGCGTTTCTTTCCTGTTTTGATTCACACTTTGTATTGGACCGTTTTGGCAATTATACAATTAAGATTTATTGAACTATTCCTTTCATTTGATTATCTCTTAATGTTAGATGGTTGATAGTGAACAAATTACGAATGTATTAGAAATGTTTAGTAAGCAATATTTAGAAACAAAAAGTTTCAAATTTTCTGCTAAAATTAACCTATGTAAAGTAAGAATGACGTACGTAGGCTTGTCTGCGACCTCTGAGAGGTCAACGACGCCGGTCTCGTCTGGGGTCTAGATTCCAGTCGTGACAGTTTGAACTAGGGTTCATAGTTTGTTAGTATTACGGGAATTTAGTGTTTATTTATTGATTCATGTATATAAATTGTTGTTTGTAGACCATTAATAAGCGTAACGAGTCCGGAAAGGGAAGGATCAAGTTTTTTAGGGTTTCAAGCTTATTTTGAAGTGGGTGATGCTTGTGATTCTATGATTGTGTAATATACACTTACTTTGCATCGTTGTGATACTTGTATATGTATGCATGTTGCAATATTGATCATAGTTATTGAAATGAGATACATGAATATCGATACCATGAAATCATGACGTGAATAAGTGATCTTGAGGTGTTATTGTGATGTGTGATTGGGATCGGCTGCCACGTTCTGACACTCTAACTTGGATCGGATTGACACGTTCCGCCATGCTAACTGAGATCGATTGCCACATTTCGACATAAAAATTGGATCAAATTGCGACGTTCCAGCATGCTTACAGTTTTACTTTTGGTTCAGTGAGAGGACCAACTATTTGATGAAGCATGTGAATCGTGATGTTGATTCTTATGATAGTATTGAATATGTTGATAGTTAAGAATGTATTATAATATTGTAATTGCTTCTTTATGTTACACTAGTGGGATAGCCGCGTGATCCTACCAGTACATTGTGGTTATGTATTGATTCTACACTTGCTCTTATTTTGTTGAGTACAGGGTATCTTCACGTGACTGTTGGCAGACCTCGCTTAGGAGATCGGTGATCGCTTCGAGTTCAAGGGTGAACCACCTCGTTTGGGCAGCCATGGAATTCTCTTTAGTCTATGTTCACCATTTTCGGACATAGACCTTGTTTTAGTTAGTTAGATACTGGAAATTCTTATTAGATTTGTTCTCTTTTCTAGTTTTGGTGCACTGACTTTCAGATTCTAGGTTTATCTTCCGCATTGTTAGTTAGTTATTAGATCTTTAATTAGTAATGGAACTTAGCTTAGTTATTTAACTTGCTTTCGTAACTTAAATGCCTTAGGTTTTAGATCTATTACTTTGGTTGGTTGTTATTAGTGGTTCTCCCACCGAGTTGTAGTGTGGGTGTCAATCACGACGGTCTATGTCGTGACACTATAACTTACTGGTTGCAACTTTCCTTCCTTCAATAATTCAGAAAAGGAAAACTATGCTCTCTTTCTCAACTTTCCTTCTTCCGCAATTCTCCTTCCTCAATTCAAATCAACACTTGATTCCACAACATTTAATTAATGGAGGAAAGTGCAATTTTCATATAGGATCATAGAATATGTAATTCAGAGCAACAATACATCAATTCTAACGTTGAAACAATTTTTTCTTATTCAATTTGTTCTTTTAATAAGAGATGGCTGAAATGAAACATAATGTGTCCCTTCATTAAAAGATAAACATATAAAAAAAATCAAATAGATAAATTTTTGTGTGCACATGCAAAGGCAATGTAAGTAACAAAATTCCACCTTGAGAAATACATATATTGCTCGTATTACTATACCACAAAAAAAATTCAAACAAAATATATCATCATGTTCTACCCGATAAAAGCATATGTTAAATTTAATCCCACAGTAATTTGCAGCATCTCAAGTGTATATCATAAATTTCACACTTATCAATAGCGGCCAATTTTTTTAAAAAAAGATCAGTTGAAGTTTTATAATTGCTGAAACTCTGTAAGGAGGAGAACCAAGCTTGGGCTTAGGTGTCCCTTTTGTTTTTGTTTAGCTAAAAGATATGTGAATTGGGGTGGAAGTTGACTATGGGGTAATTCATTTATTTTTGGTGTCAAATAAGTGTAGTTTTCCCAATTTATAATAGTTCACTCAATAAGTGAGATATTAACCATATATATTGCAAAATAACCTTGGATGCTATTGTAAAACTTTATTTATTAATATAAAACTTTGAGTAGAATTCAAAAACCTAAAGTTTAGCACCCTTGAGTTCCCTCTACTTTACTTGTGCCTCTTTACTTCATAAAAGAAAAAGACAACTTGTCTCTTAGGATGTAGAATTCAAAAACATCTTTGTAATAAAGCCAATTGTTGGCACAAATTTATCCATCAATATTAATATTTTTTGTTTCAATTTAATTATCTATTTTAATTTGATACAACTGTAAGGAAAAAATGGCATGTCTTACATGCAAGTCTACCAGTTGTACATCTTCATATGTATATGGTTCAAAAGTATCATTTTGTTGGCTTTCGTGTGATTCTAGTTTGATCAATGTTTGGATTTTGAGGATGAACCTATGATTAGTTAGACAAGAAGATTCTAAAATTGAGGTACAAAGAGACAACTTCAGTGAAATGTAGTGGAGACGTCGTCCAATGGAGGTGCCACCTTTCTCTTTATTCTTGAGGACGAACGTAGGCAGTGACTTTTATGATCATATTGTGTTTTCTGCAAGTTTTCCATGTTTTAACCCTTGCCTTAACATATTGTCATTTGTAACCTATGAAGATGGATGACATGATTACCAAGGTGATCGGACAAACATTGAATGAGTTTTTCAATTACTGAGCTCAAAATCAAAGTATGACAGATTCATTAAGTTTGAAGAACATTCACTACTTAATTGGGTAGTTGGTTAGACGATCCTGGGATGTTTAGGGGTATTCAGGTCATTGGTTGGATTTTGAAGTTAAGAAATTTAATTGGCAACGATCAACTTTCAATTAAGAATACCTCAAATCAATGATTTGTTGATTCCAATAGGTACAAAAAGTAGTTTTTAGTTCATTTGTATAGTTAGTTTGTTTTTGGAGGATTCTGAATAAATCAAGAGAGTCCTTTCAGGAAATTTAGAATTTTAAAAATCGTTGATTTCCGTTGTTATTTAGTGCATGTACACCTTTCTTTATGATCGTTAAGGGTTGACTACCTTTGTTATGATTAGAGCCGGTAAAATGAGTCCATATTTTGGTAGTCTGCTCAATTCGTTCATATTTTAATAGGTTGGGTGAGTGATTTTTTATATGGGTAAAATATGAGTTGATACTCATATTCGACCTATAAAAATATGGATAAAATATGGATTGATACCCATATTCGACCCATAAAAATATGGGTGCAATATGGATTAGCCAAATGGATTATGCTTCTAACTTTTATTCATTCAAAATTCATGATATCACTAAAAATATTGTAACTTCTCTTCCTTTTTATGTTCTTCTCTAGAACTAATTATTTTTCTCCATAATTGAAAAGGTGAAGTCTTTGATCCTCCAAAAATATATATTTTAAATGTACATTTCTTTTGTTAATTATAATAATATTTATTTATTTATTTAATTTTATATTGGATAATAAATAATAGTGTAAAATAAGCAAATCGTGTATTAATATTGACATTGCTTAAAGTGCATTAAACATGTTTTAGTCCTAAAACGTAAATATTCAATTACTTTGAAATTTAAAATATTTTTCACTTGTTATTACATAAATTTATTTTATATTGAAAAGTTATTGGATTTTTTTGAACTTTTATGATAAAATAAACTAAATGAACATTTTCAACATTTTTCATCTAGAAAAAGACTAAAATATTTTCCCATGTTGAATTCTTAAGTGGAGTACTATTTACTCATGAAAATATGGATAAATATGGATAAACTAGTATTTTACCCAACCCATTAGTTATCAAATCCATTTTACATATATAAAATATGGACGGGTTGAATTATTACCCATTTTATGTTGACTCATTTTCAACCCGTTCAAATTTGACCCAACACGCCCATTTACCACCACTAGTTATGAGTTATTTTTAACTTAATTAATCAAACTTCTATAATTTGGAAATTATTTTATAAATTGACATTTATTTTAAAAAATAAAAGAGTCCCAAGAAACATTCTTATCAAATTCTAAAAGACTTAAACAAACAAAAAAATCTTTTAAAAATTTGAAGAGGATAAGGTTGACGACACTTAAAAAAAATTAAAATCTTTTATTTTGACAAGACACCTAGGTTACAGAGCCATTAGAAGGAAGGAACAGTCAAAAACAACAAAGATTATTCAATTGTATATGTATTTTTTTAAGTAAGTAAACAAAGGAATTAAAGAGGAGCTGATAAATTAATATAACACTCCAAATTCTAGGTTAATATAATGATGATCAAAGACGGCACCCTAGACGATCAATCTAGGGGTTCAGTGTAGTGGTCCGAAACTACACCATGGACGTGATCGATACCCGTGAACCATTATTGGTTCTTTCTCAATTTGTCAAACTTCTTAGCTTCTTTCTCACTCATATTACCACAAACATTATTACCCGTTGTCTCCTTCAAAAAATCGACAAATGAACTACCACTGGCCTCCTCTAACATAGTGTGAATTCCATCATCATTATCATGTTCTTCATTTTCATCTTCAATAGAAATTGCGCTTCATTGCTATATCACATTTGTGATTGTTCCCCGTGGTATATCCATTGCAAGTAACTTCCCATAATTCCTTGGATCAATAGGTAGTCATACACTACTTCATGTGTTTGAAAATAAACATTCAAACAATCTTGACATGGGCATCGAACTTTAGAATTTCTATCAAAGTGAAATTGAACAAGTTACATGAAAGATTGGACACCCTCAACATATCTTTTAGAGAATTTTGATTCATGCATCCAGCCTTTATTCATGATCAACTGCACAAACATAACAATTACCCATTAAATATTGTAAAAGAAGCACATGCAAGATTCTTTCAAATAAAATAACAATTACAATAATCCATCAATGCTGGAATACTAGCGAAAAATAGCTTTTATGGATTTCAAACAAAAACACAGACAGTATAATCACACAAGTATCGTCTACAAAAGATGGTGTGTTCGCAGCCTTACACCTATCTTGTAAAGGTAGAGAGGTTGTTTCAGACAGACCCCAACTCAAGTAAAGAATGTTAAAATCAAACATTATATATAAACACAATGATAAGGAGGACATGCGAAACACAAAAACAAATACCAGTAGCAACAACAAACAATGAGATGTACAAAGCAAAGTTAGTCACTAGTCCACATTTCGATTCGTCATGGTGATATTAATAACTAATATATATTGCTTGTATTAATAAAGTTGTGTACACACCACCTTTCCTAGACTCCACTTGTGAGATTACTTGTGTCATTGGCATTTCCAATATCCAAGGAATCCACATTTATGTTTGTTGGTTGGTGAAAAAATCCATGTAGAAATCTCACGTAGAGAAATCAAGGATTGTATTGATATGTTGATCAATTATTGATGAATTGATGAATAATAATGTCATGTACATACTCCTTATATAGGAGAGAATTGTAGAGTACTAAGTTAACTATACTTAGAGTCCTACTACAATACATATTATTACTATAATAATAATAATGATTAAATCCTAATTGTGCTATAACTCTAATAGTAATCTAATCCTAATAATAATATAATTATATACGAAATATAACCTAATTAACATAGGTAATATAATCCTAATGTGACTCTAATTCTTCAACAATGTTGTAACTCGACAGTCAGCTTTGTTGGACTTGTTCCTTTCGACATGTTCCAATCTTCAGCTTCCTTCTTCATCAACACTTGTTGTAGACAAGTCAGTCAACTGTGTTGGACCTGTTCCTTTGACATGTTCCAATCGTCAGTTTCCTTCTTCTTCAACAGTTGGAACACGTAAATCTTCGCTAGCAGTTCAGTCTATCAAGTATGAGGTACACCAAGGTGAATACTCAACTGAGAAAAAGAATGTCAAAAGAGGATAAAGAATGTAACATGTATGTTCCCGATTGTTGCATAGCAGGGAGAATGGAGAAAATTTCATAAACTACACCAAAAACATTTAAATCTGATTATGTACCTAGTGAGCTTTCAACCAGAATTGCAGATAATATGGTTCATAAAAAACAAACAACACCATTTTAGGACTTCTATAAGTGGGCGATCTTATGGTCGAACTTTTAAGTCCCAGTTAAGCTAGACAATGGAATTAGAATAGACAATGGTCGACTTGATTTACAAATGCTAAAAAAAATTAGCAACATCTAATAAGAATTGATAGAAAGAGAATGACTAAAAATTTCTATACAAGGATAGAAAGGAAATAGAGAAGAAAGTTTGATGCCCATGTCAAGATTGTTTGAATGTTTATTTTCAAACACATGAAGTAGTGTATGACCACCTATTGATCCAAGGAATTATGGGAAGTTACGTGCAATGGATATACCACGGGGAACAATCAGAAATGTGATATAGCAATGAAGAACAATTTATAGTGAAGATGAAAATGAAGAACATGATAATGATGATAGAATTCACACTATATTAGAGGAGGCCAGTGGTAGATCATTTGTCGATTTTTTGAAGGAGACAACGGGTAATAATGTTTGTGGTAATATGAGTGAGAAAGAAGCCAAGAAGTTTGACAAATTGAGAAAGAACCAACAAGGTAGAGATGCTATTTTGAATAAACCCTCGGCTCAAGTACAGAACATCAAAATCAAGCATGAAAAGATATAAATTAATAGCAATGCTTCCATGCCAAAAATAAAGGCATAGAAGATCAGTAGCAATAACAAACAAAATAGTAATCGAAGCAAACATAGTCACCGGCCAGTCCACAGTAGCTAATTATCTCTATTTTTGGTGAATTAATAAATTGTACTAGAAAAGCATCAAGAGGATGCATGGTTAGTTTTTACAAGAGAAAAAAAAGAAGCTGCTTCAAACAAAACATGAAGCAAACATAAGCTTAATCCTGTGAGCCAAATGAATTTCCTGAATACCCTACTAATTGTATTTGACAAAAGGAGGGATTTCACTCTCGGCGCACGATAAGCAAGGATAGCTATCGTACGCTATGACACGCCAGATACGACCGCCCCCAACAGCACAACCACCCATACCGATTGAGGAAGAGAAAGTAGAAGAGTCAAATAACACCCCTGTGAATGAAAGCCTCACAAAATAGATGACAAACAGAAGAACGGTCACACCATGAAGAGAGACGACAAATAGTAGAATGGTCACGCCGGGAAAAGAGATGACAAACAGTAGAACGGTCACATTAGAGAGTGGCATAGCCCAATCTCTAGCACCAAGGATGTTGTCCGGGGAGGGGAAGTGCACCCACAGTTATCCAACACCCAACAGGGATCTCACCTGTTGCCCCAGTCATAGCATTTACCAACATGGTTGTAGCAGCTCTAAAACTCCCATACTCAGTTGGGTCGTCAAAGACAAGCACGGAGAAGGTAAAAGGGAAAGAAGACGAAGAAGCCCATCCCCAAAAGCTGAGTCTTGCAGATGTTGTTCGGGGCAATAGGAACTGCCAAATTAAAATGGTCTCCAACTGTGTTTCTATCCTCCATTGATTAAAGAAGGAGTAAAAATTGTCAAACTGGATCCAAAGGAGTTTGAGAAACATGGCGTAAAATGGAAGTCGGCACTCATACGCTATGTCATGGGAAAAAACCCTAACTTCAAAGACATGTTGAAATTTGTCTATGGAGTCTGGAACACTGTGGCCGCGCCAAGGTTTTACTTGCATGATGATGATTATTTTATCATTAATTTGAATCTGAGAGCGATAAGGAGAACATACTCGAGAATGGACCTTATACGTTCAAAAATAAGAATGATGTTGATCCTATCATCCTAGCTCAATGAAATAAGAATGCTAGTGTGAAGATCGGGGTCCATGAGACAGGGCAAGAAGCTAGCAGCCTACAACAGGATCATTCACAAAGATTGACCAAAGGGAGTAGGCCTACTACTATACCCCCCAATATGATTTTGTGTTCCTGGAACAATAAAGGACTGCATAAGTCCTATAAACATAAAGAATTAAGTAATTTCATGCATATAAGAATAAGTTTGACCTGGTGGCTTGCGTAAAGCAGTATAATAGTAGTTAAATACAGAAGTTCTTGGGACGACATTGGAGTTTCATTAGTAATTATTCTTTTACCTTAAATGGCAGAATTGATGGGCACTGTAGTATGTAGTGCAATCAAATATGTTGAGTCCAATTTGGTGAGAAAACCTGTCTCTAGAGTCCAAAAAGAAAAAATTCTACTAAGCTAAAGCAGGAAGCTAACAAAATCCAAAAACTTATCCACATTGTTTACATGGGGAAAGAATGTACCAACTGATAAAACTCTTTTAAATTACTGATATGAGTTGCCCCGAAAAAATGGAGAAACTCCATTCAATAATGATTGCAAGAACACAAAGATAATCAAATTAATTAGATAAATACTAATGAATCCACACGTAAATCAAACTTCAATTCATTCATTTGATAAACTTGTTCATAAGTCAGAATATAGTATTTTGATGCTAAGAAACAAACAAAGATCAGGGAAAAGGCCAGCAATGTATGAGGAGAGAACAAGATTGAAGTAAAATAGGATACTTACTAGGCTCGAATGCAGCTGATTGCTGATGGCTGATGGCTGATTGTACGAAGGCTAGAGAGTTCTGATGGCAACAACGTGAGAGTGAAAGAACGAGGAAAGGATCAAAAGAGTCCCTCTTCTTTGGGTTAAGACTCAAATTGATTCTTGAGTTTTCACATGGAGCACTAATAGTCCCTCATGTTTGCAATATTGGTGCACCTTTGGTCCTCCTTCAAAATTTACCAATTTTTTTGCATTGATTTATCCATAACATATGTATGCGATGTTCAATCGACATTTTATAAGAATGTGAGATGAAAAACACTTTGTTTTGTTTAGTAAAAATCGTATTGCAGGTAAAGTCGAGAGGTTCATCACGATAATTTCACGCGCAATACTATAATTTGTTCTTAACCTACAAAGTCATATTTAATATGTTCTTAGTTTAGCTGCAGTAATATTTCAAGTGAACAGCACAAGGTGTTTTTCTTATCACCTTCTCTCAGATAGAGTTATTATTTCTATTAAATATATAAAAAGACGATTGGACATTCCTTCTATAAAATTTTGAACAAAATTAATGTTAAAAAATAGGCAAAATTTTAGGATAGGACCAAAAGTGCACCAATATTGCAAACATGAGGGACTATTAGTGCTCCATGTGAAAACTCAAGGATCACTTTGAGCCTTAACCTAAAGATGAAGGATTATTTTGAGCCTTTCCTCAAGAAAGAACAAATGATGCAGCTGCAGAGGCTATTTTCTGAATGCCCAAGGCTATTGACAACAATTGCTTAATTAAGGAAAAGAGAAACCTTTTTTTAATTTAATAAGAGAAATTAAAAATAAAAATAATTTAAAAAAAAGTTTATGGTATCAAAATTTGAAAAAAAAAGAATTGATTGTAACTATTGATTAGACTCAACTTACTCTTATGTGAAAAAACATGTTAAGTACTTCAAAAAAAATTATTATTTCATGATATTGACATTAAAAAAAATTAAGATATTTGTAGTTTTATATGATTTATTTTTTAGCTAAAAATAAACTTTACTTATTACATCAAATTTTTATTATTAGCTAAAGTTGATATAATAAGTGAAAATGTTAAAGGGGACGTCCTGTAAAAAGCCAATTAGAAAAGAATTGGGGTCAGACAATTTTTTGGCAGTAACTTGGATTTTCCAACCTAGTTCAGATTTGGATGAAATCGGAGTCTATAAGGTGTAGGAAAATATGGTAGCAATCGGATGAGTTAATTATGATTTTTATTACATGAGTACTTAGATAAGTCGTTGAGAATTTTTGTACGGATTTACGAAATTAAATTTGGGTGAGTAGAACTCCCGAAATTGATCTTAGATTGAACGAGTATTTTCTGAGTGTCATTTGATGATGGTGTATTGTGAAATGGGGTCTTAGAATTATTGGACTAGGGCTTAAAATACCCTTAAAGTATCAGAAATGGTACAAAATTACCCTTCATCCACCTATTGGCTCCAAAATACCCTTCTCATCCTCCTATTGGCTCCAAAATACCCTTGTCATACACCTTTGGGTTCAAAATTGACCACTTATTTAACGATTTTAAATTTAAACTATTTAAATATTTTTTTAATACATGACTCTCATCTATTTGTTATAATTTAACTTACTAATATAATTTATAAATCAATTTACTACCACCATTACTAATTAAACCACACTCAATTAATAAATCTGCTCCATTACTAATGCAACAACAGAAAAGCTACTGTCAATGACTGTTTCTAAAAATTTGAGGCGAAAATTTCTATAGAAGTAGATTATCATACATTTAAGTCCTCAATCAAAACATATTATAATTCAAGTGTCTAATTATAAATTATCGATAAACATAAAAGTTTGACTATGTTCATCTTGGTATTCGTTAGTCTCAATTATGTGATGTTACTTAATAGATAAAAAAAATTTAAAAAAATATATTAAAGTTTAGAAATTTGAAACAAATAATAAATATTTATAAAATCAGATTAAAAAAGTGCATGAATTAATTCGCAATGTACTACTTCCTTATCTTTAATAATAAAATTCGAATTCAAGCTTGAAAGAGAATCCTATTGAAAGTGTCCTCCTAAATAAGAGGCTCAACCTAAATTTAATTGGGGTTTCAATTTGGACTCGAATAATTTTGAATGTCATTTTCAAGAATATGTAATTTCGTCATGTTTTAGTAATGTTTAGGGATATATTGATATTAGAATTGACTTATTAATTGGATTGGGTTTAATTAGTAATGAGTGGGTAGTGAGTTGGTTTATAAATTATATTAATATATTAAATTATATCAAATAGTTGAGCGCCAAGTATTTAAAAAAATACTTAAATGATTTAAATTTGAAACCGTTAAATAAGTGGTCAATTTTGAATCCAAAGATGGATGACAAGGGTATTTTGGAGCCAATATGTGGGTGAAGGGCATTTTGGAGCCAATAAGTGGATGGACAGTAGTTTTGTTTTCAATACTTCGAAGGTATTTTAGGCCCTTTTCCGTAGAATTATTAATTTTGCACACTGGTTCATGCAAGCCGCTAGTGTGAAATTTCTGCCGCCAGGGCGGGGTCGCTGTAGTGGGATGAGTGCGCCATGGCGGAGCAGATGCGACTTAAAGTCGTAAATAAATACCAAAAATATTTTATTCTGCACTTTTTGACTTTGAGAGCTAAGCAACGACACTAGGAGTATTCTTGACAGTTGTTCACAATTCTCGAGGCTAAAGGTAAGATGTTCACTCTCTGAATCCGTTTTTCAATCCATATAATCTATTTTCTTGGGTTAATATCGATGGCAAAGGGCTTTGATCAGGAATTTATCATGGGAAAAGCCCTAATCTGGGTATGGAGATCTAGGGTTTGGTCTAGTGTTATTGTGTTTGTATAATTAGATCTTTGATTGTTGATCGTAGCGTATATTAATTGTTTGTAGACCTGTGACAAGCGAAAAAAATTCCGAAAAGGGAAGATTCAAGTGCCTTAGGGGATTCAAGCTTGGATTCGAAGTAGGTGATAGTTGTGATTTAATGTGTTATATATGTTTGTTTTGCTTCATTATGATTCATGTATGCATGTGAATGTTGTATTATTGATCACACTAATTTTAAATGAGTATGAATGAATAACTATATGTCATGAATCACTTTTTGTTGTATGATTGTGAAATATACATTGTGATTGTGATTGTGGTGTGATTGTGTGGTTCTCTTATTATATTGTATATGTTCGGTATATGCATGCTTATAATGTTGCTTTGGCTTATATATGTTTCACTTAATGGGATAGACGTGTGATCCTACCACTACACGGTGGTTGTGTACTGATACTGCACTTGCTCTTATTTTTGTTGAGTACAGGGCATCTTCTGGCGGCTATTGATAAACCTTAGTTATGTGATTATTGAGCGTGACCAGATTCAACGGTGAACCGGTTCTTTCAGTATACCATGAATCTCTCTTGTTTAAGTCCACTCTCTTCGGACTAAGACTATTTATTAAAGGTATTTATTTAGTGTTAGGGATGTACCCTTGTTCTTAGACTTGCCATTAGCAGAGTTTTGGTACATTGACTTTCAAGTTCTAGGGGTTGTTCATCTGTATTAGTTTTAGTTGTCTTATTAAACCTTTGGAGTTTATGGGGACTCTATATTTATATATTGTCATTTAAACATGCTTCAGTATCTTTAAATGCCTAGTTTTTCATTAAATTGCTTAGTTGGGTCGTAGTTACAGTTTTCTCACTGGAGGGTTAGTGTAGGTGTCAATCATGACGGTCTAGGTCGTGATAAAGTTGGTATTAGATCCCTAGGTTCGTTGATCTTATTGTACCAAAACGAGTCTAGTAGATTTTTGCAGAACGGTATGATGATGTTTGTATAGGACTTTAGGAAAAACTCACATCTTTCTACTCGTTCGTGCTATGACATGAATCTAATTGATATGTGTGTGATGCAAATTGGTATCTTTCCTCTTTAAATCTAGAGCTAGAGCAACAGAAGTGGTAACACCATCACTAGCAAGAGAGGATATGTATATATTATCGACAGTTGAATAGGGTTACCATTCGGAACAAGTAACCTTTTTTACCAATTTCAAGGTGCATCGATTTTCTCTAAGATTGATTTAGGGTATGATTACCATTAGTTAAAGATTAAAGCGGTTAAGGATTAGGTTCGACCAAGTTTTGTGATAGAAATTAGCAGTTTTTTAGGGCTCGGTAGCTACTATTGTCGCTTGTGGTATGATTTGAGTCCAATTGGTATCTTCTGATTCC
This sequence comes from Solanum sitiens, assembly GCA_016801875.1. NCBI lineage: Eukaryota > Viridiplantae > Streptophyta > Magnoliopsida > Solanales > Solanaceae > Solanum > Solanum sitiens. Next base: position 2,004,391 of record JABWTJ010000331.1, read on the forward strand.
AATTGGTACCTCAACGAAGTGAACTAGACAATATAGTACGGGCTGAGGGACACAAGCAAGTTAATTGGAACTGAGAAGGTTCAAAATGATATCTGGCCTTAGGGGTCGTATAAGGCACAAATGAACAGTAATAGTCGTCTATGGAGTGAACTAACCAACTAAATTAGATTGGTCTGCGAGTTGTAACATGGAAAGGTGAATGTGAATGGTGTATTACTTGAATGTTTTGGTATGATTATGTGTGCAATATTGCTTGTCTGAATGCTGATATGTGCAATGTGCTAGCGCAAATATTGAAATTGTGCAAGTTGTTACCTTTTGAGTGTAGTGAAAAAAGTCACGAGATTAGGTGCAATGGTCTAGATAAATTACGATGTGGTTCAAAAACGAGAAATCTGGACGTGCATTGTGACCAAATGATTATCATGTGAGAGTCTGGGTGTATCCTGGGGATATGTGTGGCGTAGTGTTGAAATGATGAAAAAAGAGATTCTAAAATGCGTACTTCGTTGGGTTGACTCGGGGTAGGCAATGATTATTCCAGCTAAGGGTATCACCTTAAATGTCTAGTTATAGACGAGAATTTGAGGGGAAACTATTAAAGAGAGAAAAACCATAGAAAATCGTTGACATGCTTTCTGTTTCCGTCAAGGCCGCTGGGGGGAATTTCCCACCACGGCGAGATTGCCAGTGCAGGATGTCTCTCGCCAGAGCAGGATAGAATGATACAGAATCTCAGCCCTATCTCTTCTATATTTCTCCAATCACAATTACGAACCCCGAATCGTACTGAACTAACCCCCGCGATCTAACTCATTGTTCAACAATAGAATATAAGTTATAAGTGTGTCAAACTTATGGGGAACCTGAGCATATGAGGAGGAAATCAGTGAGGTCATGGAGGCGGGGGAAATGGAAATGCAGGTACAGTAGTAGTATAGTCAAGCGAGGAGGTTGCCCGTCAAGATTACATGACTGAGTAATATGTTTTTCCGGGCAAAACCGAGTTTGAGGTGTGATTCAGTGGTCACTAGTGCTACTCTTGTCTGTGCTCGGATGGATATTGTTTTTTGTGATATGGGTTCTACTTATTCGTACATGTCAGTTCAATTGCCTTGGGATTTGATGTGGTTTGTGATATAATTGATACCCTCATCCATGTTTCAACCTAGTTGAAGAGTCGGTCATAGTCATCCTTGTATATCGTGTTTGTCATGTTGTGTTTATGGATTTTCAGACTTGGGTTGATTTGGTTATGTTGGATATGAATGACTTGATATAATCTTAGGCATGACTTGGCTGTGCGCCTATTATACCAGGCTTTATTGTAATACTAAGTCGATAACTCTAGAGACCCCGGGTAAGGAAAGATTTGAGTGGGAAGGGGTACAAGCCTAAGTCAGCTAAGGTCATTTGTTTCGAGCGGGGTAAGAAACTGGGGGCAGGGATATTTGACTTATTTGGCTCATATTCAGGATGCTGAGGTTGATTCTCCCTCTATTAGTCTATTCTTGTTGTGTCTAAATTTAGAGGAGTGTTTCGTAATAATTTTCCTTGTATGCCTCAGAATAGAGATATAGATTCATGCATTGAATTAGAGAATGACACTCACCAATTTCTATCTCTCCGTATCGTATAGATCCATCAGAATTAAGAGAGCTTAAGGCTTAAATCCAAGAGCTTCTTGATAAAGGGTTCATCCGTCCTAGTGTTTTCAAGTGGGGTGCTCCTGTCTTGTTTGTTAAGAAGAATGAGGGTAATATGAGGATTGATGATTTTATCTTAAGCCATAAGAAAGTGCGCATAAAAATGAGGTTAGTCCTTTGAATTTGATGAGTATACCTGAGTTTGAGGTGTTATGTCGATGAAAATGTTATTTTGTGTGTCTTGAGTGCCTTTCTAAAATGAACCTCTTGCACTATTTGCTTCTCTGTTGCATCTGGTGGATTTATCTTGTCATGAAAATGTTCAAAGTCTTTTTCTCTTCATATGTAGTATATAGTAGCTACCAATGTCATTCTAAAGACCTCATCCCTTGGACGTTTTCCTATTGCATGATGACTAGCCCATTGCATCTGGTGAATTTTAGGTAGTATACAGTAGCTACCAATGCCATCCTAATGACCTCATATGTTATCCTGGTTCTAAAAATAAATAGCCATTTGGAATGACCAAGGTTATTGCATATTAGTTTTACTCAGGTCCATTTTTATAATCACCCCTATATATGACTCAAGTAGAACTGATTTATGGAAAATTTATGGGTGTGAAAACATGATGTTGAAGTTTGTCAAATGATGCTTCTTGAACTTGTCTCTTAAAACTAGGATAGGGTGGAACTTTGAATTAAGATTAACTGAATCAAAACCATTTCAAATGAATATTTTAAAGAGAAATTAAAAAAAATATGAAATAAATAAGCATTTCTTTATGAGGCACTATATTTGTTAAATCCAAAGCCTCTTCTTAACACCTTATCTTATACTCCATCCGTTTAAAAAGAATGATTCTATTTCCTTTTTAGTTTATTTCAAAAAGAATGATCTCTTTCCTTTTTTTGGCAACACTTTAACTTTAACTTTCCACGTGACATGTGTAAGACCACAAGATTAAAGGGCATTTTGGTACATTTGACACAAATTTAATTTACAGCCACGAGATTAAAAAGTCTCCTTTCAGTTCTTAAACTCCATTTTAAGTCAAACTAGACCATTCTTTTTTAAACGGAGGGAGTATAAGTTTGCTGAAAAGTTTTTGTGCCTTCAAATTTGGACATATCTTGCATTAAGTTCTCTTCCATATGTTATCCTGATTCTTTAATCTATAGTGATTATTCAATAGTTAAATTAATCTTATGACGAGAATATAGTGAATTCTTATTTATAAATCACGTGTGTGAGACATTCCAGATTGTTAGTATTTCTTCTTTACAGAATTTTCTTTAGTTGTCAATGATTGGTACTTTTATATAACTATTTTTATTAATACAATGGAGTTTATATCTTATGAACATACTAAATTACATATTGTGGTTTTCGTAAAATTCTGCAAATCAATGGCACCGATGGACGTGTCTTTAAGCAAACTACACTTACCACGGTAACTATTAAAGCTAATCAATCACCGGATGAATCAAATCACATTACCCCTATTGGTGATACAGGTAATGCATTTTATTAAATTTATTAATATTAAGTTATTGGCCAAGTTGTAACCGAAACCATTAACTATTGAAACTTCCATTTATATTAGGCTTTAAATGAAAAAATGGACATTAGATCAGTATCTGAGGATTCGAGGCTGGTGAAAATGAAGTTAGGCAAATAAAGTAGTGTGATAAATGAAGTTGATTTTGTTCACTCTAGTGAAAATCATTAAACGCCGGATGATGGGGATGATAAGCAAGTTACTGATAAGTAGGCTATTGAATGAAAACTGAAGCTTGTTTAGCTTTGATTATTCTATACATGATACTGTTCTTTTTGAAACGCAATGGAGCTTCTTTATTTCAAAGTGAAATCTAGAAATTTTTAGATGAGAGTTTCAGAACTCACATATTCACAATACACAATTAGAGTCGTAAATAATGAAAGTACAAAATCGATAATAGTAGTTTTTAGTGTACTTCTGTGTTCTTTCATTTCTTCTCCTCTCTTTCTTGTATTTCCGAGTTGCTCGAATGATTTTTATGGTGATTTTAAATTTTACTACAGTAATTCAATCATCAACTCAAGATGTGCGGATTTAACTTATGAAGTTATCAATGATATTTTAAAATTTTAAATGAAGCGCTTCATGATATCACCTATTATCTTATGCACAGTTTTCTTAACCTCAAAGCCGTTGACTGTTTGTTTGAGTAATTTCAATTAATTTTTCTTTATCAATAGATTATATAAGTTACAAAAATTGACTCTATGAAGTTAAAAAATGTTGCAGTAGATAACATGTAACAACTTTTTCATCATAACTTGAATTTATTAGTCTTGATTTATTTTGACCAACTCTCCTTTTCTTATCATCACATAGAAATAGGTAGGTAAAGGTACCTTCTCTGCCAATATGTACAATTTGAACCTTTTGCTGGATGGATCGGTGTTATGATCTCCACCTTTAGAATCCAACGACATTTTATGTAATTTGCAGAACTTATAACCAGCGGCATGATCTAAATGATTAAAAGAGATACTATTAGCTCTCTTATATTATGTTTGTTTTGTCAATGAATCACTTGACTTAGTTATTTATTAGGATACTAAACAATAAAGCAATTTTTTAGCTATTTCTTTCTTTTTCATGTACATTACTTCCATATGTGCAATTTTTTTAGATTTTAGGTTATATGTAAACTAACGTTTTTTCAACAGATGATTCCATTAGAATCAGGAAAGGTCGTGGCAGGACTACGGGAAAGGTCTTGAAAAAATGAAGAAGTCTATAGGAGGCAAGATGAAAATAGAGTTAGGGGCAACAAGTCTATAGGAGGAAAGGAAGGTCAACTAAACCAACTCAATCAGCAAAATTATCCAATGAGTTAGGGGTAATTGTCCAAAATTTTCTTCCGCTTCCAAATAAGTTGAAGGAACTCACAAGAGAGGACAAAGATGCAGCAATTATTTGATGTCGTGTAAGTATTCTTTACTCTTGAACTGAAATTTTAATGCTTACCCAGGCACTCATTGGTTATGTTAAAAATTACACCATATTGTTCTAGAGAACTTACACATGAACTGCAATTACTTTTTGTGGTATAGTACAAGTTTATTGGACGACAATCTATTCTTATCTAAGGGCACTTGAGTTTGAGGTTTATTAGTATGTTAGCAGATATGTTCATTATTATTTTAATAGAAATGGAAGTTTAATAGTTTTGTGTGTTTCTTCATAACTTAATTACTTTTAGGAGAGGTTTGATAATAATTTAGATGAGGATAGATGCGAGAATATTCTGAAAAATAGAAGTGGACAATGGCGCTACAAGTTAAAACAACTATTTGAAAGTGCACGCTCCGAGGAAGAAGCTCGTGAAATTAAGTGCCAGAGTTGACCCCTGAAAATTGCAATAGACTTTGTGACATGTGGATCAATCCAGAGCATAAAGTAATTTATATTCATCTTATTCTCGTTGATATCTTTTAATATAAATAAATTTTGTTACCAAGTATGAAGTTACAGCTCAAGTTAAAACAAGACAAGAAGGCTACGACATTTCAGCTTCTTATTATCCTACTTATCTATTTTCTTCTACTAGTATAAACTATTTATAACATCTAACCATTTGTATATGGTGCCTATTCTGTGGTTTCAGGTAATTTGAAGTAAACTTTTTAGGCAATGGCTTGGGAACAACTTCAATGCATCCATTCTTCTTCTGGAATAATCTTTGGTTTCTTACCTTTCAGATATAATATACTACTACAACTGTACTATCTTATAAATCAAATCCCAGATACTTCTCCATTTACATTACTTCTCCTCCCATTTGAGTTCCTCCTCCCGTTCCATACTTGTTCGCTGGATGTGTATTAATTTGACCAATCTAAGTCATATGTGTTCAAAGTAATCGCTTTCAAAGAACAAAGGTTGAATAAATCCAGGTTGGCTATAAGACAATTAACATTGTAATATATATCCATTCTCCAGTTTGCCAAGCTATCACAAGTATGTATTCTGCCCACCGGCCAGTTCTACTAATCTCAGTATAAATTTCAATTTTTGTACATCTTGATTGCAAATATCACTTCCTTCCAGCTAACCTTTGCAAATTATCCTTAGAGTTTTTTTATATATACTTTTTATGGTCAGTCTGGACATTGTACTCTTGTAGTTGTTAAAGTTACAATATTTTTAATTTTTGTAAAAACGATGAAAAATAAATAAGGTGAATCGAACTAAGCTTAAATATAATCATTTCATAGGGTCAAAAACTTTTGTAGAGGCTCGTGCTGAAATTGTAAGTTATGCAATTTTTATTTTGTCTTTTATAAGGAAATTTTAGTACTATTTCAATTATTATCTTGTTTACACGGTGAAACAAAACCTGAAAGAATCGAGTTTTATATGCATACCTATTACTCTAATGAAAAAGGGTGGTCATCTCAAGAGACTGAGACATGCTATGTAAGGAAATTAATATTTTTTTAGTAACATACATATTGCATTTGTTCGATTAGTATCTTTAGAAGTTGTGCCTTCTTCAAATATTATTAATATTTCTATGCAGAACAACATGAAAGATTTAAAGATCTATATAGTTCAGGAGAGTCTTCCATGACTATTGATAAAATTGTGAATACTGTACTTGGTACAAAAATGGGATACATAAAAGGTCTCGGTTATGATCCAAAATCTAATACTGCAAGATCTACACAAAGGAGGACTGCGGAATTGGAAGACTCTCAAAAAGGCAAAAGAAGAAGCTGCTACAATCGAACATGATTTACAGAAATGATCAAATGCAGTTGAAACTGGTGTAGAATATCAGCAGTCTCAAATGCAAGACCAGCAATCTCAGATACAAGTATTAAATTCTCAACTAGACATTGTAATGGAACGCCAAGAGGAAATGTTTAATAAAATTCAACTTCTTGGTTGCTCATCGCCATCAAGGTTAGAAATAACATAAACTTATCTGATATGTTCTATTTAATTTTATTTATTAAATATATAAATTTGTAGCATTTAGTATCTAAAATTATATATTTTATATTTCTTATGATGCAATGGACATTGAGCTCCATCAGAATGCCTACTTAGGTGTATTTCTATTTTTATTTTGCCAACTTAAGTTTCATGTCTAACAATTTGTAGTTCAAATAAATTATATTTTGTTCATATCATAATATATAAGTTGGTAGCTTACCTCCTAAAAAATAGTATTGAACATGCATATTAATTTAACTTCAGTTGCTTTCTAAGCTTATTGGACAGATTGTAGAAAAAACTATCAGACCTTATAAATGGAAAACATTAATTTTCAGTAGCTAAGTAGATATCAACATTGTAGAGCTTCAATTGCTATCCTTCTTAATGAATTACTCCTTGATTCTGATGTATCAGGTCATTCAGTAATTATTTTTTTTTAAATGATAATGTTATATTCTTAGAGTTTCTTTGCTGAGGACTTTCTATTTTGTATGCCCCATCTTTACTATGTTTCCGTCTCAAACAATCAGGAGCACTGGTGGTGCAAAACAATTTGTCTAATAGATCAAGCAATTGTTCGTTTTCCATTTATTCAAAAAACATCTGAAAATTAGATATCACCCTTGTTCAGTCAAAACTCCATTGATATTTGCATTGCTTCATAGAAAGAACAGATTTGGAAAGAATCCTTTTAGAGGAATCTATTTGTTCCCCACATCTACCCAAAACTTAGTTCTCGTACCATCTCCATATTCAAGTTACATATTAGCTTGAAGTTTTTTCCGTATACCCCATAGGCATCAAATATTAGATTGAAGTCACCACACTTGGATCTGATGACATTCTACCATAAGGCTTAACATTCGCAGCATTCCAACAATTCTAATTTAAGATAATAAATATTAAGTGAAATATGATATGAAAGTGATAACAAAGTCTTCCCTTGATTCATAATTTGAGAAGGAAAATTGGAATGATGGACAGAATTAGTGAAGCCTTTCGTCTCCAAACAAAGTGAAGCATACTTTAAGCATACTTTGAGTGAATAAATTCATCTTTTTCATTTATCTAACATATATATTACTTGTGTAAAATTGCACACCAAGTTTGCTATTTACAATTCCATCTTTCTATCTGATTTACTTTCTTGGACAATTGCAATCCTTTGTAACTGCTTCCCATCAATATTATCCAACACATAGTTAATATGGTATCTACCGAGCATTTCACTTAACTTGCTCCCTATCTCCAGAGCTGAAGGAATTGTAGCATGCTCTGTTAAAGGAGGTAATTTTTCTGTTGGGGATGAGCTTATCATTAGGAGCAATCTAGGAATAAAATATTTGAATAGTGTTGAACAAAATGTCACGGTTGGTGTGTCCATGAAGATTTCAGTATGTGTTGTTAGGTTTGAAAAGTGTGAACAGAAAACGAAGGGTTGTAACTCTCATGAAGGTTTGTAATTTTCCAAAGGGATGCGACCTTTATGAAAGGATGTGTCTTTTCTAAAAAGTTGTGACCGTTTGAAAGGAAGTGCCTTTTCCAAAGGGTTGTGACCTTTCTGAAAGGTTGTCTTTTTTTCAAAGAATTGTGACATTTACCCTTTGTTGGCTATAAACAGAAAGACTTTCTCTCATTTTTTGGCATTGCATTATTCCTTTTTTATGCATACATTTCTTAAAAGGCAAAATTGGTCGATCGTGTATGTGTTTGTGATTTGTCGTTTTCATTTTGTGTTTGTTGAAATTATCGATGTTTGAGGTACAACTACTTCTTTAATGATTAATTCATTTTATCTTGGGATACATTAATCTGCAACCTCGGGATACTTGAGGGGATTAAATTTCTTAAGGACACACAGTGGGTTATGTGGACTTGAATTACTTCTTTTGTTTTTTCTTTTCATCTTTTATTATTTCTGGTTAGCTAATTTGAATACAAGAGATTACAAACACTTCTATTTTCTATGTTCTTTTTATTAAGAAAAACAAGATGAAAAAGAGAATTATTTTATCATATGATAAAAGAGATATGGAATGGATAAGTACTACTTTAATATGTTCGAGCACATTTTCTTTAGTATGTTTTCCTTAGATGGGTAAGATTATTTTTAGTTTCTTCCCAACTGCGTTGAAGCAATTCACCCCTTAAGTTTTCTTATCAATAAGAAAAGTTATTTTATGCATAAAGGTTAAGATATGCACTATTACACTTTATATTTTTTCCTTATGTTCTTGGGTTTACATAACTACGAGAAGAAGTAAATGAAAAAATGTTGTCTCCTAACAATATTTGAACATGAGTTTAGTTTCTTGTTGAAATTAAATGTCTTCTTGAGAAAAATAGGAATATAATGAAAACTGAGAAAAGAAGAAAAAAAATTAGCAAGGAAAGTGACTTGCATGAAATCATTGCTGAGAGATAGAACATGATTCAATGAGAGTACAAAAAAGGTTCTATCTTTATTTTCCTTGATTATTATTTTTTTCTATCCTTTATAAGTTATGAGATTTATTTCATAAATGTTAGTATATATTGATGATCATTATGCGACGATCTCAGAATATATATTTATTATTACTAGTATACGTGCCTGCGCGTTGTACGGATATTTAAAATTTGATAATGTATATTTAACAATAAGTAATCAAATGTATAATGCATTTAATAATACCAATAACTAAAAATTACAATGACAACTAATTTATCCTTAAAAGACACGTGGTTTTTTGTCATGCATGTAGATTAGTATTTAATATTTAATTTTTATTATAATGATAATTAGTATGATATTTTTGAAAAAACACGAATTTGATTGACAACTCTTTTTATATAAACCTCCTAACTTTCTCTCAGAAAAATGAAAAAAATAATTTAAATGTCATTTTTGGCCAAAAGACTTTTCAACTATATCAGAGATTCTAACGGATAATAATTCGAGGGATTATACATATTTAATTAAGATATTCAACTTAAATTAAATATTCATGATACTTTATCTTTTTAATATACCAAATTTTAAATGCATCAAAACTTATATTTATTTTCTAATTCTCTAAAAAATTTCACCATGATACATAAATTTAAAGGATGTTTTTCACTTTCATAGGCAACTTACTCCTATTTTTTCTTTATCTCAACATTGAGCAAAATTTGATGGTATAATATAATTATTAAAAGTTGATAAAAAAAAAAAAACAATAGATACAAAAATATATAATAGGAAAAGAAGAAGAGACTCGTCTTATGTTTTAAAACGTGGGAAGCTTTTTTTCTTTTTTTTTTAAAAAAAAGGTAAAGTTATGTTCTTTCTTTTTTGTAGTTTAAAATGAAAATATTTCATATTTAAAATAATTTTAATTTCAGATTATAAATTAATTTTGTTAATTGAATGTGAATTATGTTTTTAGAAATTCCATCGTGCATAAGTATTCTTCTTCTTTAAACAGATTTTCAAGTTTAAATTGTCTTTCATTTTTATTTTAGATTTTAAATAAATTAATTTTGTTGATTACTTAGTTAATATATTTTTGTTCCTTTTTCTGATTTTTATTTAAGTATTTCCTTGCTAAATTATTTTTATATAAATATTTCTCCAATTATATATTTAATTTTATATAAATATATTTTAATTCAATACTATGGCATCATTCTCTGTAATATATATATATATATATATATATATATATATATATATATATATATATATATATATATATATATATATATATATATATATATATATATATATATTATTGTTATAGGTAATATTTTAATTGTTGCCGAATAAATTTACCTATAATGTAATTTTTTTGGGAAGAAACAACTTATAATTTACATAGTTAATTATAAGGAACAATTTAAATATTATTTGTTTTCAATTTAAATAAATAAAAAATAATCTCACTTTATATAATGGAGTTTGATGCCATTTATTAGTTTTTCCTTTCCTGACATAGAATTTGTGGTCGTGACATCAACATCCTTTATTGTCAATAACACCTAATTTTCAATTCACTGATAACCATCCGAAACATAACATTTTAGAATTTCAAATATTTGTAATATAAAAGTAAGCTTTTTGTGAAAAGAATTATTTCAAAAAAGCATTACTTACCGTTACTTTCATCAGATCAATAATTATACCAGTATTGTATTCTTTGATTGGATATTGACATATATAGAAAATCTCCTTCACTAATGGAGGATTGATCCCTTGATTTGTCTTATTTTGATATATATATATATATATATATATAAACCATGATAATATATTATATAAAAAAAATTATAATTTGAATCATCATATAATTTTTCAATATAAAAAATAAATTCGCAGAACCTCAAAAGGACAAACAAACAAAGTAATTGTATGCATCCCAAAGTATTTCTTGTTCTTCTTTCCCTATTCATTAATGAAAAACAAAACATATATGTGATGACACATATTCATAAGACAGAAATTCAAATGATTCCTAAATTTCATGCACACAAATATAAAAACTTGACCTAAGTGATAAATGAATTATGAAGTAAGTGATTTTGTGGTTTAGATTACAGTTGACACAATTAAAGGGCTCTGTATATCTTCAAACGTAGGAGGGAGTTGTTAACTGTTAAATCTTATCTTAATAGCAATTCAAATTTTAAAGTTTAAATTTTATGAACTAGTTAGATTAGAAAATAAATTATTTGAAAGATAATTATTTTTAATATTTTAAAATCAAATATTAAAGAATCAGATAAAGATCTGTATTTCTTAATTGCTGACATGTTTTTTTATTTTTAAAAAAAGAATCATATTTCTTTTAAATTTGTTTTTTAAATAATAAAATTTCAAGATTAAATGTAGCGATGACACGTAAGCGCTATCACCTCCCCTATTATATATATATATATATATATATATATATATATATATATATATATATATATATATATATATATATATATATATATATATATATATATATATATATATATATAGAGAGAGAGAGAGAGAGAGAGAGAGAGAGAGAGAGAGAGATGTAGATATAGATATGTATTTTGTTTAGAGGGAAAAACTTTTGTAGTTTTCTACTCCTTATGACTTGAAGAGTACAAAATCTCCGTCAGGAATATTAAGGCTAAATGATTTGAAAAAGATAAAATTTTCGTCGGTAGCTAGAAACAGTGTTGTATTTGAGGTTTGTGGAGATTAAAACGTTTTGGGTTTACTACTCAATCTGAATGTGAAACTGATTTGAAGAATATAAAAACTTCATTAGAATTCAAGGTTCATCCGGTTAAAGATCAGAAGAATATAAAAACTTCATCGTTACACTATAAACAAGTTGTATAATGATTGAATCTTTATTTTTAGTCTTCTAAATACTAAGTGATCTGTCTAATGGTGATAGAAACGAAAATAACACTAGTGACATACAATAGTAATTTTTTGTGCCGGCAATGGATGTTTCTATGGATAAATCTCTTCCATAAAAAGGTTTCGTGTTGTGAATGTTTATTTTAATGGCATACAATTTAAGAGTATGGAAGACATATGTCAAAAATAATTTCAAATGCTTGAAAATATTTTTGAGAACATATTTAAAATGTGTAGGGTTCTTTACTTGTGATAAAGATAAAATTAGATTTACTATCTAATTTAAATTTGAAAGTACAAGATATGAAATTTAATGATATTATTGTATTATGTTAGACCAAGAAAATTCTTGGAGTAAATTTGATATTGTGGTCGTTGAGTCTCTCTTTACTAGTATATGATATGACTAGTCTAAAACAACACAATTGTATTACTCGTTCAAAGAATTGTATTCTTTGATAAAAAATTGTCACTTAAAATTTTATGATTTTTCATGAAAATATATGTCTATTTGTATAGACATGAAGATTGGAGAAAAGTGATCTGACATGTTTGTGTTGTAAGACAAACATTTGGGTCATATTCTCCTTATTGGACTGAAGAGACTATGGTCATGGGTAATTCTATAACAAAATGAATGTTATGGAATGGTCCTTCTGCAAAGAACATATGACACGGTGCTAACTCTTAAACAATGTTTGTATTTGACAAAGTTGTAAAAAAATACAGAACGAAATAATGTAGGAAAAACTTACCTCACAGAAGGTCTTTTCTAACCCATTATTTCTGTTTGTTCTTACTCACTTGAATTAAATTGTATGTGACATTCTTAGGACATGTCTATTACAAAACTTTGCTAAGCTGATCAACTTAGAAGTTTTGCTTAACTTTAGGCGCAATAAATCAAAATGTCAAGTATGTGTTGAATCTAACTATGTTAAGCACACTTATAAATTTTTTAAAAGGAATTTGAATTTCTTAGAATTAACTTAGACTGACATTTGTGATATGAAGTCAACACCATCTCGTGGTGGGAGAAAGTGTTTCATAAATTTTATTGACAATTGCATATATGTTATGGCTATTTGCGGAATGACAAGGATGAATCAATAGAAACATCTAGGCAATTTAAAACCAGATTTGGAAATCATTGTCATGATTAGAAGTGGTAAGTTTGAACAAATGAATTTTCTTTTGCAGAAATATATTTGGAAAATGAAATCATCTATCAAATTACTACACATATTCACCTCAATCTAATGAAATTATTGACAAACAAAAAACAAACTTTGAAGGAAATTTTGAATGTCATACTTATAAGTTTGGATTTACCACAAATTTTTTCGGGGGTGCTATCATTATAGTAAAAGGAAAAAAACAAAAAGTTTGTTTGTTCAGAAAGAGAGAAACAAAAATGTTTTTTTGTTAGTAAAGGGAGCAAATTTTTTTTTATTTGTTCAGACTTTATTGTATCCTGATAGAGAACTGTTTGTCGCCCCTTAAAGTATATACAAACAATAATTCTCGAAAGATAGTGATCTAACAAGTTCCAATACAACCTATTTTATATGACAAATGATTATTAGGGAGCTATTCCCAAATGGGTAAAAATAGGATCTAAGACTGTGGATTGTATGTTCATTGATATGCTACAAATCGTAAAGCATGTTAATTTATGGTTCATAAGTCCGAACCGTTGGATAGTCAAGTGAAGGGTCTAAACGACCTTGGAAAGAACCAAAGGAGAATGTACTTAATAAAGAGATTCAGAGGCGTAGTAAATGTCAATGGAATAATTACTTCCTCCAGATTTGATCTTGCAACATTTCTTCTTGAAAATGAGTCCATTTAGTCGAAGAAGAGATGTCTTCTGTGGAATCATCCTTTTTGAAAAAAGGTTGTGAATAGTAGGATAAATTCAATGTTGAGCAACCACACTTGAGAGTTGGTTGATCTTCATCCAAGAAATAAAATTTTTGGGTTAAAGTGGATATACAAAAGAAAGAGAAAGTTGATGAAACTATTGAAAAATACAAAGCAAGAATTGTTGTCATAGGCTTAGACAATAAAAAGACTTTGATTATTTTGACACATAATAAACACTAACTAGGATTACATCAATGCAGATGTTAATTGTTCTAGTTGCGGTATATGACCTTCAAATTCGTCAAAAATAAATATGAAATCTTTTTAAAAAAAATATGGAGAATTGGAGGAATAATTTACAGGGAATAACCCAAGGATTTTATGGTTCCTGGCAAAGAGAAGAAAGTCTATAAACTTGTTAAGTCACTTTGTGGACTAAAAGCATGCGCTCAAATAATGACATGCAAAGTTTGACCAAACTATGTTGACAAATGAATTCAAGATTAATGATTGTGATAAATAGTTTTTACATTAAAGACACTCCAAATCACAAGATCATTGTTTGTTCTTATGTTGATGACAAGTTAATCATCAAAAGTGAAATTTCTAACATAAATGTTACTAAGTATATGTTAGAAAGTAACTTCAATATGAAAGAAATTGAAGATACTGATGTATTGAAATGGTACTTGACAAGTTCAAGTATTTGAATTTCAATATTGTCAAAAATCCAATAAATTTGAGCTTTGTACTTCAAAAGAATGAAGGGAAAAGTGACTTACAATTGAATTATGCTAAAATATTGAAAAGTATGATATATATCATGAAGTGTACACGATCACATATAACATGTGCTATTATTTAACTGAGTCGGTTCATGGGTAATCTCAATCAAACTCATTGGATGACAATGAAAAGAGTTTTTGAGTATCTAAAACATACTTAAAAACTATTGCTTTGCATTATAACTAATATGCAATAGTATTGGTAGAATATAGTGATGCTAATTGAATTATCGGGCCAAATAAAGTAAAATTCACGAGTGGATATGCATTTAATCTTGGTGGAGGAGAAGTCTCTTGATATCTTCCAAACATAAATGTATCGCTTGCTCTACTGTAAAATCAGACCTTATCACTCAAGATAAAACCGGTGAAGAAGTTAAATGACTCTGAAATTTCTTGAAAGATTTTTGGCACAAACCTTGAGTTTCAGTATGCATACACTGTGAGAGTTAATTTGCAATAGGTAGGGGGAGTTGATAAATTATCAAACGGAATAAGACTATGGCCAAGGACAAGTCATTGTGGTGGTAACTCTACCTAGAAGACTGGAGATCCCAAGATCTAGGTTCAAAGAACTCAAACAAAGTCATTAATGACAGTTCAACATTGTCAAAATATTTTTATGGTTCAATCTCATGATAAGACAATGTTCCGTAATAAGGATAAAGGTATAATGACTTTTTAATGGTTTTTAAGTTTGATACAGGGTATATCAAATAGTGTATCTACGGGATAACACATTTAGAAATCACCTATATAAGTGTGAAGTGTAAGCCACTTCAAGAAGAATCCGATAAGGCGATTTCTCTACGCACTTATAAACCAAGACGTGTTCATGGATAAAACGAATAAAACAATGAGAACCAAAAACTGATCAAGGTTTGAATGTGTGAGTTATGTTGTCTAGGTATACACCAAAGCTCGACTGTTCAAAGATACCAAATCTACCGATTGACCGAGTATATCCGATATAAGTCCACTATGAAAAGTTCAAAGGGAACCCACTTATCCAGATGCAATCAATCCCCACACAGTTTTTTCATGCATATGTTTTAAAATTAGGCATTCCCTATTAATTTGGGGGATTGTTGGGCTTGAAAGGTGTGAACAGAAAATGAAGAGTTGTGACTCTCCTGAAGGGTTGTAATTTTTTCGAAGGGATGCAACCTTTATGAAAGGATGTGTCTTTTCTAAAGGGTTGTGACCGTTTGAATGTTGTATCTTTTCCAAAGGGTTGTGACCTTTCTAAAAGTCTGTCTTTTTTTCAAAGAGTTGTGACCTTTATCTATCATTTTCGACATTGAATTATTCCCTTCTTATTCATACATTTCTTACAAAATAAAATCGATCGATTGTGTTTGTGTGTGTGATTCGTTGATGTCATTTTGAGTTTGTTGAAATTTTCAAAGTTTGAGGTACCACTACTTCTTTAATAGTTAATCCGTTTTAACTTGGAAGGAATTAATGTGCAACCTCAGATACTTGAGGGGATGAAATTTCTTAAGGACACACACTGAGTTTTGTGGACTCGAATTAGTTCTTTGCTAGTTTTTTCTTTTCATCTTATATTATTTCTAGTTAGCTAATCTGAATACAGAAGAAATATATGTGAGATGTTAAATTCATTGGTGTGACTTTGTTTAGTGGCCTCTTTTTAAAAAAAAAAAGGAAATTCAAAATTTCACAATTATAACAAACATGAATCTTCCAAAGAAATTAAAATCCATATGGAGTAGCATATGCTATAATGTCTAAGATGACCTTCGTATATATTATGCATGATTCTTTTTTGCAGGTCTTATAAAACTGAGAATTACTACATGTGGAAGACATAAATTGTATTACATATTCTAGTTGTTGACCTTAGTATGAATATTTTAAGTTAAATCTTAATTTAGTATCCTCTCTTTTTGCACAGGTATAACAGGTGGACATGTCACCACAGTATTGGTACTTTGGAAGAAACTGCATCTTATTTGTTATAATTTGAGAGTTATATTTAGTATATTTCAGTTAGATTATCTTGTTATTGGACATATTTTATTTTTATTTTAGGATCTTCTTATGTTTTAGTTCTTTTAAACTGTATGCATGGATGAATACTACCTTGATAATTTTAGTTCTTTTCAATAGTATTATCATGGTCTATTTTATTGTTATCTGACATATTTATTATCTAATTTTCAATGTATTCAATACAATAATTTAAAAAGTAATATTAATATGTAATAACTAAATGTCATCAAACATTTGAAATTAGTGACAAAATATTTTATCATGAAAGGTAACTTTTAGCAATGACTAATTAAAGTTTCCTAAACAAATTGTTTCGTCACGAAATAAACTAGTTCACATAAGTTGACTACATTTAGTGACAATTTCTTTTGTCCTAATATCCTCCTTTTTATTGAATACAAATTAATTTTTTATTTTGTGATAGTTATTATTGTCACTAATCATGATAATTTATAGTGACAATTATATGGCGTCGGTAAAAGTAATACTTTTAGTGACAAGATAATAGATTTAGCTACTACACTGTTGATCTTTTTTATAATAATAAATTTTTTCTATTTGTATACATTTAAGGAAGAAACAAACTTTGTACATAACAAATAAATTTTAGTGACGAAATTATATTTGTTCAACTACAAAATATATATACCTTTAGAGACAATTAGTGTCTTCACTAATTGAATGAAATAATTAGTGACAATGTAGTTTTCTCGGGTGTAAGATCATTTAAGTGACTAAGTCATACTATCAACTACAAAAATAGGACACTTTTTATGACAAATAAATTCGTCATAAATGTTTATGCATTTGGGGACGAGTTTTTTATTTGTAATTAGTATAACTTTTTTAGCGACAAAACACTAAATCGTCTATGTATACTTTTAGCCACCCATATTTAGTGACTACTGAGTTCAGTGACAAAAGAATTTCGTCATACAAAAATTTTTGTGACGAAAAATGATTTAGAAGTGACAAAATTATCCGTCCTCAATAATTGAATTTGTTGTAGTGCAAGTTACTATGAAAAAAAATTCCAATCCAAAATTTTTTCATGTTGACTTTTATATAACGACGGAACCTGATCGTTACAGAATCAATATTAGTAATTTAGTAAATCATATCCAAATTCGTTAAAGCAAGAAACTGAGCCTAGTATATTTTTTCCCTCACTCAGTTCATACTGTACTTATAGTAGTTACATTTCATAAACTTAAAGCAGTATGGTGAAGGATCTTACAACAACCTTGAAGAGTAAATGACTATGTAATTACTAAATACTTCTACTTATAAGAGGAAGAAGATACGGGGCTAGCCCCCTGTCTCTCCTATCTAAAGAAACCTTTCTTATTTATAGTCATGTCCTCTAACTTCTATAAGTTTTCAACAAATATTAACTTTTGAATTCACAATTACAGAAGTTCAATGGATCTGCCTTTATAAAGTTGAACCAATCAAGTTTAACTAAAATATGGATCTGATTTTGTCTTCCTTAGCTGTGGCAGAGTCTTGATGGGAATTGGGATTGATTTCTTCGGCGGTGGCTTGAGAATATTTTTCAAAGCATTAGAACCTCTTATATCAATGAATGCCTTATCATAAGCAAAAATAACTTCTATACTAGTGTCAAAAGTTCCCAACCAACGTCGAGCTTTCTTTCTTCCATCTCAGATTTCTGCTCCCCACTTTCCCCACTCTATATGTGATCCCCTGTACCTGTTTATATTTTCTGGGAGTAACTTTGTATCTTTCTTCTCTTTGGACAACATCGTCTTTGAAAAGATCTTAATCTTTCCATTTTTTATGATGATTTCTTTACTTTTCCTTTCCTATCTCTTGGATTTCTCTCCTTGAAGATTTTCTTCATCATCACTAGACGAATCTATTGTGTCAGTGTCTAGCATGTAACTACGTACAACATGCGGCAAGACAACAGAACTTTTGCCCACTTGTTTGGTGGATTTCTTTAACTCTGACAATTACTGAGGATTTTTTGATAGCCTCATTTTTCTTAAACTCGTCTTTGAAGGTCATAGCTTTATGAAAAGAGAACAAAACAAGAAGCACAAAATGTTCATCAGACAGACATGCATACACTCCATTTATGATTAAAAAAATTCATTTGTTTATTCTAATTTTGATTTCACACAAAAATTTAAGAAAATATAGAAAGACTTTTAAATCTTGTAATCTTAAACAATAACATTAAAAATGATTTTTAGCCCTTTACAAACTTCTTTTAGTTTTATGGCTTTACAAGAAATTTTGTCCTTACCCATAAGAGATCTTTATTTTTACACATAAGAGATTTAAAATGGTCATTTTCTGCTATTCAAATTGTAATAGGGTGAGAGATGTGAGTTTTCAAATTTTGACACTCACCGACTTGAATTATATATCCTTATAAAGAACTAGAAAATCATTTCTCTCAAACTCACTTAAAATCCTAGATTTTTCTTTTGTTAAGTTATTTCTCTAGAGTTTCAAATAGAAAACTTTCCACGCGATAAGGATATCATAAATCCATCAATGAATTTCGTATAGTTCAATAGATAAAATCTTTTTAAAAAATCAAACGTAAATCAGTAGAATCTACACAGATATACGTTTTAAAATGTGTTTGTAGAAACACATAGAGAAACAAGGAAATGAGATCTCTTTGTGTGGAGTCCATCTCATAGTTTTGACCAACTTTTGCTATTCAATTGCTACAAGTAATTGTTAAAAAAGAATAGTGATAAGAGTTGAAAATAAAAGATTTGGTGGTTTGCAAATTGGTAAGATTTGCAACCCTTTTTGACTTTGCTATATTTACCTATGTCATTAGTGACATAGGCTAGATTTTCTCCTTCTATAAATAGAGCATTATTGCTCATTTGTAGAACACACCAAGTTAGAGAGAAAAACCATTTTTAGAGCAAAGTGAGGTATTCCATAGACTATACAAGAAAAAAAGTGTGTGAAGAAAAATAGAGTGTGAGCGATATTTTAGTAAAGGTGGAAGCCAAAAAAGTGTTGTTCCTTTTGAGTGTGTAATAGTCACTTTGAGTATTGTGTTCGTGATTATACAGTGTAAAATTTCTTACTATAGTGATATGAATTACTCCTCTTGGCCCGTGATTTTTCTCTTATTTAGAAGGATTTCCACGTAAAATTCTTGGTGTCATTACTTTTCAATTTTATTTCAATTATTTGTACCATATATGTTTTGTGCTTGTCCGCATTTTCCAACACCTTGTCTACTAATAATTTGAATTTAAAAAATGTCATTTTCAGATCTCTTATGTGTAAAAGTGAAAATGATATCTCTGTCACAAAAATTCACATGTCACAGGCAGAAATTCACATGTCACAAATAGATAACTTCAAAAATGTAACTTGTGGTGCAGAAAAGTTAAAGAAACTCAGATTTGAGCATACCTTGAAAAGAAACTCGAAAGCTCTCAAACAAATCAATAATTCTGATCTTTTGTCTTGTCTTTAAATGTTACGACCCGAGTCTACATTCTAGACGTGACCGGCACCCGAAGACCATTGTTGGTCCCCAAGCGAACCCTCATCCTGGCTGACTATAAGCGAAAGACTAACTTAAGCATACAAAAGCTTAATACTGAAATGAACAACTTTGAATAAAAATAATATATTCAACTAGCCATAAAATAGACAACTTCAGTCTTTAAAACATTTAATAAAATAAATGATTAATACAGACTCCTCAATTATACTGGCTATCTATGAAGCCTCTAACTGATAAAGATAGAAGCGGAACAAGACTCACGACATCCTGACTAAACTGAAAAGTAAATGAAATCTTCCGGAAACAAGGAGGCTCACCATGGATTACTCGAACTCTGGGATGTATCAACGAAGCTCCTGTTGATGATCCTGAATACATGTGTCTGCATCATGAGAAGATGCAGGCCAATTGACTCAGTACGTGGAATGTACACGCATGTAAGGGGAAATTCTAAAGCATAAAACATAGGCTTGAACTTGATAAAAAGGAAACATATTTACCTCTTTTCAACTCAACTCAAATCAAGAATAAGATACTCAACTCAAAGATTAGATACTCAACTTCAAAGATATGATACTCGACTCAATGAAGCACAAATCAACTCAAGATATTCAACTTAAGGTACTCAACTAGAAGTACTCAACTCTTGATACTTAACTGAACTCATTTCGATATAAATCAGTTTAAAACAAGTTCAATATAAAGAAAAACTGTTTAAAAACATGATTTCAACTCATAATCATAATATCATAAAATACATACCATGATCCCTCTCAAAGTCTATTTGTGAAATGCATGAATGAAGTCTCATACCCCCATTCATTCTAAGAAGAACCCCTTGAGGAACCATGCAATTTCTACTCTGGGAGTTTCTCTAAGTGACAACCACCACTATGAGCCTAAGTGGTGATACAATGTCTCACCCACACTGCCAGAATTGTCCTATACTTTGTCGTTGCATAGAACATCCTAAACCTTGTTGATCCACTAGCTTAACTTACGTGATCATCTAAAAAATATGACCCGCTAATGCCCATGATGGCTACATGGTTTACATGGAGACTTGAGTTAATATGAATTCTCATCCCTACATCGATGCTCAATACTACTCCAAAAATATACTTTATCTCATTCTTTGGGTTGAGATAATTTTCTCAACACTTTAGCTTTACAAAACTCTCTTAGAATGAATGTTCCCTTTTTCTGTTGAAAACTCTTTTGGAACTCTTAGTTTCTTCTAAACTTAAATGTGAAAACATTTATAAAATCTTAGGGAATACTTAGTGCCCATATACTTCTTTGAAGAACAGAATTTCAACTTTACTCTTTCTCAACTCGTCAAGTCTTTAAAAATAAGTTTTAAAACAATTTGTATAAAGACTTCTTAAAATAGGATTCATGTCGAATTATGAACATGAACGACTCAATTCAAGGTTTTCAATAACCATGCATAAAACTCAATACTTGAACTAAAAAACTCCAGAACTCATGGAGTCAATGATACTACTCATCTCAAGAATGCTCGACTCGAAGGGTTCATGCATAATTATGGGCATGAAATACTTAACTCAATGACTCAAGCTCGACTCAGAGGGTTCATGTGG
This sequence comes from Solanum sitiens, assembly GCA_016801875.1. NCBI lineage: Eukaryota > Viridiplantae > Streptophyta > Magnoliopsida > Solanales > Solanaceae > Solanum > Solanum sitiens. Next base: position 2,026,186 of record JABWTJ010000331.1, read on the forward strand.
AATTATGAGCATGAACTACTTAACTCAAGGAATTAATGGGTAACATGTAATAGTCCCATGATTAGGAATATAATATCAAAAGGAATAAGGAACTCAATACTCAAGATTTTGGAATATGGAGATACTACTACTCTCAATGATACTCATTTTATGGAGTTCATGCGGAAGTTATGGGCATGAACAACTCGACTCGAAGGTCTAAGTAACTAGATGGAACTCATGTATACAAATCTTCTCATTCTCTTACTTACTTTCTCAAAACTTAGTTCAAATCAATGATGAATCTCAAAGAATTCACAATTGAACTTAAAGGCTTTCTTGAACTCTACTCTTAACTCTCTCTTGAATGTAAATTACTAATTTTAAAAGTTATGGTTCATGATATGAAGGATATAGATGATATTGTAGACTTATGAATACATTCTCCTCACTCTCATGCTCACTTACTTGAGTCTTGAAACAATTACTAGAAGTTGTATCCTCAAAAGGACTTTCTTAGAACGTTTGAAAGAATTCTCAAAAACTTAACTCACAACTTTACCTTGAATTTGAATTATAAATTCGAGGTTATGAAAATGTTAGAAATGATTTTAGATAAGAATAACAAGGTTCTTGAAAAATCTTGGATAAGAACTTGAATAGAAATCTTTAAATCCTAGCTTGAAGGTAACTGATCAAGAAAATCGTTCTTGAGATTCTTGAATTCGTTTCTTGAAATCTCTATGGCCAACAATTATGATTTTCATTAATAAAGATGAAAATCTGATTGTTTTAAATCTTTTATTAGTTAAAAAATTTGTTTAGGATTTTCTTGGAGTTAAAAAAACAAAAACAATCCTTTTTAATATTTTCCTGTCGGCTAATTCGTAACAACATTGTACATGTTAATAAAATAGTCATAACTTTTTACTCAGAAATTGGACTGACGCGAAATTGGTGGTGTTGGAAATTAGATTCAATTACCTTTAATTGTATAGGTTATGACTCACTTAAATCTTAATATTATAAGAGATATGACCTTTTAAATTTGGCCTAAGTAGAATCTTACATCAAAACATAATGAAACTTCAAGAACTCATCAAGAACTCTAATCTTTCAACTTTAAGAATGAAATTACGCTGTGTGGGTGAACAAACCCAACACTTTGGAAGCTTACATACCTCTTAGGGATTAAACCCATGGAGAAAATGCGCAATTAAACTCAAGAACGTCGACGGACGCCTTCATCCTTTCCTCTTTTCTCCTCTTTTCTCCTCTTGAACTCTCAACTAAAATCGTAGGCGTATATTAGGATTATAAAACTGAACATAAAGGAATTATAACCCTAAAATATTACTAAAAATGAATTAAATCTGATTGGGTAAGGAAAAGACCAAAATACCCCTCACTATTTTCGGCTAACTTTCCTTAACTAGACAAGTTAACTTCAAAATGTCATATATCACTCATCCAAACTCGAAAATTGGCAAACTCGGCGGCGTTGGAAAGATAATTCAAAGATCTTTCCTATGGTAACTTATATCGCGCCTAAGTCATCCTATACTAGGAATCTCATACTTAGGTTAACTTGCAAAATTTCAGATTTTGCAATTTCCAATTTAATTCTCTTTGGAACTCAAGGTGCTAAATCTAGTGAACTGACCTTAATACTTAAGAAATATTTAATTCCTAGGTAAAATATCACTCATTACGAAGAACGGTTCGATTCTTAGCTCAAAAAGTTTTCGGGTTGTTACATTAAATCTTTTGCATTTGATGGTCATTTATATAATTTAAGCTTTAGCAATCATCGCTATATAGAAATGTTAAGAAATTAAAATGCAAATAATTAATCTTTTGTACTTCAATTTTTTTCACTTGTCATTCTTATTCATTATCATATATGTGGACTGAAAAAGAAATCAACATTAATAATTCATTAAATAGTCATAAATGTGTAATTGAACTTTTAAAAAAGACTCATCTATGTTATCCGTTAAAAATTTAGCTCATCTATGCCATTTTCATTTGAGAAGAGGCTCATCCATGTCATTACTTGTTAACGAAAAACAATTTAGATTATGCAAAACCATTTTTTACACATGGTCAATTATGATTCATCCATGTCATTAATTAAATTATTCTTGTAAATAACGAAGGCTAAAATATGTCATCGAACTTTGAGAAAAGGTTCGTCTATGTCATCCATTAATAGATTGGATCATTAATGTCATTTTAGTTAACAAATAATGACATGGTTAAGCATTTTTCCCAAACGGAAATAACGTAGATAAGCTACACTTTTGACGGATGACATAAGTAAGTCTTCCCTGAAATTGTGATTGCATATGTAATGACCCGGAAGGTCATTTTTAAATATTTCATAAAATTTACCATTTTTAACCTTCTTGATAGTTGCCCCGAGTAGTTTTTTTATTAGTCGGTGAAGTTGATTTAAAAATTTTAAACTATTTAATAACTACGGTTATTTAATTGGTGGGTATTTATTAAATACGTAATTTATTTATAATTAATTTAATTGGTGATTAATGAGTCAGACCTATAATTTAATTTAATACCTTATATAATTTGACTATATATATATATATATATATATATATATATATATATATACTTGTTTTTCGGCACGTGCGTTGCACGAGATTAAAAATTCAAAAAATATATGTTATAGTAAATAGTATTGCTTATGTAAGCGAAGATTTGAATAATAAGTTTTGTAATAATAATACTGCATAGTCTTTTGTGAATTTTCAATGCGTAACATCACCATATACATCTCTTTTTCACGAGAACCTATGAAGATGGTCAATACAATATTTTATTAGTTAAATGTATGTATATGTTTATTTCAAGTTGATGAGGTTCAATCATGTAATTATTCATACCTTACTAATATTACCGTATAAACAATATTTGTTGTGCATTTTTCTTGTCATCTAACTTGATGTGCTTTGAAGGTGTATTCCATGTTAAACTATTTAAATGTATTTTTTAGAACTATTTTTGCTTATTAATTCTTATTTTCTAAGTCATAATTGTTTGTGTTGTTGGCTCTCATATTTGACTTCTCGATTGATTGTGTGCATAAATAAAACATACTTATTTGACTGTCCATAGTTAAAGGAGAAGGGTTTCTTGTTTTTTAACCGGAAAAACTAAAAGTTAAAATTAAAGAATATATTCTATCTCTGAAAGCATATATATAATAACATGTTTATCTTACACCCTAAAAAGATATAGTTCATATACTTCAATACAGTGTAATAACATATATAGGGCAGTATAATAATATGAAAAGCTATTGGTCAAAGGTTAATATAAGGAAAGATTAAAGATAGATATAAATTAATGTAATAACTATGAAAATTCATATTATTGTAACTAATGAATGTTAAAGAGTATGGATAACGTTTGTAATGATTAGTAACAACTAAGTAAATTTATTTTGTTATAACTAAAGAATTGATGTGCAATAGTTGAATTTCTAATAAAAAATTTTCACAACATATTTAAAATCATGACATAAAGATCAAAAGTAAATGAAAATAAACAAAAACATTAAAGAAAAATCAAAAAATCAACACATTAGTGGAATTCAATCTACATTCATACTCAAGTGTGATGACTAACAATTTTTAATGATTCAAATATAATTACTTTGCATGAAAGACTTCTAATAGTTGTTACTTTTCTTCTTTGTAATCCAAATGCTAATCAATATTATAAAAAGAAAAAACTCGCTCAAACGGTAAATGCGAATGCAACAAAATATTTTATTTTAGCAATGTTCTTATACAATTACAAGAACAACAATAATATTATACTCAATCGCCCAGTGAAGTATGGTAATTATAAAGTTGAATAATATAATATATACACAAAGTTAATTCAGAAAGCGAGGTGAGTTTTGAAGTTTTGATTTCGCTATTCAATTTATTTGTCTTCTTCCTTTTAACCACTTCCCTTTTACTTATTTATAAGCTAACTTTTCACTGAACGGAATTTTATAAATCCAAATATATTTACGTTCCAGTTACCTAACTTTCCTCAAGTGAAACATCCTTTATTTGCCTATCTTCTTCCACAATCAACATATTTTGAGTAATCACCATGAATATCTATCAAGAAACTCATAGAAAAGGATCACAAATTCTTATTGTGTGATTCAATACGATAACAATATGAACAATCAAGCACATAGTGCTTCCACTATATAAATCAACACCTATCATATATCTAATGTGTCCCAAATACCTACCCATTATTATAAAATTTAATTAGCTGAAGTTTGGGATTTGGCTAACCAACCTATTGGTAGAAAGAGATTAGTCCTTGAGACCTTCTCTGTTCATCTTCACTATAATCTAGGATGGTTTTTTTTACTAATTATCTTGTGATTCCCTACTAACTGAAATAAAGGGATACAAAAAAATAATAGAAATTAAGATACTTTGGTATATTAAGAAAGGGACGAATATCAACAGTTATGTTAATTCTGGTAATGTTTATATATTATTAACACAACCCATTCAAAATCATAACATAAAGATGTCATCAGAAAATGTTCATTTTCATTATTAATCAAAAAAGATAAGTTACTACCTAAACTCAACCAATATTAGGAACATGCAGAAAGTAAGTTGGCTAGAACATCACGAAAAATCAGATAATTTTATGCAATTTCATAGTTGAAAAGGAACTTTTTTCATGTTTTATTACTTAAAAAATAAAAATAATAATTCGTTCATCAAATATCCTAAATTTCACACATGACATTCAACTTAACAGGCATATGCACATACAAAAAATTCGACAAGAAATGATTTTAAAGAATAAAAATTTCTCATCTGTAAATATTCAAAACTATAAATTTAATAGAATAAACGAGAAAACATTAAAAATTAAAGGAGAAGAAAGGGGCAATGTAGTTTAGGAGAACAAATATGGAATAAGAATGAAAATTAAATTAAATCAAATTGGAGTAAAGTAAGAAGTACCATAGTGTTCACTTATATCAAACTGAAAATTATATTCACACGTTGTTCTTCAAAAATCTTAGTTAAATGCAAGATATTCCTGCAACAAAAGTTTCTGAAAATGCAAATACATAAGGGAAAATACCAATTATCATTTATTTTGCGTAGGATCAGAGTGATAGTTTCATGTCTATGATCATGTACAAAGTTTGGGATGTCAAGCTTAAATTTTAATTTTTTGCACATCAAGATTAATAAACGTTTAATTTCATTTTAAAAAGAGAGAAATTGAAGAGAGAAATACAATGCTTCCCAATTCTTTTCTAAGACACATGTTGAAGAGAGAAATACAATGCTTTCCAATTCTTTTTGAAGACAACACATGAAGAAACTTTAAGGTGACATTTCAAATATAGAAAATATGTGAATAATGATGATTGAAGAGGAAGATTACCAAGTGAGAGGAGAGGATGAAAGAAAAATGAGAGGAATCCCCTCTTTTTATAGTAAACAAAGGGTATCTGAAAAGTCATGATCTTTCGGAGAAGTCACAACCTTTGAAAAATTTACAATTTATTGAAAAAGTACAACTCTTTGGAAAAATCACAACTCATGAAAAATCACAATCCTTTGTGAAAAGTCATTACTCATTGGAAAAGTCACAACTCATCGAAAAACTTAGGAATATTATAGTAAATTAACATTCAAGTTAGGAGTTCATGCTTTTAAGGTAATATATATATATATATATATATATATATATATATATATATATATATATATATATATTTAAAGCGATATAGGGTTAATATATATTTTTAGTCTTACCAAGCTTGATGTGGTGAACTCACTACAAAGAGCACCGTTGAATTCCTTAGAACTTCAGGTATGGTACTTTCCTAGCATTAGTTGTTAAAGTTTTTCTATGTCAATTAATTATCACTAGAGAATTTATATTATTATAATATAATGAAGAATTGAAGTACAACAATATGCTTATTATGAAATGGTTAGTGGGGACAAGAATTGGGGGTAGGAAATTAATCAAAATAATGATCAATGACACGGTGTTGATGAGCAAATGATTGAACAATATGGATTATAGTATGATATTGAGTTCCTTAAGCTTATTTACTTACGGATTGACATTGCAAATTCCTTAATATAGTTTTAATGTTGAAACATACAATTGATAAAAAATTATGTTTTAGTGAGTCTTTGGCATAAAATTAAACTAAGAACATTTAATGGATTAGATGGCCTTTAGTGGAAGTTAAAATTAGGTATGGTTTTCAACTCCCTTTTCATTCAATTAGTTGTAAACAATAAAAACTGGAAAGTGAAGTAAACCGAGGATTAACAATTAATGTTGTGATCACAGTGATGAAATTACCGTATGGCATGGTTGAGGATTTGAGGTTAAGCCATTAAGTTTAGATACTTAAATTAAGGCTATTGTTTGACATAGATGTATGATTAAAATTTGGTATATTGAGAATATGTAATTTAATATTTGTCTGTTATACAATATAAAAACTATTAGGGTTGTATTATTTGGAGAAATTGTAACTTAACCCTAGGCTTGAAATTTGAGAATATGAAACTTGACATATTAGTTGGGATCAAGACTTAGGAACTTGATTATAAATTCGGGGCGAGTTATTGGGTCTAGACTAGACACATAATAATATGAATGTTGTTAGTTTTGAAATCTTATCGTGGTCAATTATTTTAATAGATTGCTTCGAGTTAGATGTTCAACTAAAAAGGAAGGCTCAAGTCCCGGAGTATATTCTTGATTGATTGAGGCAAGTAGATTTCTAAACTCTTGTTAAGTGTATGAAATGTGTGTATTTCCTCGTGGTATATGTTTGGGAGTAATGGAACTTGGTGATGGGTTGACTTATCCATATTGATTAATTTTAATGATGAAAACAAAGGGTAATAAAAGGTAATGTGAATAATTGCTTGTGTGTGATATGTTGATAATGGAGAATGGTTTGAAAGTCTTGTTGAATCATTGTTGATGTTGTTGTGAATTGTGCAATGTTATGAAAATGGTCATCTCCTCGTTATTTGTGTGAGTATGTCATTTGCATTGTTCTGAGACATGGTTGTGACAAGTGCTATGTGCATTGAGAAAGAATAAGAAACTAAAAAGCATGTACCATTTCGAGGGAAGTATCGCGCGCCATGATAGATACTATATATCGAGGGATGTATCGCGCGCCATAATGGTTACTATTATCGACGGTCGTATCGCGCGCCGCGATGGATGCATGGAAATATATGTCCCCCATGGTCCCGAACTAAGAGACAACGCGTGTGTATCACTAGGTCAGACATGCATCATTATACTTGACATTGCATTCTATTGCATTGCACATACTCATCATTAGTGAACTTGATATTGTGTTTTGTTGATCTTGTGAATGCCTTTCTGCGGAACTTGTGATTGATGAATATTGAGTTTGTTGTTGAGGATATGTAATTTGTTGAAGTGTTGTATTCGAGGATATGTAATTTGTTGAAGTGTTGTTGTTGAGGATATGTAATTTGTCAAAGTGTTGTTGTAGAGGATATGTAATTTGTATAAGTGTTGTTGTCGAGCTATGTGCTATGTAAACTGTGAGATGTTAGGTTGGGCTAATTTTTATGCAGGTTGTAGTTGTGGAGGTTTGGTTGGGGTGGTAGGAGTACCCGTATTTCATTCCCTTAGCTTGTTATTAGAGATCTACTTGCTGAGTACCGTGTGGTTTGGTACTCACCCATTGCTTCTACAATTTGTTTTGTAGATTACAAGCCTAGACTTTTGTGGTACTTGTCATTCTCTTCTTTTTCGAGGCTTCTTGGAGATTTGTGAGGTAGATGTTTGTCGTCTCAGCGGACTTTCTTTCTCCTTAGTTATGATCTTGTTCTATTCTAGAAACAAGTTCATTTGAGACTAGTGTTTCTTTTGAATCAATTATAATATTTTTAGAGGCTTGTACACGTGAAAGCCAAATTTTGGGGGTATTTTTGAGTTTATTATAAAATTTTCGCATTTTAGTGTAATGGTTTTGAGTTAGGCTGACTTGTCTTGGTGGGATAAGACGAGTGCCATCACATCCATTTTTGGTTCATGACAAAATGATATCAGATCCCTAGGTTCATAGGTCTCACGTGTGTACAAGTCGAGTCTAAGTAGAGTCTCAAGGATCAGTACGGAGACGTCTGTACTTTTTTTCGAAAGGCTACAATGACTTTTAGGAAAAAATCACTTCTTTGATCTCCATGGTGCGTACTTGGTCCGGTTTGGATTCTTATCTCTTCACTCCATTCACTTTCACTTATAGTGATGAGTCATGCGTGGTTCCTCATATGAGTAGTTGGTGTGTTGTGTATAGCTTGAATCTTTGATCTTATATTAAGGTGAAAGTAATATACTTATTGAAATGGTGTGTGGTCAGATTTAGAATGTTCAAAAATTTGAAGGGGTTGTGTAGGATAGTAAAATGAATAGTAATTGTATGGTATATAGGATAATTAGAGTGGTTTAACAATTGAAAATGAAATAATTAAAAGGACGACTAGATAATGACATGTTACTTTGGAAACTACAATTAGTAAAGTTATCATAACATGAATGTGTTGCTTAGGAAATAATGAGAATAAGGATGCACCAATTAAGATTAGAATTCCACTACAATAGTATCAATGCTTACTTGGTTAGATTTATGGAGAGTGTTACTTTTGATATTGACCTGACCTACGAAAGAATACATATACCTTGGGCTAGATACAAAACTAATTTGGTAATATTTTATAGCTATTTGATTAATAAAAGTGCGTGAACTATTTGGATACGATCTTCTCGTTAAATATGATGTATTCTAGTGGTGGATGTAACAAACTTTCACGATGTGGTACTAGTGGTAAATGAAAACGGATATGTTGATTGTTAAGTACAAATACTAACTACTTAAGGAGTTATCTATTGTATTACATGCTCATATGATAAGATTTGGTGTTGAATTCATATTTGAGAAACTAACCAGCTTGTTAGTACAGATGGATGTGTTGAACATTATTTATAAGGAAGATTTTAGTGGTGGATCTTTGATATGATATTGATGTGTTCAGGTTGTGAAATATATTTTGTGGATTTTAAATGAGTGTTGATTTCACCGTAAGCTCCATTGAAGTGAACCGACATTAGGATTATAAGCTTATAAGTAAAGGAAGTCTCAACAAATATACTTGTGCGAACGTAATTGAGAATTTTAGTAAGAAAGTGCGTATAAAATTGTGTTAGTCTTTTGAAAATGATTGGTGAGTAGCGTGGTTGCAAGGAAAGTTGTGGGAGGTGTTGAAACACCGCTCGAATAGAATTTAAAGGAGCTAGAGTCATAATAATAATAAAAAATAGTAGGTTATAGTGTAGTCTTCAGAAAGGGGTGAGAGAGTAAGAATGTTCTCTCATTGCGAGCGCTAAGGAGGTATCTTTAGAGGGTTTGAGAACTGGGTTCAGAGATACGTGATTTCATCCGTTTTGCTCAGGTTATGGTAATATGTAGTGTCACAAGATAATCAAATTGGTTAAAAAACACTATTGGATAAAACTTGAGAAATAAGTGTAAGGTCGTTAAGCTGGAGTATGATAATTAGTTCATTTGTGGTTTTGAGTTTGATAATGAATATGGTTGAATTTTTAGCGGAGCATATGATAAAATCGATAGAGAGGCAACCAATGATAAGCTAAAATACGTGAATTTATATATATATATATATATATATATATATATAAATTAAGGTATGAGCTAATGTTAATAGATAATGGGATTGTGTTGCATGGTTGAAAAAAAAAAAGAAATTCAAGTTGTCCATGATGAGTTTATGTTCGTGGTAGTTTGTTTTGTCAAGGTGTGGATTGGTAAGGTAAGAAATGATCGATTGCATTGAATATGGAGTATTTGGAAGGACTTGTATATGTTCTAAATCATAAAGTGTATTATTTTTATTTTCAAAGGACCTAAGGAAGGATTCCATTTAAAGTCTTTATTTTGATGATGAGGTAAAAGTATCAGGCGTTGTAGGCCAAATAATAAGATTAGGGAGCGAGTTAACAAAAAAAAAAGTTTGGTCTATGGAAGGGTTTAAGGTATTTAAAATTTTGTGTCATGGGAAGAATTTAAGAAAAGTGAAGGAATAAGACCTCCCGTATAAGCCTTCGTTTGTAGTTGAAGTATTTATCAATTTTTTGTCTTTGATTTTAGATATGACTATAGATGTGAATTGGTTCGATATAGACTTACTAGGATTTTATCATTGGCTTTTATAAATATTGAGGTTTTGATTTGGGGTTACAAGCAATGATGTGTGGAAGATTCTATGTGGTTATGTCGAGCTAGATTGTTCAAAATATGATAGGTAACTCATGGATGTTAAACGGTGTGGACCTACAATTCTACGTGATTAATGAGGATTCGAGGGGATTGAAACTACTTTGTTTATGGGACGATACAGACTGTTATGATGTGTTACATGGATATTTGATAGTGAGAAGAGATTATGAGCTTATAGTATACCGAATTATTGGAGTGACCAAGAATTTCTTAAGTGTTAGTATGAGGTATATGATGGTTTTGAATATTAGTTGAAATTTGATATCTGAAAAATTATGTGGAGTTGACATTGAGTGTGATTCAAGTGTTGTATCTCGATGGTAAAGTACTTTTAGATTTAAAATTAGTGCTATCAGTCTTGAGTGTGATATGTATTTGTTATGAAATGCTTAAATGGAAAGAGAGGGAGCCATAGGTCAAAATTTTTGAAGGTAATAATGTGTTTGCTAAGAAGACTTTAATACTAATTAAAGGTTGAGTGTAAGGTAAATGGATGGTGTGGCTATAATAATCTATCAGTATTAACAGTGTTGACCCCAGTAAAGTATTGTGAAGAACATATGTGGTTCGATAAAACAATTATGTGAGCAATTATAATCAGGATTAGATGGGTGATTGTGGGTAGCTAGAAAATTGAAGAGAAAGTCGTATGAATGAAAATTCTTGATATGGGCACTTCTGAAGAAGTATTTAGTGTTATTCGACTTTGGTTTTGTATATTCTTATATGACTATCTACACCGTTTTGGATATAATTTTGACTGTGATTTATTACCTATACCCACACATGTTTTAATATCTAAGGGTGAACTGCGATTGTCATCTTGGTAGGGTGGCATCCTTGGTTAGACTTGTTCACTTCAGTTATGGCATATTTGTTGTCGTTTGGAAAAGTAGAAGTATACCATTATTTCTATATGCACAACCTTGCTTATGAGGACTTATAGAAGAGCTTTCATGAATAGTTACAGTTATCCGATAGTGTTGTTAAATGTTCTGCATCCTAGGGTCTACCATTTGTTGGGTACTTACTTGATCTTGTTCTTCTTTGGATTAGATATGTTTGATTCTCCCTTGATAAGCACCCAATGTCTAAAGATCAGATTTTTATAACTGAAGATCGTGAAAAGTTTGTACTGTGAAAAGGAACCGTGATAAGATATGTGATGGTATGTGCATTATGAGTGTCTGGTGGTTGACTCAAGCTCACTTCTGATTGTAATCAGTATTAAGAAAAGATTCGTCATAATGATTGTGTTATAGTCTAGTGGATTTTAGTGTAGATTAGGTTCATAAGTTAGTCTTTGGCTTGATAATCACTCTAAATTTACAGATCTTCCAAAAATTAATTCGAAAGCTTAGTTCTTGGTAGTTGACTTTAATGGAATGGTCCTAAAGATGAGTTAATCACTTCGAGAGATGAACATAACTCAAAAAAAAAAAATCATAACTTAGACTTTTTTCTAACATTTGTTATTCCTCTTTCTCCTTCTTCCTTATGTTCGAGTACGAACATGATTTTTAGTGGTGGATAATGTAATAACCCGGAAGGTCATTTTTGAAAATTTTGTAAAATTTACCATTTTTAACCTTCTTGATAGTTGCCCCGAGTAGTTTTTTTATTATTATTAGTGGTGAAGTTGATTTGAAAATTTTAAACTAATTAATAATTACGATTATTTAATTGGTGGATATTTATTAAATACGTAGTTTATTTATAATTAATTTAATTGGTGATTAATGAGTCAGACCTATAATTTAATTTAATACCTTATATAATTTGACTATATATATATATATATAAAAAATTAAAGCGAGATAGGGTTTATATATATTTTTGGTCTTACAGCAAAGCTTGATGCGGCGAACTCACTATAAAGAGCATCGTTGAATTCCTTAGAACTTCAGGTACGGTACTTTCCTAGCATTGGTTGTTAAAGTTTTTCTATGCCAATTAATTATCACTAGAGAATTTATATTATTATACAGACTTAAAATACAACTAAGTCATTGAATGACCACTACTTCCATTAATTAAACAACTAATTACTAACCAAAACACAACTAGAAAGTACTGCATCATGATCTACATATTTGCTAACAACTAGCCCAAGAATATAGGACTCTACTAACAAAAATAATTGACCTGGTCATACTTTGAATCAGTATTCAATACTCCCCTTGATTTAGAGTTACAGACACCAAGCAAAGCCCTCAAATAAATAAACTTGTCCGCTGCCAATGACTTCGTAAATATATGGGCTAAATGCTTATGAGTGTTGCAATGCTTCAATACTATATCCTCTTTTGCAACCAAATCACGAATGAAATGGAAGTGTTCATTTTACTATGAAAATTTGGATTCTTTGTCATGGAGATTGATGCTTTGTTATCGCAATATATCTCTGTTGCACTTTCTTCCTTATGCTGAATTTATGCTAACATGCTTCTTAGCCAGATAGCTTGGCAATCGGCTGAAGTAGCTGCAATGTACTCAGCTTCAGATGTGGATAAGGTTGTTGTAGCTTACTTATTTGAGCTCCAATACATTACTCCTGACCCAAGATTAAAAATATGTGTTGAAGTGCTTCGTCTACATACAATGAACCAGCATAGCCACTATCGTGAACCCAGATAATCTGAAGTTAGACACTTGTGAATACCAAATCTCATAGTCCATACTTCCAGCGATAAAATACAGAACTCTTTCTTCTTCTTCAAAATGAACCTTTGAAGGTTGTTGCATAAACTTAGATATAACACCACCTGAGAATGTGATATATATTGGGGTGAGTATTGGTTAGGTAAATTAAATGTCCAAACATGCTTTTGAAATTTCCAGCATCATCCATCTCTGCTCCATCCTTAAGCTGCAGGTTTTCACCAACATTCATAGGTGTGGCAGAGGGTTTACAATTAAGCAAACTAAAACTTATTGAGAAGGTCCTTGGCATATTTCCTTTGTGAAAGAAATATACAATCTTCAACTTGATGGACTTCAAGGCCACGAAAAAATGTAATAACCCCATATCTGACATCTCAAACTCATTCATCATTTGAGACTTAAATTCATCCACCAGAGAATAGAAGAGCTAGAATAAATGATATCATCAACATAAAGGCAAACAATGATCATAGCATTACCTTTCTTCTTTACATAAAACATGGGTTCATAATCACTATTCATCTATCCCTTTCTCTGAAAATACCCATCGATTTTGCTACATCACGCTCGAGTGGCTACCTTCAAATCAACAATGGCTTTTTCAGTTTATAGACCTTTGTTTCATCACCGTTCTTTATTAAACCTTCTAGTTGTGCTATGTATACCTCTTCTTGTAGGTCTCCATTGTGAAATGCCGATTGGACATCAAATTGATAAACTAGCTATTGTGACTATGCAACCAACGCTAGAACAAGTCCAACAGTTTCAAATCGAGCAACCAGATAAATGGTTTCTTCAAAATCAATACCATATTGTTGTGCATATCCTTTTGCCAAAAGACGAGCTTTATTCTTCTGCGAGGTCTCATTCTTTTCGATAGATTTCATCTCATCTAACATGGCTCTCCGCTACTCTTCCTTTTAAGATGCTGCTCCATAATGTGTAGGATATGACGTTATAAAAGAGAATTGACAAGTTGTATACATGTCATTGGCGTACTTGCGGTTCAACGTTTTAAGCCTTGTTAATATTCTTAATGGAATTGGCTCATCTAAAGAATCTTCAAGAGTAGTAGATGAAGAGTTTCTGCTCCCTGAAGTTGAAGAAAATAAATCTGGAGAAGTGGTACTAGAACCGGCTGATGTAGCTGTAGGAGTTGGTTGCTGAATTGCATCAAAAGTGATTCCAGTAGGTATAGGAATCTGTTCTTGCATCTTATCGTTGCTTCCACTCTAATTCCAAATTTCCATTTCATCAAATACTACATCTACTTTAATTGAAATCTTTCTACTAAGAGGGTTATACAGTCTATATGCTTTAGATTGTGTGCAGTAACCAATAAAAACACAATTTTCAGATTTTTCATCCAACTTATTACGAAATTGGGAATTTACCAAAGCATAAGCAATACAACAGAAAATTCTTAAATAACTTACAAATGGTTTTCTATCCTTCCAAGATTCAAATGGAGTTTGATACATAACAACCTTTATTGGAGACAAATTCAATAAATGGACTGATGTCGTAACAACTTCAGCCCAAAATTGATTTGGAAGTCCCTTTGCTTGTAACATGCTTCTTGCCATCTCCACCACAGTGCGATTTTCTTTTTTGCTCAGCAATACTATTTTGCTCCGGTGTATAAGGTGTTGTTAGCTCCCCATGAATGCCATTTTCCTCACAAAAAATATTAAACTCCTTGGACAAGAATTCACGGCCTCTATCTATGCGAAGTATTTTTATGCACAGACCACTTTCCTTCTCAATTTGGGCTTTAAATTACTTGAATTCTTGAAATGTTTCTCATTTGGTTTCTAACAAATAGACCCAACTCATGCAACTACAATCATATGTAAATAGGAGAAAATAATGACTCCCACTAAAATATGTAATATGCATAGGTCCACATAAATCAACATGAATTAATTAAAGACACTTTGAAGCCCTCCAAGCTTTTCCAACAGGAAAAGACTTCCATGTTGTTTTCCATAAATGTACCCTTCACATAATTCAGTAGAATCAATTTTTGGTAGTCCAAGAATCATATCTTTGTCAACTAGCAATTTTAGGCCCTTTATATTGAAGTGACCATACCTCAAATGCCACAACTTCACTCATCATTTGCACTTGAACAAGCGTAAAGCTTTCCATGTTGGAAACATCGAGCAGAAACATCTCGTTTGACTCCATAGTGATGGGAACCTTTTTGCCTGAATTATTATTTTTAATGACACAAGCATCGTCATCAAACCAAAAAGAATGCCCATTGGACATTGGTTGTTCAACACTAAAGAAAGTCTATCCTAAATTAGTTCCAAACTGAACAATGTCCATCATTTTTACTTTGTCGTGGATAATGTGAATACCCCCAGTGCCTTTCCTCAAACCTGCATCTCTTTTGCGTTGACAAGCTGCACCCATTTCTTTTACTTCTCATCTATTCCTGGAACAAAGATTTGGTGCTTGCCATATTATTTGAAAGACCACTATCTACAAAGCATACATCAATTCGCTTGTGATCTGTATCAATGCAAAGCAATAAAGAGATAATTCTTTTCCTCATTTTTCTGTTGCTGCAAAGTTTATTTTCTGGTCTTTATACAAGCAATTAGCCTTTATATGCCCGTACGCTGACAATGATGACATTGAATGCAATTATTTGTGTTACTTTGCTCATTGGACTGCCGTCATTCCTTCCTAATCCTTTTCCATAGCCACAACCTCGACCACTACGGAATCCTCCTCTTCCTGGACCTGTGCTTGCTGGACCATTATTCTCACCATATTTGGTTGTTGCTTCCTTCACCTGGAATGCTTTATCTTAATTATTTTGAATAGATCAATTGAGTCGCGCCTCATGGGCTTGAAGAGATCCCATCAATTCATCAAAGGAAAAAACTGATGGATCCTTAGACTCTTCTATAGAAGCAACTACATGATCAAATTATGAAGTCAAGCTTCGCAATATCTTTTCACAACCGTTTGATCGGTAATTTTCTCGCCACATGATCCAATTTTGCTGACAATTGCCACTGCTCTGGACAAAAAATCAACAATTGCTTCTCCATTTTTTATCATCAAGGTTTCCAAGTCAGGCAGAAGTGATTACAATCTCACCACAATGACCTTGGAATCACCTTGAAAGTCCTTCTGCAGAATGGACCAAGCTTGATTTGATGTGGTTGCTGCTGTGATCCATGAAAAGTGGCTATCATGAACTGCTTGCTGGATAAAAATCAGTGCTTTAGCATCTTCTTTCTTACTGTCTTACAGTCTAGTTTCTTCGTCAGGATATGAAAATCCTCGTTCTACCAAGTCCCAAAGATTTTGATATTTGAGTATTGTTTTCATACGAGTACTCTAGAATTCGTAGTTTTCTCCCTTGAATATGGAAATGAGTGGTTGTTAGACACTAAATGCATTACTATTAATTGACATGACACTGATACCAAAGGTGTTGGCGTAAATATGCATGAAAACTTTAGGAAGAAACAGAGGTTCGAAGATTATGAGAATTGTATGCTGAAGTCTTTTCTATTTTTCAGTATATGAAATTACAGAAAAGTACAACTTTATATAGACTTAAAACAACAGACTATTAAGTCACTAAATGACCATTACATCCATTAATTAAACAAGAATTACTAACAAAAACATAACTAGAAAGTATTGCACCATGATTGCGTATTTGCTAACAACTAGCCCTAGAATATAGGACACTACTAACAAACTTAATTAACATGGTCATACTCTGAAGTAGTATTCATTATACCATACACCTAATATTTAATTACGTATCTCAATATATCAAAACTTGAAATTTAATATGGTATTAATAAGAAAATCACAGAAACAGCCAAGTAAATTACGAACAAAATTAACGAGAACACTTACTGTTTCAAAACCATATATTGAAGCACCATACATTTCTATTAATTAATTTATTATCATTGACTAATTATAACATTAATCATTACATAATGATTGGTCATTAACACCATTGTTCTCCATTTTTAAAAAAGGACATGTAGATTAAGATTTTTCATTCTTCTAAAACAAAACCCACTTAATTGTTTCCTAGTTTCTATGACAAGGTCCTATTAAAATATAAAGTAATTAATTATATAATCCAATAGTGCAGTAATCAATTCAATAATAGAGTAATCTCAACGTGTGACTAGTTGAATTTATGATTTATCCCTTCAATACGTATAAATTGACTAAGTATTCATGGCATCAAAGTGAAATTCTACAGTGGCATTAATTTGGCCTAACAATGATGAAGACGTTTTGCAGTGGTGATAGTAATTGGCGGCAGCTGATAGAGAACGTTAGCAAAGAAAGACAATAATTTTGTAGAAAATAAGACCTTGAATACATATGGTCCAAGGTATAGGGTCTTAAGCAAGTTTCAGACTTAGTTCATCATTATCAACTCAATCAATTATCTATCCATTACCCATCAATTATTAAGTATAGTTATCAAATAGTTCAAAAATTTTAACCAACTTCACTGACCAATCATAAATGACTTTGAAAAACTATCGGGAGAGGTAAAATGATAATTTTATAAAAGTTTTCAAAAATGACCTTGCAGGTCATGACAAAAGTTGTACCTACATTCCATCATGAATTTCATATAGTTCAAAAGATAAAACGGTCAGACACAAACAGATCTAAAGTAGTACAATCTAGACATATATAAGATTTAGAATTTGTTTGCAGAAACACACATGAAAACAAGAAAATGAGATCTCTTGTATTCTTACGATTTTAATTAAAAAATATATTCTTTTCAGATCTCTTATGCATAAGAAAAAAAATATCTTATAAAAAGACATAAAACTATTTTTTCATAAAAGACTAAAAAAGACAATTTTTTTTATCACAATTTAAAAAATCAATCTTAAAGTTCAAACTATACCATATAGATCATTATTAAGAATGAAAATGTTGAGGTGATTTCAAAGAAAGACTGCTTTCGTCTATTCAACCTCATAAATATGTTTCTACTGCCACTCCAAAATCAAGATAAAAAATGTGAGAGAAAGCAAGCAAGCACTAACATGACAGGTAACAAGACATTGTTTCTCGCACTGGAAGAAGGAAAAGGAGGAATGGTAGCTTTTGGTGGTGTAAAAAGGGCTAAATCAGAGGGAGTGGTAAGATTAGAAGATCTGATGAACATTCAATTGATAAAGTCTACTATGTGGAAGGACTCAGACACAATCTACTCAGCATATCTCAATTATGTGACAAAGGAAACAAGGTAATCTTTCGATCCATTGATGTTGAAGTAATTAACCTAAACACACAAAAGGTAGTTAACCGGAAAAAAAGACAAGCATGTCTACACTGTGGACACCTCAACTATCTCTGATAAAAATTTGGTATGCTTAAGTGTGTTGGATAAAGATCCCTTGTTATGGCATAATCAGTTAGGTCATGCTAGCCAAGTACAATTGAACAAACTCATCACAAAGGACTTAGTTATAGGACTTCCTAAAACAAAATTCAAGGAAGACAAGGTGAGAGAAGCATGTACTCTAGGGAAGCAGATAAAATCATCTTTTAAATCAAAACAGCTGATAAGCTCAACCTGTTCCTTAGAACTAATTCACATGGATCTATGTGGACCAATGAGGGTTCAAAGTAGAGGAGGAAAAAAATATGTGTTTGTTTTAGTTGATGATTATACTAGGTACACCTGAGTGCCATTTCTTGCATCAAAATCCGATGCCTTTGAGGCTTTTTGTTCACTAACGAAAAAACTTCAAACAAAAATTGGGAAACAATTAAAGGCAATTAGATCCGACCATGGAACTGAATTTGAGAATTCAAAGTTTGCCCAATACTGTGACTCCCATTGAGTTGATCATAATTTTTCTGCCCCTAGAACCCCCCAACAAGACGGTGTGGTTGAAAGAAAGAACAGAACTCTTCAAGAAATGGCTAGAACCATGATGATCGCAAGTAAAATCACCAATCAATTCTGGGCAGAAGCAATAAACACTGCTTGTTATACTATAAATAGATGTATGCCTAGACCTTTGCTAGATAAAACTCCATATAAATTACTAAAAGGTAGAAAGCCCAACGTCTCTCATCTAAGAGTGATTGGATGCAAGTGTTTTATTCACAACAATGGGAAAAATCTTCTAGGAAAATTTGATGCTAGGAGTGACAAAGGAATTTTTTTAGGATATTCTACACATAGTAAAGCTTATAGGGTGCTAAAAAAAGAACTATGTGTGTAGAAGAGAGTGTGCATGTTATTTTTTATGAAAGCAACACTATATCTAACAAAGATGTGTAGGTTAGTGAGGCATCAATAGAAGAACATACAACCTCTGAACAGGAACATATAAAAGGAACAGGTTCTCTGACCCTGGAAATAGAGAGAGTACCGAAACTCATGTGACAAGGGAGGGTACTGATGAAATAGCTGATACTGATGAAAACCAATCAGAGTCAAACGAAGATCATGATAGGAAAAAATCAAATCTGGTTCTTAAAGAGTATAAATACCAAGGATCACACCCTTTGGAAAACTTGCTCACTGATATTTCTTCTGGAATTACCACTAGATCAGGAATAAAGTATCATTGTGCTCATAATGCATTCTTATCCATGGTGGAACCAAAGAAGATAAGTGAAGCTCTCCAAGATGCAGATTGGATTATCGCAATGGAAGAGGAACTACATCAATTTGAAAGGAGTAAGGTTTGGCATCTAGTACCTAAGCCCCCAAACAGAACTATAAATGGAACTAAATGGGTGTTTAGGAACAAGTTAGATGAACATGGTACCATAACAAGAAACAAAGCTTGGCTGGTTGTCCAAGGGTATAATCAAGAAGAAGGGATAGATTATGATGAAACTTTTGCACCTGTGGCAAGGTTAGAAGCAATCAGATTACTTATAGCATTCGCATCTCGCATGGAGTTCACATTATATCAAATTGATGTCAAAAGTGTTTTTCTAAATGGTCTACTACAAGAAGTATTTGTCAAACAACCTCCTGGTTTCAAGAACAATGACCTTCCTGATCATGTCTATAAACTTGACAAGGCTCTTTATGGATTAAAACAAGCTCCAAGGGCATGGTATGATAGATTGTCAAAATTCTTCTAAGCTATGGCTATTCAAGAGGTAAAATCGACAATACATTTTTTCTTAAAAATAAAGAAAATGATCTTTTGGTTCTGCAAATCTATGTTGATGACATTATTTTTGGAGCAACACATAAAGATCTCACAAACGAATTTGCAAATCTTATGAGCAATGAGTTTGAGATGACTATGATGGGTGAATTAAACTACTTCCTTGGACTTCAAATAAAGAAAACATTCGGAGGTACATATATTCATCAGCAAAAATATGTCAAGGAATTACTTAAAAGATTCAAGATGGAAGATGCGAAACAAATTGATACTCCAATAGCCACAGCCACTAAGTTAGACCTTGAAGGAACAGGTTCTGCTGTAGAACAAAGATTGTATAGAGGCATAATTGGTTTACTTTTGTACCTTACTGCTAGTAGACCTGATCGTGTAGTGTGGGACTATGTGCTCGTTTTCAAACTAATCCTAAAGAATCTCATCTCCAAGTAGTCAAAAGAATTCTCAGATACTTGAAAGGGACCACTGATCTAGGATTATGGTATCCAAAAGGAAGTAACTTTGAATTGGTAGGATATGCTGATGCAGATTATGCGGGGTATTTAGCAGATCGAAAAAGCACCACAGGCATGGTTCACTTCTTAGGATCATGTTTAATTTCCTGGGGTTCAAAGAAACAAAACTCAGTTGCACTATCCACCGCCGAAGCTGAGTACATGGCAGCAGCCTCATGTTGTTCTCAACTTTTATGAATTAAGCAACAACATACTCAAAATTAAACAAGTTCCAATTTTCTGCGATAACATGAGTGCAATAAACATTGCAAAAAATCCAATACAATATAAGAGAACAACACATTGACATTCGTCATCACGTTCTTAGAGACAATGTGGATAAAGGTCAAATCTCTATGAACTTTTGTGCCACTGAACAACAATTGGTATCAGAGCAGGTTATATTTGAAGAGTCTAACAACTCAAGATAAGATCATTATGAATTCTGCACCTCTTCTTGGGCATGGTAAAGGGGAACACATCAACAGACCGCCATTATTAAATGGAGAATACTACTCTTAGTGGAAGACAAGGATGAAAGACTTCATTCAAGTTGAAGATTATGAACTATGGGTTAGAATTACCAATGGACCATTAACTCCTACTATTACTGATAGTGAAGAGAATAAGGTACCTAAACCTACAGAAAAATACGGAGAAGCTGAATACAAGATGTTAGGAAAGAATGCAAAAGCTAAGTACATTCTCGTATGTGGATTAGGACCTGATGAGTTTAATCGCATCTCTAGTTGTACCTCTGCAAAAAAATATGGGACACTTTACAAAATGCTCACGAAGGTACAACTCAAGTTCGTAAATTCAGAATTGCCAGACTTTGTTCTTAATATGAAGCCTTCAAGATGAAATTCGGAGAATCACTTCAAGATATGATCACCAGATTTATCACTGTTGTAAACGGGTTAATATCCTTGGGCAAAGTATACACCACTGAGGAACAGGTAGGTAAAGTACTAACGAATCTGCCTAGATCATGGGAAATAAAAGTTACTGCAACCAGAGAAGCCAAGGATCTAACCAATATGAATTTGGATGAATTAGTAGGAAATCTCAAAACTTATGAGATGAATGTTGACAAAAGAGGTGACGGAAACAAAGAGAAAAATCTTGGATTTAAAGCAATTAAAAGTGATGGATCAGATATAGATGATGATGATTTGACACTGATAAGAAGAAACTTTAAGAAATTCTTAAAAACGGGATTGAATTCTGGAAAGAAAATACCACCTACGAAAGAAAAAATGGTTGAGAAATCACAAGACGGAGGTTGTATCAAATGTGGTCAAACAGATCACCAGATTAAGGATTGTCCTATGTGGGAAGTAGAATGGAAAAAGGGAAGAGCTGAAAAAGAGAAGAAGGAACTTCTCAACAAAAAGAAACACAAAGAAAAGGAACAAGCAATGTATGCATCTTAGGGAATAGGTTCGGACATGTATGACGAAGATGATGAGGACCTCGCTTTGATGGCCATAAAAGAATCAGAAACTGAACCTGAATCAGACTATGAAGGAATAGAGGTAAATCTTTTTGATTTAAAATATAAACTAGTAAAGTTCTCTAAGAAAAGACTTTTCTTCTTATTACTCACTTCCATGGATACAATTCAAGAACTCGTTAAAAACAAGAATCAATTGCTTGCTTCTATGACTAGTTTAAAGTTTGAGTATATTGATCTTGAAAAGGTTAATTCTGATCTCAAGAAAGAAAATCAACTCCTAAAGGAACAGGTACAACAACTTGATTCCTGCACTTTGGCTCTCAAATCTGAAATTTTGAAATAAAGTATTACTGGGAATGGAAAAGAAAAAATTAAATGTGACCAAGATCTAATGAGGTTAAACAATGAACTTGAGTTGAATAAACTCAAAAACGATTTAAGCTTGGAAAAAGAAAGTTTCAGGAGAATGAATCTTGAATTGTCTGAGATGAAAACTGATCTGGAAAGAGCCAATAAATGGACAAAATCATCCATGATAGTAACACATCTAGGTACAATACTAGGAACATTAAAACTGGAATAGGGTATGAACAACCCATAAATGGGAATCCTATATTTTGTATTATTTGTGGGAACTCAGGTCACTCTACACAATATTGTCCTAAATACAAAGCTACTGGTAAAAATAAAACAAAAGGAACATATGAAACTATTCAGAGGAACAAGTATATTCCTAGAAAAAATAGTCTGCCCAAATGGGCTCATATAGATCTTAATTATCCTTTTTATCAATACAAAGGACCAAGCTAGTCTGGGTTCCTAAATCTAACCTTTGAATCTGCATGACAAGTGAGAGGAGGCAGGCAACATTCATCAAAGAACATGTTGCTCCAGATGCATGATTGAAACTAGAAGAAAATCAAAACACTATCAAGAGGTTAGAAAGAGTTTTGATATTAACTTGGGGAGTGTTGCGAGTTAAGTGAGAAGTTGTAAGATTATATCAAGAGTCTTGTTTACAATCTGTGTTTTGTGAGTAAGAGTTGTTCGACAAGTTGTAGAACTTGAAGAACATTAGAACATACAAAACCGGTTTTTTTGTGTCTTTGGGTAGCTAAAAATTAGAGTTTATAATTTCTTAGCTAGAAATTAGAGTTTATAATTCCTCAAGGAATTAGAGTTTATAATTCCTTAGATTACATAGCTTTGTAATCGTTTTATTGTTTGAAGTATAAATAATACAAAGTGTTTCTCAAATTATTTATCGTTAAGTTTCAAATAAACAGAAACACGTTGTCTGTACGTGTTCCTTTGAAGAATTGAGGAGGGTAGAATTCCAACAACCATTAAACTCGATCATGTTTGAAACTAAAGAATTATTATTGCTAATTTGATAAGAAAAATGGTATCATCCTACCCATTTAAAGAATGAATTTACATTTAGTAAGAAGTGTACAAAATTGACCAAATGCAACTAATCTAATTAATGAAGAAAATGAGCACCAATTTATGTTTGATATAAGAAAAAACGCAATAAGTAACTCTAATGAAATTTCTATGTCAAGCTCCCCAGGATATGTTTAGGGAGAAAAGAAGTAGTAGCTTTATGTAAATAATTTAGCTTTTTAGAAAATTTTCAAATGAACTATTTAACAGAAATCTTTCAATACTTATTGTACGATTTATGTTAAACTATATTGAACATTTTTGTTGCATTAGAAATACATTGTCTAATTATTTTTTTATAACCCAAGGTTGTTTATCTAGCAAAAGTATAATTTTTAGATGATGTTTTTTTTAGAAAATCTTTACAAGGAATACAACAAAAACAACTCCACATCATCAACACACGCATCATACTTATTCATCTGCCTCCAATTGATTAGTTCAACAACAACAAGAACATATATGGTGTAATTTCACAAAAAGAGATTGGAGAGGATAAACCTATGGAAATTTGAACCAATAAAGTAACCAAACATATATGGAGTTGCATTCCTTTTATCTTCCTTAATGGTGTATGGGGTCGGTTTCCTTCGATGGCGGCATAAGAATGTTTGTCAAAGCATTTGGACCTTTTATTTGAATGGCTGCCTTGTCATAAGCCAAAACAGCTTCATCCACAGTGGCAAAACTTCCCAACCAATGTCGTTTATTCATTCTTACATCTCGAATCTCTGCAACCCATCTTCCCCATTTTCGTTGTCTAACTCCCCTTTACTTCTTTACATTATACTGGTGCAGAGTTGTATCTTTTTTCTCTTTGGAGGATACCATCTTTGAAGTGACCTTGGTCTTTCCATTTTTGATGATAGTTTCTTTACAAATCCTTTTTTGTCGTGTGGAATTCTCTCCTTGATTATTTTCCTCCTCATCACTAGATGAGTCTCTGGCGTCATTGTATGTTATGTAAATACGTACAACACGTGGCAAGACCACAGAACAATCTCCCATTAGATTGGTTTTTTTTCCCTCTGACAACTTTTGAGGTTTTTTTGACTACCTCATTTTCTTGAAGCTCATCTCTGGAAGCCATTGCTTCAGGAAAGGGAACAAACAAAAAAAGCTCAATAACTCCATTAAATCAGGCATGTATATATGCTTCATCAATAATCAAATTATTTTTATTTATGTACTCTATATGTCAACTTGATTATCTGATTTTGACCTAGCACATAAAGTTTCAGACTTTTCTCATTATTATCAACTCAACTAATTACCTGTCTATTACCTGCCAATTAATTAAATATAGTTATCAAATAGTTAAAAAATTTCAACCAACTTCCCCGACCAATCATAAATGAACCATGTCTCATGAAAGGATGTCTTTGACAATAAATTCATGTACAAGTGACTCTAGCACTTTATACTTTCTAGAACTTATATGGTAGGTTAGGTTAGTATAGATCCTTCGCCACAAATATACTATTAGACTTATATCACCTTACCTTAACCCTCAAAGCCCTATTGATTCAATATTTTTTACTACAAGCATTACTTTCAGGCCCACAATCATCAATTACCCCTAGATTCTGAGGCATTCTAATCACATTCTTTATTACCATGTGAATCTAGTCATAATTCATCAAAAGGTTCAAATTATATGCTTTACAAGTCAAGGTCCATCATACATAATAAAGTCTAGTTTAATTCATGTCTATATATTCTCAATCCTGAATCGTTACTACACATGACATTAATTTTAGAAGATCAATTCTAAATCTTCAATTTCACCTTTCCTGGCATAAACTCCCAAAATACAAAATTCATCAAATAGACTAGGGTTTACCATTGAAATCATATAAATTCATCATATTATCATAATTAAATACCAATTCAATCATAATTAAGTATCATCAACTTGATTAAAATACTACCCACAATGTAGGAAGAAACCCTAGCTAGAATTGTGTTTTGACTTCACAATTGGGGGGAGAACTTTGGGATATATGGGTGGAAGAACCATAGATGAATAAGATAACATACCTTAATTCAAATTCGTAACACAAGATTGAAACAATTGAGGAAATCTGCCCGCCTTAGTTCTCTGCTTCTTGTTCACTTCTAGAGAGTTAATTATTTCAATAGAATTTGGGTTCATTTTGAGGACTTGGAAGAATGATTTAATTCACTTAGTTTAGGGGTCTATTAGTCTTATATAGGCGGTTTGATAAAAAGAACTAACCGACCTCCCTTAACCCCTATCTAATTACCAATTAACCCCTAAGCCCCCAACTTAAAAACTAAACTCTAAATTTGACCCCACTCAAAAAAACCCATCCACGGACCGTGGATGGGTCTACGGATTGTGCTGCACCCTCGTGGGTGGTGAACTGAGGCTAAAAATTGTAGAAAAGTGCAGGACTTGGCTTATGACCCCGACCCACGGGGCGTGGGTCCATCTACTTGTCATAGATGGCTTCGTAGGTGGATGTTTTTTGACTGCTTTTGGGGCTGTTTCAAGGGTCCTCCTCAAGGACCCCTTGGGTAGTCCTTGGTGGTCATACCTTGATGCACTAACCCTAAAACCCTCATTCTAAGTAGGGGAATCATTTTTACGATTTTAACAATCATACCAGACTCTAAAACTCTAGAACAAGGCTCTATAACTTTCTAGTTAAGTTCACTAGTTTCTAAGGCATAACAATATTGCCCCTTTTCGATCGTTCATCCTCGAATGATGATTCTAAACATTTGTTTAGGTCACCTCTCTAAATTTTCAGCCCATCATGCATGCAATATATGTAAATGCACACAATCAAGGAAGAAAATTTTAATTCCAAGATAAACATATTTAATGCAACATAAGGGAGTAGAAACTACTTCTAACAACTCAAAATGCGTGAACTTCTACATTTACTCATTTCAAGGAGGAACTAGATTCTCCTAACTATAACATGATCAACACACACTTATGGATCCTAAATGCAATTTACTCTCAAAAAGCCTTTATTAAAGGAGGAATCATTCAACTCCTAACTAAGGTATGTTTATTAGTTCATCTCATGAAGTTCATATGCAATTCCACTCAAATGCACCACAACATAAGGCAAAACAATCTATATGCGTCTTTTCTATCAAGACCTAAGATTTTTCCGTGAACATGCACATAAGCGAATCATGGAAACAAATAAACCCATAATAACCTTACTTTTTTGGTACATTATCTCCCCCTTGGGAGTAAGCCTATATAATCACTTCTATACAGCATTCATGCTAAAATAACTTCAAGGTCCAAAATAACAAGTCATAAATGACAAGAAATCCAGAAATTAATAAAGCATAAAAAAGATAACGGACATAAGGAGATTACTCTTGATCCTCTCTAGATTGGATAGCATAAAACCTATTATTCTTAAGAGAACTCTCATCTGGACCACCAGAGGCAACTTTCTTATCCTCTCTTCCTTTACCCTTAAGAACCGGGCAATCTGTAATTTTGTGCCCATCCTTTCCACACCCATAGCAACCATCCATGCAAGTTAGGCACTTGCTGATGAGTCCACGATTTTGAGTCATTAGGGTTTTATTTTAATAGATTTAGTCTCAAAGGCATATTTTGTATCAATGTAAATATTTGAACTTCAGGTATTTGGATTGAGTAAAAAAGCATGAACATTAATGAGCACAAACGAATAAGGCAGCCGAAAGAATGAAGAAAAGAAGGCCTGATGATCACCTATCTCATTGGGCAAGTCTCCAAATGGACATGGTCTTGCCTAAAGGTCTAGTGTGCAAAGCCCTCAAGGATAAAATCAAGTCGGCGACAGAAAAGAGTGGTCGGCGAGTAGCCAAACGGTTCCACAATGCAGTCACCCAAAGTTACAGATTTGAAGATATTGAAGGCCAAAGCAAAAAGGCGAGCTCCGCAAATGACTCCAATGAAGTTCCACCACTACTGAGGAAAATACAATGATCTCTATAAGCAGTAATAATACAGTCCTTTTTTGTAATTGCAGCTTCAATACAAACAACAACAACTTCTTGTCCGTCATACAGATGGTAATATTAATGTGGACAACTTTTCGGTGATCATACGACCCTCGAATTTGAACAGGGAGAAAAGGATTTGTAGTCCTCGCAGCTCTGGGCTCGCTGTCGTAAGTGGGCCTGCCGAGTTTCCACAATGAGTATCAATCAAGTATTTTGAGACCCAAATGGGTCATATCTCGTCTCATTTGATCCCGAGACAACAAGGGGTTTTTCCTAGTGATACTATGGTCAACCCCAAGAATGAGGTTTGAGTGTGGACTTGTGTCGTGTCACGACGTTAACTAAGTCGCTTCTTAGGAGGCAACCCAAATATTTATTTGCTTTCTTTTTAAGTCAAAATAACGGTGTGTTGATTGTGCAGGTCGACACTAAAAGTGATTGACAAGTGAAGATAGGCGAGCCACAAGTCCAGTCGGCACGTCACCGAAGAGGTTAATGTGCCCGATTTGATCTGCCGTTTGACCAAAAACAATTTGAAATTGAGTTCTATAAAAATCGGTGAGCCCTTTACAAACTTTTAAATCTTGTAATCTTAAACCATAGAATTAACAATGATTTATTAGCCCTTGACAAATTTCTTTTAGTTTTATGGCTTTACAAGAAATTTTTGTCCTTGCACATAAGAGATCTTCATTTTTAAACAGAAGAGATTTAAAATGATCATTTTCTTCTATTCAAATTGTAATAGGGTGAGAGATCTAAGTTATCAAATTTTTACACTCACCGACTTGAATTATATATCCTTATAAAGAACTAGAAAACCATTTCTCTCAAACTCACTTAAAATCCTAGATGTTTACTTTGGTAAGTTATTTCTCTAGAGTTTCAAATAGAAAACCTTCCACGCGATAAGGATGTCATAAATCCATCAATGAATTTCTTATAGTTCAATAGATAAATCTTCAAAAAAAATCTAACCTAAAGTAGTTGAATCTACACACATATAAGTTTTAAAATGTGTTTGTCTAAGAAACAAGGAAATGAGATCTCTTAGTCTATTTACGATTTGAATTTTAAAAAAAATGTCACTTCCAGATCACTTATGTGTAAATGTGAAAATTATATCTCCGCCACAGAAAATCACGTGTCACACATAGATAACTCCATAAATGTAACTTGTGGTCCAGAAAATTCAAAAAAAAAAAAACAACTCAGATTTGAGCATACCTTGAAAATAAAATCGAAAGCTCTCAAACAAATAAGTAATTCTGATCTTTTGTCTTTTCTTTGATTTTTTTGCATTTGATGGTCATTTTTATAATTTAAATTTTAGTAATCATTGCTATATGGAAATGGTAAGAAATCAAAATGCAAATATTATACTTTAATACTTCGATTTTTTTTCCACTTGTCATTCTTATCCATTATCATATATTTGGACTAAGAAAGACAAATCAACATTAATAATTAATTAAATAGTCATAAATGTGTCATTGAAATTTTAAAAAAGACTCATCTATGTTATTCGTTAAAAATTTTGCTCATCTATGTCATTTTCATTTGACAAGAGGCTCAACTATGTCTATATTTGTTAACGGAAAAAAGTTTCAATTATGCAAAACCATATAATAAGACATGGTCAATTATGATTCAGCCATGTCATTAATTAAATTATTATTTTTAAGAACAAAGGATAAAATATGTCATCGCAGATTGAGAAAAGTTTTGTCTATGTCATCCGTTAATAGTTTGGATCATCTATGTCATTTTAATTAACAAATAATGACATGGATGAGCCTTTTCTCAAACAGAAATAACATAGATGAGCTAAACTTTTGACGGATGACATACATAAGTCTTCTCTGAAAGTGTGATGGCATATTTGAGTCTTTTTCCATTATTATATAACACTTGCAATTTTGATTTTGTTACCAAATGTCGTTAGAGTTATCTTAGCATAATTATCTTCTTATATAAGGCAACTGTTGTAGGAAATATGGAAGGAAAATACTATCTTTAGAGAATGCTCAAGTTAATTATAGGCTACTTAAGGTCACTTGAGATGATTACAATCATCAATTATATCACTATTTATACTATTCAAAAGAGAAAACAAAAAGTCTTGCACAATTCACTACATACATGTATCACAAATTACTACCAAATCCTAAAGGATTTCTTGAGAAACTAAGAGACAATATTGAAATACTAAACATCAAGGTGTAAAGTGAATGCATTAATTCCAACACTCCTCCTTAATGTATTTGCTTGAAAACTCCAATGCCTTCTCGAAGATGGCAAAACTTTTCACTTGGAAGTGTTGTGGTGAATATGTCAGCAAGTTGTTCTCCTGTCTGTGCAACTGAATTTCGCCTTTCTCTTGTGTTTTTGAATATATCCTTTCTGATTGAGTTTGATTTTGCAAATCCACTTTAGACTTACAATTTCTCTTTCTCTGGGTATAGACATACACTTCCAAGTATTATTTTTCTCAATCTTTCAAAAATTTTCTGCCAAGGCTTTCTTCCAAACATCTTGCTTTATTGCCTCCTCATAATTGTCACTCAACATTTTTATTCCTCTTAGAAGTGTTTCTTCATAGTCTAAATATGAGATTTCTCCTCCTTGAGGGACATCTTCCTCTTCCTCATCCTCTTCTTGATTTGACACATCTAATGATATGATAGCAGGATTATCTACCTTATTCTTAGTATGTATCTCTGAAAGGTCTGGCACCATGTCTTTTTGCTTGAGAAGTTTCAAACCATGAAAATTCAAGTGACAAAATTTTTCGTGCCAAAGCCATGAATCATCTACAACTTCATTTTGAATGCATTGTAATGAAATTGTAAATGAATTTTCTATTTATCATCTCTACTTCAACAATGACTTGATTTGACTCAATGTTTCATAACTCTTACAATATTTATCTCTAAAAACAAGAAAATAACCATTTTCCATGAGTTGATAAACACTAAGCAAATTTTCTTTCAAGTCAGGAACATAAAGAATATCATGAATTTGCTTACCACTCCCTTTCATATTGATTTAAATGGTACCTTTATATTTTGCATCAACTACGACTCCATTCTCCATTCTCACTTTAGTAGTGCTGCTATTATTAATTTATAGGAAAACTTTTTCATCTCACGTTATTTATCACTATCAACATGTCATTCATTGTTTTTTACAGAAATTTGTTTGCTCTTGTTGCTTGTGCCAACAATCATTCTCAATGTGGTCAATTTTTTTTGCAAAAATTACATTGGGCTTGCCTTTGTGCCAACATTTTTCTGCATTGTGATTAGTCCTTTTGGAAATTTTACAAAAAAAATTACTACTTTTCTCACCTTTTTCTTCAACCTTCTTAAAAGAATCATCATAATCCTGCTTCTTTTTTGGATTGTATTCTTCTTTTGTTGATTTTTTGAGAACTTTTGAAAATTCTCATTTGTTCTGGACAAGAAAGCCGTCTCTTTGGGTTGATCTTCACGAAAAAACATTCGCTTCTGATGTGCACAAAATAATTCGACTAGATATTTGATAGAAAGTTTAGAATGATCTTTCGTATCCTTAGTGATAGCAACAATTTACTCATATTTTCTGTGACACTAATTAGAATCTTTTCTAAAACTTGTTGGTCAGAAATTGTATCACCATGATTTCTCATTTCATTAACAGTATTCATGACTCTTGTGGAATATTCATCTTGATATTCTACACGACCAAGTAATTTACTGATTTTATATTTTAGCCTAAGTGTGAAACAAGTTATCTAACGTGTTCCAACAAAGCAGTAAGGACAGTAAGTAAAAATACTATTTTTACGTAGAAACACCTGGCTCAAAAGGTGTAAAAACCACGACTTGTACCCTTACAAGATTTAACTCCAACTTTACTAAATCAACTACGAGCCTCCACAAAAGATAGATTACAAACTTTGCAACCTACCTTAACTTCAAGTTATGGATTTGAAGTACAACTCTTGTAATCCTAGGAACTAACTCTAATTCCTAACCTTCAACACAAACCTCCCAAGGTATGTGTTCCCAACTCTTTGAGTTATCACAACCCGAAGACAACACTCCTAATTCAGTTTATAACTCACTGAACTAAGATTACATCAAGGCTCATTCACAAAGAAAAACTCCTAACACATAAACTCTGTAAAGGATCAGGTTCTCCGATGAGTTCCTTCAGTTCATTGTTAGCACTTGTGAAGTCAATTTCTCAATTGCTCTTTTTGCTCTATAAGTGCTCAAATATTCTGAGCGACTTCACTTCTATTTAAGCAATTCTTCATAGAGTTATTGTTTACTTCAAACTCCTTATTGACTTGAACTCTCTTGACTTAGAGTTCTACTTCAAGTAAGACTCATTCTTCAATTCAAACTCCTATCTTCTTTGGACTTCTTGTTCAAATTACATTCACTGATTCTTTTGTATTGTAGTCGAACTCCAACACTTCAATTCAGCAGTAACTTTAAGATTTCTACTTTAAGTGAGACTCCTTATTCAATTAAAACTATTTGCCTCTTTAGACTCCTTCTTCAAATCAAACTCATTTATTCTTTTTATTCGATTCATCAGATGTTTATTTCCGTGGGATTTCTCACGAAGTTAACATTATCCATTCCTTTATTTCTGCACTCTTGTCTTTATTCATTTTAGAAGCTTTTTTGAATTCAACAGTTCGTGACAGTGCACCTTTGGGCCATGTTGACTGACGTGTTTCTTGTTTCTTTGTCAATCATCAAAACTATTATCCCAACACATCTATTTTTTCAGATTCTATTATCTTCAAATTTTGAAACTCTCTTCTAAGAGTTTGAAGATTTATAGTGCCTGCCTTTTTGTCACCATACACTTCGATTTCCAAAGACTCCCAAGCTTGCTTTTTCGTCTCACAAGTAGCATTTTTTTGTAAAATACGCTCTTGAGACTCCCATTTGGATTTTGCGCAAGGCTTTTGCATCTTGACAGTACTTAGTCTCAAGATTTTTCATTTCTGCTACTTAAAGTTCACCACCGTTTTCTGCTCTTCATAGCCATTTACAACAATAGTCCACAAAACTTCAGCTTTTAGATGTGTTCTCATTCTTATCTTCTCACTATTCAAAATCGGTTCCATCAAGAAATAGAGTAAGAACAACAGAAGAATCAGCACCTTCATTTGTTTTGGATGCCATATTTTTTTTCTTCACCTAACACAGATTAAGAATGAAAACATGCTCTTGATATCAATTTGTAGAAAATATGGAAGGAAAATACTATCTTTAAAGAACGCTCAAGTTTACTAAAGGTTGCTTAAGACCACTTGAGATGATTACAATCATCAACTACATCACTATTTATACTACTCAAAATAGAAAACAAAAAGTCTTGCACAATTAACTAGATACATGTATCACAAATTACTAAATACATGTATTACAAAATCCTAAAAAACTTCTTGTGAAACTACGAAAAAATATTGAAATACTAAACAACAAGGTGGGCTGAAGTTTTTCATTTGAAAAAATTAATTTGTTCTTTACTCTGGAAGGCTTCGAGGTTCATTTGCCTACCTCATTTTGTGAAGCTCGTCTTTAAAAGCCATTGCTTCATGAAAGAGAAAAAACAAAAAAATCACAAAAACTACATTCAATCAGGCATGTATATACACTTCATTAATAATTGAATTACTTTTATTTATGTACTCTCTCTGTCAACTTGATAGTCTTATTTGGACCTAGCACTAGTTTAAGAAAATAAACAAACTTAAATTCAAAATGTCAACTCCGAAATTCCATATTATAAGGATAAAAATAAAATAAAAATAATATTTTCTTAGTTTGAATTTAAGTGGTCTTTCAAGTTTTTTTGAGTTAAACATATTTTAATAGTGGCTTTTTCATACAACTTTCAAATATTTTAATTGTCACTTACTTGACTTATAGTAATTTTTACTTAATTGTTGGAAATATAATTTTATTTTGAAAACCTTATAGATTTCATACCTGAATATACCACCAGATTTTGAAGAAATTGACTATCGAAGTCTTAAATATCCCATATAAATTGAAATAGAGACCTACTAAAGAACATGTTTCCCAACTAAACACGTTCCATTCTCAAGGATGAGCATACATATATGAAAGTTGTACTAAGTTTCTTTGGAAGGAAATGAGTTATCTTGCCTTTTGCCAATTTCGTTTTTTTAAAAGGATTGTCTTTTTACATCTCTTAGGTGTAAAAAATTAAAATTTCACAAGGTTATTAAATTAAAAGCAATTTGTATAGGATAGAAAATAATTTTCGCCTGTTTATATCCACTTTCACGAATGAAGACTATATAATTTAAATGAAATAAGATCTCTTGCCTTTTTACAATTTAAATACAAGAAAATGACATTTTTCAAATTTCTAATGTATAATAATGAAGATCTTTTAAAACTAAAAAATCTCTTATTTATAAAAATGCTATAAACTAAAAAGAATTTTGGAAAGGACTACAAAATTATTTCTCTCAAACTCACTTAAAATCCTAGATTCACTTTTGTTATGTTCTAGAATTTCAAGTAGAAAATTGTCACGACTCAAAAATGAACGTGATGACACTCGTTTTATTCCTCCAAGACAAGTCAGCCTAAATCCTAGCCTTCACGATAAAATGCGAAAATTTATAATCAACTTAAACATAAAACCCAAAAACATTGTACGTGTACAAGTCTCTAATGTGTAATAAAAAATTTGAAAGAAAATACAAGTCTTAAATGACATTGTTTCTAGAAAAGAACAAGATTATAATTAAGGAGGAAGAAGGTCTGCTGAAATAACAAGCAACTACCTCACAAACCTCCCAAAGAAGCCTCAGACAAGGAGAAGAGAAAATATCATAATGGTTCGGGCTAGTAACCTACAAAAAAATGTAGTACCAAGGGGTGAGTACCAAATCACACGATACTCATCAAATAAACTTCTAAACACAAGCGAAGAAAATAGAATTCAGGTAATCCTTACACCCCAACCAAACCTCCACAACTACAACCTGTATCAAACAAGCCCAACCTAATATTTTACAATTTACATATCAAGCAACTCAACAGCAACACTGTAACAATTACTTATCCTCAACAACAAGCTTAATATTCATCAATAACAATATAACCTGCATAAAATCAGCCCAACCTAACAGTTCACAGTTTACAGAACACACAACTCAACACCAACACTTTAACAATTACATATCATAAATATTAAAGTCATTATTCATTAATCATAATATCCACAGAAAGGCACTCACAAGATCAAGTTCATTAATGATAAAATTGTGCAATGCAAAAAAATGCAATGCCAAGTATAATAACTCTCTATGGAACTGAATTGATTTAAATAACAATACAATCATGACACAACATCAACAATGAATCAATAAGCCTTTCAAAATTATTCTCAACATATTACACACCAACAATTAATCACAATGTTTTTACTACCCCTTTTTCATCATTAGAATTATTCAACATGAACAAGTTAACCCATCACCAATTTCCATTACTCCCCAACACATACCACAAGAAAATACATGATTCTATGCACCAAACAAGGGTTTAAAATCCACTCACCTCAAATAACTGAATAATCACTTTGGGACTTGCGTCTTCTCTTTTCGTGGAGCTTTCAAAACAATGCAATCTATTCAAGTACATATTCACCATAAGATTTTAAAACTAACAAGAACCACATTACTATGTCATTAGCCTTGACCTAAAAATTCACTGAAATTTATGATAAAGTTCGTAAATTTTGATGCTAATTAACATTTCAACTATAATATTTTGCATGTTTTAAGTCTAGGATTAAGTTTGAATTCCTCCAATATTATAATCAAATGGTATTGAAATAATACCATATCGGAGTAAATAGGCTGAAAAACTTTAGGAAGAAACAGAGCTTCGAAGGTTATGAGAATTGTATGCTGAAGTCTTTTCTATTTTTTAATATATGAAATCACAGGAAAGTACAACTTTATATAGACATAAAATAACAAACTATTGAGTCATTAAATGACCACTACTTTCATTAATTAAACAAGAATTACTAACAAAAACACAACTAGGAAGTATTGCACCATGATTAGCGTATTTGCGAACTACTAGCCCTAAATATAGTACACTACTACCAAACCTAATTAACATGGTCATACTCTGAATCAGTATTCAATATACCAAACACCTAATATTTAATTACATATATTAATATATCAAAAGTTGAAATTTAAAATGGTATTAATAAGAAAATCGCAGAAATAGCGAAGTAAATTACAAACAAAATTAACGAGAACACTTACTGTTTCAAAACCTTATATTGAGGCACCATACATTTCTATTAATTAATTTATTATCATTGACTAATCATGACCTTAATCATTACATAATGATTGGTCATTAACACCATTGTTCTGCATTTTTAAGAAATGACTTGTAGATTAAATATTTCCATTCTTCTAAATTAAAACCCACTTAATTGTTTCCTGGTTTCTATGACAAGGACCTATGAAAATATAAATTAATTAATTATACAATCCAATAGTGCAGTAATCAATTCTATTATAGAGTAATCTCAATGTGTGACTAGTTGAATTTAAGATTTATCCCTTCAATACGTATAAATTGTCTAAGTATTCATGGCATCAAAGTGAAATTCTAGAGTAGCATTAATTTGACCTTATAATGATGAAAACGTTTGTTAGTGGTGATAGTAATTGGCGGCAGTGGATAGAGAACCTTAGCAAATCAAGACAATATTTATGTAGAAAATAAGACCTTTAGTACATAAGGTCGAAAAGGTATAGGGTCTCAACAAGTTTCAGAGTTAGCTCATTATTTTCAACTCAATTAATTATCTATCCATTACCCATTAATTAATTAAGTGTAATTATTGAATAGTTCAATTTTTTTCAACCAACTTCACCAACCAATCATAAATGACTCGAGAAAACTATCGAGAGGGGTAAAATGGTAATTTCATAAAAGTTTTCAAAAATGACCTTTCAGGTGATGACAAAACTGTACCTACAGTTCATCATGAATTTCATATAGTTCAAAAGATAAAACACTCAGACACAAATAGATCTAAAGTAGTACAATCTAGACATTTATAAGTTTTAGAATTTGTTTGCAGAAGCACACATACAAATAAGAAAATGAGGTCTCTTGTCTTCTATCGATTTGAATAAAAGAAAATATTCTTTTTCAGGATCTCTTATGTATAAGCAAAAAAAGATATCTTATAAAGGACGTAAAACTATTTTTATCATAAAAGACTAAAAAAGACAAACTTTATGATCACAATTTAAAAAATCAATCTCGAAGTTCAAATTGTACCAAATAGATCATTATTAAGAATAAAAATGTTGAGGTGATTTCAAAGAAAGACTGCTTTCGTCTATTCAACCTCATAAATATGTTTCTACTGCCACACCAAAATCAAGCTAAAAAATGTGTACCATGTTACTTTGTATATATTTGTCGTATTAGGACGTCTCTATTTACTCGATCATGTTTGAAACTAAAGCATGATTATTATTAGTTTGAAAAGAAAAATGGTATCATCCTATCCATTTGAAAGAATGAATTTACATGTAGCGAGAAGTGTACAAAAATGACGTAACACAACTAATCTAATTAATGAAGGTAATGAGTACCAATTTATGTTTGATATAAGAAAAAAACACAATGAATAACTCTAACAAAATTTCTATGTCAAGATCCTCACGAATGTCACGATATGTTAAGGGTGCAAAGAAGTAGTAGCTTCATGTAAATAATTTTATCTTTTAAAAAAATAAATCAAATGAACTATTTAACAAAAATCTTTCAATTATTTATTTTACGATTTATGTTAAATTATATTGAACATTTTTGTTGCATTAGAAATATATTGTCTAAATATTTTGTAATAACCCAAGGTTGTTTATCTAGCAAAAGTATCATTTTAAGATAATGTTTTTTAGCAAATCTTTACAATGAAAAAAACAAAAAGAACTCCACATCATCAATGCACACATCATACTTATTCATGTACCTCCAATTGATTAGTTCAACAACAATAAGAACATATATAGTGTAATTTCACAAAAAGAGATTGGAGAGGATAAACCTATGGAAACTTGAACCAATAAAGTAACTAAACATATATGGAGTTGCATGCCTTTTGTCTTCTTTAATGGTTGATAGGGTCGCTTTCCTTTGGTGGCGGCTTAAGAATGTTTGTCAAAGCGTTTGAACCTTTTATTTCAATGGTTGGCAAAACTTCCAAACCAATGTCGTTTATTCGTTCTTACATCGAATCTCTGCAACCCATCTTCCCCATTTTATTTGTCTAACTCCCCTGTACTTCTATACATTTTCTTGGTGTAGTTTTTTAATCTTTTTTCTCTTTGGACGATAGCATCTTTGAAGTGACCTTGGTCTTTCCATTTTTGATGATAATTTCTTTACAAATCCATTTTTGTCGTTTGGACTTCTCTCCTTGATGATTTTCCTCCTCGTCACTAGATGAGTCTATGGCGTCAATGTCCATTATGTAAATACGTACAACACGCGGCAAGACCATAGAACCTTCGCCCATTAGATTGGTTTTTTTTCGTCTTGCAACTTCTAAGGGTTTTTTGACTACCTCATTTTCGTGACACTCATCTGTAAAAGCCATTTCTTCAGGAAAGAGAACAAACAAAAAAAGCAAAATAAGTCCATTAAATCAGGCATGTATATACGCTTCATCAATAATCAAATTATTTTATTTATGTACTCCATAAGTCAACTTAATTATTTGATTTTGACCTAGCACATAAAGTTTCAGAGTTTGCTCATTATTAGCAACTAAATTAATTACTTGTCTATTACCCGCCAATTAATTAAATATAGTTATCAAATAGTTTAAAATTTCCAACCAACTTCCAAGACAAATCATAAATGACCCATGTCTCATGGAAGGATGTCCTTGACAATAAATTCATGCCCAAGTGACTCTATCGCTTTATACTTTCTAGAACTTTTATGGTAGGTTAGGTGAGTATAGATCAATCGCCACAAATATACCTATTAGACTTCTATCACCTTACCTTCACCCTAAAATCCCTATTGATTAAAGATTCTCGACTACAAGCCTTAATTTCAAGCCCACAATCATCAATTACCCCTAGATTCTGAGGCATTCTAGTCACATTCTTTATTACCATATGAATCTAGTCATAATTCATCAAAAGGTTCAAATTCTATGATTTACAAGTCAAGATCCATCATACATAATAAAGTCTAGTTTAATTTATGTCTATATGTTCCCCAATCTTTAGCCATTACTACATATGATATTAATTTTAGAAGATCAATTCTGATTCTTCAATTTCACCATTCATGGCATAAACTCCCAAAATATAAAATTCATCAAATAGACTAGGTTTTACCATTGAAATCACAAAATTTCATCATAATATCACAATTAAATGCTAACTCAATCATAATTAAGTATCAGCCACTTGATTGGAATCAAATTTTAACACTACCCACTATGTAGGAAGAAACCCTAGCTAGAAATGCGTTTTGACTTCGCAATTAGGGGAAAACTTTGGGGATCTCTTGGTGGGAGAACCATAGATGAATAACATAACATACCTTAATTCAAATCCCTAACACAAGTGTCACGATCTGAGTCTACACCTTGGACGTGGATGGCACTCGAAGACCATTGATGGTCCCCAAGCGAACTCTCATCCTGGCTGAATACAAGTGGAAGACTAACTTAAGCATACAAAAGCTTAAAACTGAAATATAATTCAATAAAGTTAACTTTACAAGGCTTTAACTCAAATGAACAACTTTGAATAAAGATAGTATATTCGACTAGCCATAAAATAGGCAGCTTTAGTCTTTAAAATATTTAATAAAAAATAAATGGTTAATACAGACTCCTAAAATATATTGACTATCTGTGAATCCTCTAACTGATTAAGATGGAAGTCGAGACAAGACCCACAACATCCTGACTAAACTCTCGGATGTTTCAACGAAGCTCCTGTTGATGATCCTGAATACTTGTGTATGCCTCATGAGAAGATGCAGGCCAATTGGCTCAGTACGTGGAATGTACGAGCATGTAAGGATAATTCTAAAGCATAACATAAGCTTGATACTTGAATTAAAAAAATGGAAACATAATACCTATTCTCATACTTGAAACTCAATGAATACTCAAGAATAAAATACTCAACTTAGAGATGAAATACTGAACTCAAAGATATGATACTCGACTATAGATACTCAATTCAATATAAAACAATAATACACATGATATATATAAAAAGCTTTATAAAACAGTAAAAGCAACTTAGTTCGTTAAATAAAATGCAATAACAAACTCAAATTTACTTATACAAGAAAATAATATAGTTTTTGTGGGAGATTCTCAAATCGACAACCATCACTTGAGCCTAAGTGATGATATAAAGTTTTACCTGACGCTGCCGAGGACCATCCTATACCTTGCCATCGGTATAGGACCTTACTTAGCTTAGTGGATCCACTAGAATAACTTACGGGATCATCTAAAAAGTATGACCCATGAATTCCCATGATGGTTTCATGGTTTACATGAAGACTTGAGTTAATATGAACTCTCATCCCAACATCGGTGCTCAATATTACTCTCAAAATATACTTTAGCTCATACTTTTATAAAACTTCCTTCCTTTGGGTTGAGATAATTTACTGAACCCTTTAGCTTTAAAAAGCTCCTTTTGGAATCAATGTTCCCCTTTTGTTCAAAACTCTTTTGGAACTCTTAGTTTCCTCTTAACGTAAATGTGAAAACATTTATAAACCTTTGGGGAAATACTTAGTTCCCATATACCCTTCGAGAAATAAACTCAACTCTTACTCTTTGCTTAACTTGAAACTTAACTCTTAGGGAATACTTAGTTCCCTTATAGCTTTTAAGAATTTAACTCAACTCTTTACTCTTTCTTGACATGAACTTTAAGTCTTTAAAACAAAGTGAAAACGTTTGTGAAAGACTTTAGAAAACTTTATAAACTTTACTTTGACTTGCTTCTTAACTTCTAGACTTGACTCTAAACTTTCCATGAATTGAAGTATGGATTCAAGGTTCATGATCGCATGTTTATGGATGATTTCATGATTTTTAACTTGGAGGATTCTTGAGGAATTATGAGCATGAACTACTCAACTTAAGAGCTCAAAGCCATTTCTTATCTCAAGATTGTTCGACTTGTAGGGTTCATGTGGAATTATGGGCATGAACAATTCAACTCAAGGACTTCATGGGTAACATGTAATAGTCCCATGATTAGAAATATAATCTCAAAAGAAATAAAGAACTCAATACTCAAGACTTAGAACTTGGAGATAATACTCCTCTTAATGATACTCAATTTATGGAATTCATGCGAAAGTTATGGGCATAAACAACTTGACTCGAAGGTCTAAGTAACTAAATGGAACTCATGTATATGACTCTTGTCACTCTCTTATTTACTTCCTCAAACCATAATTCAAATCAATGATGGATCTCAAAGAATTCACAATTGAACTTAAAGACTTTCTAGAACTCTACTCTTAAATCTCTCTTGAATGTGAATTATGAATTCAAGAGTTTTGGTTCATGACATGGAAGATCTCATGACGACAACGTATACTCATGAATAAATTCACTTCATCCTCATACTAGCTTACTTGAGTCTTGAAACAATTTACTAGAAGTTGTGCAAGACTCCTCAAAAGGACTCAAAGGGACATTCTTAATATGCTCGAAAGAATTCTCAATACTTAACTCTCTTCTCTACCTTGAAGTTGAATTATGAATTCGAGGGTATGATCATGTTAGGACTTATTTTAGGTGTTTAGAAGTACCTTAGATTAGTTAGAACAGTAAAGTAGTGAAGGTGCACTTTAAACGAACTCACACGGAGTAATAGGAGGTAAACTGGATGGGGTAGGTGACCCTAGAGCTATGGTTGGTGCGTAGAGCCAGACCCTGATGTACAGAGATGGGTATGGGGCATTCTGGCAGGCGCACCGCGCCTGGCCCAAACCCAGAAAATTCTACCGAGCACTTATGCTCATTTTCTAACCCTAAATCGCCTAAAATCAAACGGTTTCTTCCCCAATCCCTTGGATTTGATTACTTAACTTAATTACACTCTAATATACTGGAAACAACACTAAAATTAATTTATTTGATCTCAGTAAATCATCAAAACCCCAACACAACAAGATTTAAAATCAACTACAAGAACATCTTTCAAGAACTCATGAAGAACTCACATCTTTAATTTTAAGAATCAAATTTCGCCGAAAAATAACATGATTGACATGTGGGTGAACAAACCCAACACTATGTAAGCTTACATACCTCTTAGGGATTAGACCCATGGCGAAAATCCTCAACTAAACTCAAGAACATCGACGAATGCCTTCATCCTTGCCTCTTTTCTCCTCTTTTATTTTCTTGCCTCTTCTTGAACTCTCAACTAAAACCCTAGGTGTATATTAGGATTATAAAACTGGACCTAAAAGGATTAGACCACAAAAATATTACTAAAAACGAATTAAATCTGATTGGGTAAGAAAAGAACCAATATACCCCTCACTATTTTCGGCTAACTTTCCTTATCTGGACAGCCTAACTTCAAAAGGTCATATCTCACTCACCCGAACTCGCAATTTAGAAAACTCGGCGGCTTTAGAAAGATAATTCAAATATATTTCATATGGTATCTTGTATAACACCTAACACATCTTTTTCTAGGAGTTATGGTCGTTTGAAGTTGACCCAAAACTCATACTTAACTTAACTTGCAAAATTTCAGATTTTGCTATTTCCAAATAAATTCTTTTTGGAACTCTTGGTGCTACATCTAGTGACCTGACTTTAGTACTTAAGAAACTTTGAATTACTTTGTAAAATTTCACTCACTACAATGAACGGTTTGAGTCTTAGTTCAAAAAGAATTTATGGAGTGTTACAATATCTCCCCTTTGGGATCATTCTGTTGGGTTTTATTTGCCCTGATTTCTTACCATTAATAGGTTTCCTTTTAGGAAAAGGTTTTGTATTGACTAATTCTTTTTCTAGTAGGAAAAGGTTTAGGACTCTATAAATATAGGCTTGTTCCTTCTAACTTAATCAGCATTCACAATGTAGTCTTAATGGCTTTGAGAGTTTTGGTTAGGGGGAGAATTTGTGGGTCACAAGCTTGATACGTTATCACTTGTGTGAACCTCCATGTATTCTGAGTGAATTGGTTGAGGTTGTTTCTCTCTGTATTTTGTACTCTCATATTTATAGTGGATTACTCATCTCCTTTGTGGACGTAGGTCGATTAACTGAACCACGTTAAATCTTTGTGTCTTTTGGTGTATTTCTCGTTGTCTTCTTACTCGTGGTCTTTCGAGGTTTGCATTGCTAGCTTCCGCGTTTGTACCTGCTTATTTTCCGGTCCTAACAAGTGGTATCAGAGCCAGATTCAATGATGGAGTCAGGTTTTGTGGTTTGATAAACGATGATTGAACCAGGTTAGAAAGAGGTGTTCATCTTGGCGGGTGTAGTTCTAGCCGCAACCTTTTTG
This sequence comes from Solanum sitiens, assembly GCA_016801875.1. NCBI lineage: Eukaryota > Viridiplantae > Streptophyta > Magnoliopsida > Solanales > Solanaceae > Solanum > Solanum sitiens. Next base: position 2,069,405 of record JABWTJ010000331.1, read on the forward strand.
ACAGTAACGAAGATTCTGTTGGAGAAATTGTTTCAGAGAGGTTCTCTGTGTTGAGACATAAATTTTGCAAGGAGATTATGGAGAGGAGAAGCAAGTTGTTGAAGATTAAGTGAAGAAGGTGGACAAATTTATTTTGTCAGAAATTCAGGCCAAGGGGGAGATTTGTTGGGTTTTATTTGCCCTGATTTCTTACCATAAATAGTTTTTCCTTTTAGGAAAAGGTTTTGGATTGACTATTCCTTTTTCTGGTAGGAAAAGGTTTAGGACTCTATAAACAGAGGCATGTTCCTTCTAACTTAATTAGCATTCACAATGTAGTCTTAAGGGCTTTGAGAGTTTTGGTTAGGGGGAGAATTTGTGGGTCACAAGCTTGATACGTTATCACTTATGTAAACCTCCATGTATTCTGAGTGAATTGGTTGAGGTTGTTTCTCTCTATATTTTGTACTCTCATATTTATAGTGGATTACTCATCTCCTTTGTGGACGTAGGTCGATTGACCGAACCACGTTAAATCTTTGTGTCTTTTGGTTTATTTCTCGTCTGTCTTCTTACTCGTGGTCTTTCGAGGTTTGCATTGCTAGCTTCCGCGTTTACACCTTCTTATTTTCCGGTCCTAACACATTCATCCTCCAATGACGACTGAATTGGGTATAGAATGATTTGCTCTTACTCAGGTCTGCTTCTAATGGTACACTTTCAATATATTCAAGCTTAACCCAAATCCTTAGGTTCGGGTTCTATACCTCTCTATTGGAATCTAATCCCAACACTATTACTCTTTACCACCACCTTGCTCATCTCAAGAATCCACCTAATGTTTAACAACACCACATTCAAGCTTAGTAATCTAACAACTCCATGGACTCCTACTAACCAACTCCTTAAGAAATTCTCAACACTTGACTTGCTTTCTCATCTTATCATCTCCCCCTTAGGTCTAAAGCTAACACTTGAAAGTTATGGACCTATTCCACATCTCTGACTGGTGTACATTCTCTTAATGGTCTTTTTACACTTGTGACTTAGCCACTCTTCACTGCTCTTATCTCAAGGTTGAGGTCTCTACTGCTCACATTCATTACAACAACCATCTCAATATCCTCACCTATTCTATGTCAAATCCACCATATCAAATCTCAAGACTAACATCATCACGCTTTTGTTGCCATTCTTTTGGATCATGGCACTCATCTCAAATTCAAGCATAATGTTTATTACTAAACCTGAATGTCAATACAATTTCTCACCTACTATACCATAACTCATTACTATTGTGGCAATTTAGAAACACTTGCCCACTAGGACATCATGACAATTATTCAATCCTTACCTCTTAGTCTGCATACTCCAAGTACCATCACATTCACTTCACAACTTAAGTACTACTTACTCACTTACTGGCGCATTATCTCTCAAATAACTCTATCATCCTCTGAATACCGTGAGATTCTACTTTCAAAATCCATAAGCCTAGATTAATCTACCACATTATGAATAATCTGTCTCTTCTATATGTATTCACCACTTACACTTGGTCATTACTAACAAATGACAAATTATTATAACCCCTTTTTAGTTAAGGTATATTCTAACTCATATTGACTTGCAATACTTACTCTACCTCCTATCCAAAGATCTTCACAACTCTTCACTTCTTAGTATAGCCATAAGGGAAACTTTTCATTACTAACTTACTAGGTTCGTGACTATAAAAGCATAGCTTGTCAAAACACCCTCTCCCTTGCTTATATCACTAAACCTCTGCATACTTTCCTTTAACTCTGGCTCTTTGTACTGCTCATCATCACATAACTCATGCTACCCCTTTTGGGTGAAAATCTTACCCAAGGTCTAAAATTACTACTTTAAAAGGATCTAAACTAAACAAGACTTAAAAGGAAATAGTACATCTCACTTTTAGCTCAAACGCACGATTCAAATAAATATGGGTGCATTCCTATGAAACTGAACACTTAACTTACTCTTGGACTTCTCTTAAGCCCCTCTGAAGTCTCATGACTTTATCAAGATTTTCATAAGAACTACTCATTGACTAAGGACCGAATCTGCTTTTCAACCACCTCTAGTATCATGGGTAGTCGAATAAATCTGAGATCGCATGAGTACGAATCAATCTCTACGACATAGCTCTATTCCACGATTAAGAGTATGAAAAAGGGAAACTTTTCTGAAATGCCTATAGTACCTAATTAATAGAAGTGGGACCCTCACAACCATAAATAAGATCCTATTGACACAACTTCATAGGAACCCTAGGACAATTAAACTCTGGTCTCTTATACCAAGTTTGTCACGACCCGAGTCTCACCCTGGACGTGGCCGGAACTCGAAGACTATTGTTGGTACCCAAGCGAACCCTCATCTTGACTGACTACAAGCGGAGACTAACTTAAGCATACAAAAGCTAAAAACTTAAATAGAATTCAATAAAGTCAACTTTATAAGGCTTTAACTCAAATGAACAAATTTGAATAAAAATAGTATATTCAACTAGCCATAAAATAGACAACTTTACTCTTTGAAACATTTAATAAAAAAAATGGTTAATACAGACTCCTCAACTGTATTGACTATCTATGAAGCCTCTAACTGATTAAGATGGAAGTCAGGACAAGACCCACGACATCCTGACTTAACTGAAAAGTAAATGAAATCCTCCAAAAGCACGGAGGCTCACCATAGCTAACTCGAACTCTCAGATGTATCAACAAAGCTCCTGTTGATGATCCTGAATACCTGTGTCTGCATCATGAGAAGATGCAGGCGAATTGGCTTAGTACGTGGAATGTACGAGCGTGTAATCGAAATTCTAAAGCGTAACATAAGCTTGATACTTGAATATAAAAATGGAAACATACTTACCTCTTCTCAAACTTGAAACCCAAGGTATACTCAAGAATAAGATACTCAACTTAGAGATGAAATACTAAACACAAAGATATGATAGTCGACTCTAGATACTCAACTCAATATAAAATAATACACATGCTATATATAAAAAGCTTTATAAAATAGTAAAAGCAACTTAGTTCGTAAAATAAAATGCAATCACAAACTCAAGTTTACTTATATAAGAAAGTAATATAGTTTCTATGGGAAATTCTCTAACCGACAATCAAAACTTAAGCCTAAATAATGATACAACATTTTACCTCACACTGCCGAGGATCATCCTATACCTTACCATCGTTATAGGACCCTACTTAGCTTAGTGGATCCATTTGATTAACTTACGGGATTATCTAAAAAGTATGACCCGTCAATTCCCATAATGGCTTCATGGTTTACATGGATACTTGAGTTAATATGAACTCTCATTCACCTTTTGTTTAAAACTCTTTTGGAACTCTTAGTTTCCTCTTAACTTAAATGTGAAAACATGTATAAACCTTTGGGTAAATACTTAGTTCCAATATACCCTTTGAGAAATGAACTCAACTCTTACTCTTTGCTTAACTTGAAACATAACTCTTAGGGAACTTAGTTCCCTTATAGCTTTTGAGAATTTAAATCAACTCTTTACTCTTTCTTGACTTGACCTTTAAGTCTTTAAAACAAAGTGAAAACGTTTGTGAAAGACTTTAGAAATATAAACTTTACTTTGACTTGCTTCTTAACTTCTAGACTTGACTCGAAACTTTCAATGAATTGAAGTATTGATTCAAGGTTCATGATCTCATGTTTATGTATGATTTCATGATTTTCAACTTGGAGGGTTCATACGGAATTATGAGCATGAACTACTCAACTCAAGGACTCAAAGACACTTCTTTTCTCAAGATTATTCGACTTATAGGGTTCATGTGGAATTATGGGCATGAACAATTCAACTCAAGGACTTCATGGGTAACATATAATAGTCCCATGATTAGAAATATAATCTCAAAAGTAATAAAGAACTCAATTTTTAGAATTAGAACTTAGAGATAATACTCCTCTCAATGATACTCAATTTATGGAATTCATGCGGAAGTTATGGGCATGAAAAACTCGACTCGAAGATCTAAGTAATTCGTTGGAACTCATGTATATGACTCTTCTCATTATCTTATTTACTTCCTCAAAACTTAGGTCAAATCAATGATGGATCTCAAAGAATTCACAATTGAACTTAAAGACTTTCTTGAACTCTACTCTTAGATCTCTCTTGAATGTAAATTATGAATTCACGAGTTTTGGTTAATGACATGGAAGATCTCATGACGACAAGGTATACTCATGAAAAAATTCTCTTTATCCTCATAGTAACTTACTTGAGTCTTGAAACAAGTTACTAAAAGTTGTGGAAGACTCCTCAAAAGGACTCAAAGGACATTCTTAATATGCTCGAAAGAATTCTCAACACTTAACTCTCAGCTCTACCTTGAATTTAAATTATGAATTCAAGGGTATGATCATGTTAGGACTGTTTTTAGGTGTTTAAAAGTACCTTAGATTACTTAGAATCGAAAAGGAGTGGAGGTGCACTTTAAACGAATTCAAACGGAGCAACCGGAGGTAAACTGGATGGGGTAGGCGACCTTGGGGCTATGGGTGGCGCGGAGAGCCAGCCCCTGCAGTACAGATATGGGTTTTGGGCGCTGTGGTAGGCGCGCCGCGCCTGGCCCCAACCCAGAAAATTCTACCGAGCACTTATGCTCGTGTTCTCACCCTAAATCGCCTAAAATCGAACAGTTTCTTCCTCAATCACTTGGATTAAATTACTTAACTTAATTACACTCCAATATACTGGAAAAAACAATAAAATTAATCAACTTAATCTGAACAAATTATCTAAACCCAATACCACAAGATTTCGAATTAACTTCAAGAACACCTTTCAAGAGCTCATGAAGAACTCAAATCATTTAACTGTAAGAATGAAATTTCGGTGAAAAATAACATGATTTGCGTGTGGGTGAACAAATCCAACACTATGGAAGCTTAGATACCTTTTAGGGATTATATCCATCGCGAAAATCCGCAACTAAAATCAAGAACATCGACAAATGCCTTCATCCTTGCCTCTTTTCTCCTTTTTCTCCTCTTTTCTTTTCTTGCCTCATCTTAAAGTCTCAACTAAACCCCTAGGTGTATATTAGGATTATAAAACTGGAACTAAAAGGATTAGACCCCTAAAATATTGCTAAAAACGAATTAAATCTGATATGGTAAGGAAAGGAGCAAAATACCCCTCACTATTTTCGGCTAACTTTCTTTAATTGGACAGTCTAACTTCAACAGGTCATATCTCACTCATCCTAACTCGAAATTTAAAAAACTTGGCGGATTTGGAAAGATAATTAAAATATCTTTCATATGGTATATTGTAGCATACCTAAGTCATCTTTTTCTAGAAGTTATGGTCGTTTGAAGTTGACCCAAAACTCATACTAAGCTTAACTTGCAATATTTCAGATTTTGCTATTTCCAATTAAATTCTTTTTGGAACTCTTGGTGATACATCTAGTGACCTGACCTTAATAGTTAAGAAATTTTAAATTCCTTGGTAAAATTTCATTCACTACGATGAATGTTTCGAGTCTTAGTTCGAAAAACAATTCTGGGGTGTTACAATAAGATTGAAACAATGGAGGAAATCTGCCCGTCTCAGTTCTGTTCTTATCTTCTTCACTTCTAGAGAGTGAATTTTTTGGAGAGAATTTGGGTTAGTTTTGTGGTCTTGGAAGAATGATTTGACTCACTTAGTGTTGGGGTCTATTAGTCTTATATAGGTGGTTTAATAAAAAACTAACCGACCTCCTTTAACCCCTAACTAATTATCAATTAACCCTTAAGCCCCTAACTTAAAAACTAAACTCCAAATTTGACCCCACTCAGAAAACCCCCACCCACGGACCGTGGAAGGGTCTACGGATAATGCTGCACCCTTGTGGGTGGTGAACTGAGGCTAAAAATTGCAGACAAGTGCAGGACTTGACCTATGACCCCAACCCACGGGGCGTGGGTCCATCTACTGGTCGTAGATGGCTGCTTTTTGACAGCTTTTGGGGCTGCTTTATTGGTCCTCCTCAAGGACCCCTCTGCTAGTCATTGGATGGTGATACCTTTGGCGCCCTAACCCTAAAACCCTCATTCTGAGTAGGGGAATAATTTTTACGATTTTAACCCTCATACCAAACTCTAAAACTCTAGCACAAGGCTCTAGAACTTTCTAGTTTAGTTCACTAGTTTCTCAGGCATAACAATATCTCCCCGTTGGGATCATTCAGCATCCTCAAATGACGATTCTAAACGCTTCTTTAGGTCACCTCTGTAAACTAGCAGCCCATCATGCATGCAATACATCTAAATGCATACAACCAATGAAGAAACTTTTAATTACAAGCTAAACATATTCAATGCAACATAAGGGAGTAGGAACTACTTCTAACAACTCAAAATGCATGAATATCTAAATTTACTCATTTCAAGGAGGAAGTACATTCTCCTAACTAGAACATGATCAACACACAGTCATGGATCCTATATGCATTTTACTCTCAAAAAGCCTCTATTTAAGGAGGAATCTGTCAACTACTAACTAAGGTATGCTAATTAGTTCATCTCATGAAGTTTATATGCATTTCCACTCAAATGCACCACAACATGAGGCAAAACATTGTATATAAGTCATTTCTATCAAGACCTAAGATTTTTTCATAAACATGCACATAAGGGAATCATGGCAACAGATAAACACACAAAAACCTTAATTTTTGGCACACTATCTCCTCCTTGGAGGTAAGCCTATATAATCACTTCTATACATCATTCATGCTAAAGGAAACTTCAAGGTGCAATATAACAAGTCACAAAAGACAAGAAATCCGGAAATTAATAAAGCATAAAAAACATAACGGAAGCAACATGAGATCACTCTTGATCTTCTCTAGATTGGAGAGCATAAAACCTATTCTTCTTAAGAGCACTCTCAGCTGGACCAATAGAGGCGACTTTATTATCCTTACATCCCTTAGCCTTAAGAACCAGACAACCTCTAATTTTGTGCCCATTGTTTCCACACCCATAGAAACCGTCCATGCAAGTTAGGCACTTACTGATGAGTCCACAATTTCGACTCATTAGGGCTTTATTTTAATAGATTTACTGTCCTCAAAGGCATATTTTGTATCAATGTATATCCTTGAATTTCAGGTATTTGGATTGAGGAACAAAGAATAAAATCTAATGAGCACAAACGAAGAAGGCAGGTGAAAGAATGAAGAAAAGAAGGCCTAATGATCACCTATCTCACTGGTCAAGTCGCCAAATAGCCATGGTCTTGCCTAAATTTCTAGTGTGCAAAGCCTTCAAGGAGAAAATTAATTCAATGATAGAAAAGAGTAGTCGGCGATTTGCCAAATGGTTCCACGATGCAGTCGCCCAAAGTTACAAAAGTTGAAGATACCGAAGGCCAAAGTGAAAAGGCGAGGGAATTGACCAAAGGGCGGATCACCGAGTGGAGCGGTGATCCCAACTTATTGCGCCGAATGATCCTTTACAACATATTTTTAGCGACCATAAATACATTTTTTAGATCGATTGATCTATCGATCTATCTAGCTTTCAATCTAGAATAAGAATTATCAGCTTGGAAGTTTCGAACAGAGTTTTGAGACAATATTTCCTTAGATTTAAAGATTTGAACATTACCATTTCTGAGAAATTGGAAGTGGGTATTGAAGGTTCTTCATATTAGACCCTCCTAAAGACGAAATAAATCTTACCAAGTTGATGGAAACACAATTTGGTAACAACTTCTATCCTTTTATAATATCTAGCTAAAACTCCAATTCTTGGGGTGTGATTATGTGATTATGGGATGAGTTAGCTGATGTGTATTGTTTATTGATAGTATAAATGTTATTTAAAAGTGATTTCATTCAATAATTTTGGCGAAGGCAACTGTACCTTCGTGTTTTTGGATTGCTTGAGAGAGAGGTTTTAAAACTGAGATTACTAATTTGATGGTATGTGGGTATTGGATTTTCATAGGTTTAGCTCAAGAGAGTGAATCTGAAAATCTCTTCTGCACATTCAACTCAAGAGAGTGAATAGACTAAAACATAGGTTGTTCTTAATTGTTTCTTATTAGTGTTACAAATTTGATTCGGGGTAAATTGTTCAAGAGAATGTTTATACCCACTAGAATCTAGCTTAGTTACATGATTTACAACTATCTACTATCAATTGCAATTACCTAGTTGTCTACCTTAGCCTATAATCCAATCACATCCCAAAAACATGTCTCATTATTTGCTTATATGTGTTATTTGCTATTGTACTTGACAATTACAATAAAAAAATCCTGTTAGTTGACACTTAATTCACCCCAAACTTAAACCATACTGCTATTCGTAAATTTTTTGACCTATGATTGACTTGAGCATATTCGCACTTTGTTATTGATTGTCAAATACATACCTCTCCCTGTGGGATTTAACCTCAACTCAATTAGTTGACTTATATTATTAATAATCGTTGACACTTAGTATTGGATGAAGTTTTCTGATACATGAAATCAAAATGGCCCCGCTGCTAGGGAGTGGTGTTGTTTGAGAAGCTTTAGTTAAGTTGAATGTGGTTCTTGTTATTTATAGTTTAACTTACTTAATTTTAGTTTTGTTTTGCCGGTTTGTGTCTTGAAACAGAACGGAAGCAATGGTATCCAAGTGGACACCAAGACGACATCAGAAACCACAATGATGTCAATGAGCCTAATTCTAATTACCCCTAACCTATGGGTGGTATAGTTTCTATTCGCTTGCCTCCGGCCGAAGGAATTGCGGTGTTTCACATCACAAGTACTATGTTTCAACTTTTGCAATAGAAAGGGTTGTTCAGTGGTTTGGCTCATGAGGATCCCCATGATGATATTAGAAACTTCGTGGATGTATGTGGACCGTTCTCCTTCAAGAACATATCCCAAGAGTCGGTCCGACGGAGTTTATTCCCATTCTCTTTGATGAGAGAAGCATGCAAGTGGCTGGCGTAGTTTCCACATGAATCAATCACATCGTGAAAGAAGATGTGTCGACCCTTACCCATAGTGTTACTTCCCATTCAGTATCAATCAAGTATTTGGAGACCCAAATGGATCATATCTCATCTCATTTGAACCCGAGACAACAAGGGGGTTTTCCCGGTGATACTACAGCCAACCCCAAGAATGAGGTTTTAGTGTGGACTTGTGTCATGCCACGACGTTAACTAAGGCGCTTCTAGGCAACCAAAGTTTTTATTTGCTTTCTTTTTAAGTCGAAGTACTGGTGTGTTGATTGTGTGCAGGTCAAAGTGTGGAAATGATTGAAAAGTGCACATAGGCAAGCCACAAGTCCAGTCGGTGCATCACCGAAGAGGTCAGTGTGCCCGATCTGATCCGTTTTTTGACCCAAGATAATTTAAAATTCAGTTATGTACAACACGGTGAGCCCTTTACAAACTTCTTTAAATCTTGTAATTTTAAACAATAGCATTAAAAATGATTTTTTAGCCCTTTACAAACTTCTTTTAGTTTTATGGCTATACAAGAATTTTTTGTCCTTACACATAAGAGATCTTCATCTTTAAATAGAAGAGATTTAAAATGATCATTTTCTTCTATTAAAATTGTAATAGGGTGAGAGATCTGAGTTTTCAAATTTTTACACTCACCGACTTGAATTATATATCCTTCTAAAGAACTAGAAAACCATTTCTCCCAAACTCACTTAAAATCCTAGATTTTTCTTTTGTTAAGTTATTTCTCTAGAGTTTCAAATAGAAAACTTTCCACGCGATAAGGATGTCATAAATCCATCAATGAATTTTTTATAGTTCAATAGATAAAATCTTCAAAAAAAAAATTTAAAAGAGATTAAACCTAAAGCAGTCGAATCTACACATATATAAGTTTTAAAATGTGTTTGTAGAAACAGACATAGAAACAAGGAACTGAGATCTTTTGTCTACTTACAATTTGAATGTTAAAAAATGTCATTTTTAGATCTCTTATGTGTAAAACAGAAAATTATATTTCCGCCACAGAAATTCATGTCACACATAGATAACTTCAAAAATATAACTTGTGGTGCAGAAAAGTTAAAGAAACTCAGATTTGGGCATACCTTGAAAATAAACTCGAAAGTTCTAAAACAAATCAGTAATTCTGATCTTTTGTCTTGTCTTTAAATCTTTTTTGCATATGATTGTCATTTATATAATTTAAACTTTAGCAATCATCGCTATATAGAAGTAGTAAGAAATTAAAATGCAAATAATTAATCTTTTATAGTTCAATTTTTTTCACTTGTCATACTTATCCATTATCATATATGTGGACTAAAAAAAAGAAATCAACATTAATAATTAATTAAATAGTCATAAATGTGTCATTGAAGTTTTTAAAAAGACTCATCTATGTCAACCGTTAAAAAATTGGCTTATCTATGCAATTTTCATTTGAGAAGACGCTCATCCATGTCATTATTTGTTAATGGGAAACAATTTCGATTATGCAAAACCATTTTTTATACATGGTCAATTAGGATTCAGCCACGTCATTAATTAAATTATTCTTTCAAAGAACCAAGGCTAAAATAAGTCATTGAACTTTGAGAAAAGGTTCGTCTATGTCATCCGTTAATAGTCTGGATCATCTATGTCCTTTTAGTTAACAAATATAATGACATGGATGAGACTTTTCTCAAACGAAAATAACATAGATGCGCTAAGCTTTTGACGGATGGCTTAAATAAGTCTTCTCTGAAAGCGTGATGGCATATTTGAGCCTTTTTTATTACGAAATAACACTTGCAACTTTGATTTTGTTACCAAATTTCATCAGAGTTATCTTAGGATAATTATCGTCCTATATAAGGCAATTGTAGTATCAATACGGGGTAAACTTCACATATGATCACGTAACTATCACATTGACGTGTTTCATGCATGGCTTTTATTATCGAGATGTATAACTACAGTAACGAGGTTACTGTCTTCCTCGACGCAGTAACAACAGTCAAAAAGCCAAATGAATGGTAAAAAAAAAGAGAAACTGGATGATTGTCAAAGCGTTAGAAGCTCTTATTTCAATGGTTACCTTGTCCTAAGACAAAGCGACTTCTAAAGCAGTGTCAAAAGTTCCCAACCAAAGCCGAGTTCTCTTTCTTGTATCTCGAATCTCTGCTGCCCACTTGCCTCATTTTCATTGTCTAACCCTCCCATACTTATTCAAATCTTCTTGCATTAGATTTGAATCTTTCTTCTCTTTGGACTTCTTATTTTAATTGACCATGGTCCTTCCATTCTCGATGATGATTTCCTTTACAAATGCCCTTTCATGTCCCTCGGAGTTCTTTTCTTCATCCTTCTCCTCGTCGTCACTAGACGAGTCTGCTATGTCATGGTACGGCACGTGAACTACAAAAAATACCCAAATTGCCAACAAATTTTACTAACAACTTAATTTGGTTAGTATTTTACTAACAAATTATCAACATATTTCTAACTGACTTATATCATAAAACTTAACAACGAAATTCTAACAGATTACCAACCAAAATCTTACTAAGTATTTTAGTTAGTAAATACGGCGGGGAAAATGGCGCCAAATTTAGCAACATTCTATCAATGGATTACCAATTGAAATATTACTAACGTACACCTTTTGTTGGTAATATTATCAACGAAGTATATATCGGTTGGTAAATATGACCAAGAAATTGTTTATATAATTTATCAATATATTACCAATGAATCACTAACCAAACATTTACCAACGACATGATTGTGTTGCTAAATTTACCAACCAAATTTAAATATGTTGGTAAATTAACAAAATTTTACCGAAAAATAAAGATTGTAGTTAATAAATTACTAACATCATTAGAATAGTTAGTAATATACCAACCGACCATTAATTAATTGGTAAAGTTTACCAACATATTAATTATTAGTTGACAATATTACATATGAATTTTTAGTTAAATAGTAACTATTACCAAATGAGATAAAATTTATTAGTAAATTATTAATTACTAACTTATATTTGAATAGTTGATAAATTTATCAATTGAAGTTAAATTTTTTGGTAAATCAACGTCTAGTGTTGAGGCTTTCATATCCAGTTTGTGTCGTTAGGCGTTTAACTTTTAACTTTTAGTCAAAACTTGCCTTGGTTAATATTTTTTGTAAATGTGCTCAGAATAAAACTATGTTAGTGTCATTAGTTTCCAAAAGATAATTTTTTATCTAACAGGAAGGTTGGTTCAAGTTTTGAGCCTTTCATTTTTTGTTTGTGCTGTTAGGTGTTTTAAATCTTATGTTTTGGCCAAGATCTGACTTTGGTCAATATATTTGTGAACGTGCTCATATGAGAATTCCGTCAGTGTAATTAACTCCAAATGTTATTTTTATCTAATAGGATGGTTGGATAGGATATTGAGGCTTTCACTTTTAGTATGTGCCATTAGGTGTTTTAACTTATAAATTTTGGCCAAAATTTAATTTCGGTCATTATATTTAATAAACGTGTTCATATTAAAATTTTGTAATTGCCGTTAGATCCAGGAGGTCATTGTTGATGTAATAGGACAGTGGGTTTGGATTTTGAGGCTTCCATTTTTAGTTTGTGCCGTTAGACATTTTAACTTTTAAGTTTTGGCCAAAATTTCACTTTAGTCAATATTTTTGATAATCATGCTCGAATTGAAATTTTGTCACCGCTTTTAGCCATACAAATTTAGTTTTTGTCTCATAGGATGGTTGGTTCGGGTTTTGAGACTTTTATTTTAATTTGTATCGTTAAGCGTTCTAACTTTTAACTTTTGGCTAAAATTTAAATTTGGTCAAATGTTTTTAGAAACATGCTCAAATTTGAATTTCGTCAACGCATTTAGCTATGGAAGATCATTTTCGTCTTATAGGAAGGTTGGTTTGGATTTTAGGGTTTTCATATTCAGTTTATACATTAAGCGTTTTAACTTTTAACTTTTGGCCAAAATTTAACTTTGGGTAACAATTTTTGTGAACGTGCTCTGATGAGAATTTTGCCAGCGCGATAAGCTTTCAGAAGGTTATTTTTATATCTAATAGGATGGTTGGTTCAGGTTTTGAGGCTTCCATTTTAAGTTTGTGTTGTTAGGCGTTTTAGCTTTTGAGTTTTGGCGAACAATTTAGTTTTGGTCAATATTTTTTATAAACGTGCTCAAATTAAATTTATGATATAATGATATGTGTCATATTGAGATTAACTTAATTTGTTATCATAGATTTTACATTGTTTCATTCAAATATGATTTCTAAAATTGATATTAATATTTTGGGATTTATATTTGTGCTCTTAGATTTTTAAATGCAATAAATTAATAAATATTTTACTACTGAATGATTATTTTGTTAATAATATTTTGAACATATTGTCAATCAATTACTAACCTAACATTGATCTTGAATGATATATTACCAACAAATTAACAATCAATTAGAAAAATTTATTAGAAAAATAAATAATCATACTAACGTATTTAAATTTTAGTACGAACAAGGGTTGTGGTGGAGTGGTAAGTACTCTTCCTTCTTATCAAGAGGTTTTGGGTTCGATCCCCTATGGGTATGGAGTTGCGTTTGTTAGGGAGAGCTTTGTTTTACTCCTAAAAGACAACCCGGCGTGAATCCGGATATAGTCGGGCTCCAATGTGGGTGTCGGATTCCGGATGGAAAACTAAAAAAAAAAAAGTATTTAAAATTTATTGGTAAATTACCAACATAAATTTTCTGTTACTAAATTTTCCAACCAACGAAATCGAATAATGAAGAAAACAATTTACTAACTTCTTTTCAATTCGTTAGTAAAGGTACTGACGATATACTAACTAAAAATTAGTTGATGAATTTACCAAAGGAAATTTTAGGGCCATCTTTTAAAATTTTGTAACAACATTTTTGGGTGTTTACTAACTGATTTTTGGTTGGTAAGCTTACCAACAAATTAAAATCGATTAGTAATATTTAGTGACAACCTTTTTAAGTAACGAATTAATATAAGTTGACATTTAGTTGCTAACTAAATTTGCCAACCGATTTGATCAATTTACCAACGAATTTTTTTGTTGATAATTGGGATTCCTTTTGTAGTACGTACAAGAATTGGAAAGACTTGGGACATTTTCCCACTTGATTGCAGGATTTTTCGACTACGTCAATAGCTGAGGGTTTTATGGATCCGTCTTTTACCTGAAGTACTTCCTTGGAGACCATCACTTAATAAAACGAAAAAAAAGGTGCATCAGACCGGAAATGCATAAACATCATATATGATTAGAAATTATTTTATCAATATGAGGTGATCGTACCCTTTATCTCTTCAGAAAATTTTAGAATAAAATTCAAATAAAACAGAAACAACACTTCTCACTCTAAGAAAACTTTAGTACCTCTTAATTGAATGGCTGCCTTATCATCAGCCAAAGCAACTTCTTCGGCAGTGTCAAAAGTGCACAGCCAATTAAATTTTGCCCCATCTCCGTTGTCTAACTCCTTTGTACTTTTTAGTATTTTCTTGGAACAACTATATATCTTTCTTCTCTTTGGACACTCCCTTTGAACAACAATTTTAAAAAGATTTTGAATCATCAATTGTTGTGACTTTTAGTACTCTTTACACAATTTCCAAATATGTAAATTTGATTTACACAAAACTTCAAAGATTTCACGTCCAAATTTCTGATCATAATTTTGAAAATTAATCTCCAAATTCATACTTTACCATATAAATGATTATTAAGAATAAAAATGTTGAGGTGATTTCATTGAAAATCTGTTTTGGTCTATTCAACCTAATGAATTTGTTTCTATTGCCAAGCCAAAATCAAGCCCAAAAATGTGTACCATGTGATTATATTTGTCTTATGAGGACGTCTCTATTTTCTCTATCATGTTTGAAACTAAAGCATAATCATATCATATCATCATATCATATATCATATATCATATATCATATATATCATGTATATATATATATATATATATATAAAAGAGAATCATAGGCCCGCCTACGTGGCGCCACCACAAGTCAGAATTCTCTTTAAATTTAATTTATTTCCAAAACTAGCCTTCCTCTTTCATGAAAAGTTACGACGTTTATGAAAGGTTGTGACTTTTATGAAAAGCTGTAACTTTTTTCATGAAAGATTGTGACTTTAATGAAAAGTTGTGACTTTTATAAAAAGTTGTAACTTTTAGGAAAAGTTGTGACTTTATGAAGAGTTGCGACTTTTATGAAATGTTGTGACCTTTCCGAAGGGTTGTAACTTTTCCAAAGAGTTGTGACCTTTCCGATAATATAGAATAATCACATTTTTTACACTACCATTTGTTGTCTATAAATAGAGGACTATATTTTTCATTCCGTGGGCTTAACTTTTTTCATTCTGTTTCATTCTTTTGTTGCATATCCTGGTATGTATTTTTATAATCATTAGTTTATGCTCATATTATTAATTGTTATTTTTGAATATATGCTTTAAAATTTGTTGTTTATGTTTATGTAAAATTATAATTATAAGTATTTGTTAGTAAAGATTAAATAACAAATGTTAATTGAATATTCAAGCATATTTTCTCTACAGAAATTATTGAATGTACATTAAAAACAACCCTTACAAATCTCAAATTTATTCATCAACAATGTTATTTCTTCACAAATAATGATGTGATTTTGTATGCTTTATAAAATCATCTGAGATTTAATAACTATGTATGCCCAGATTTTTTTATTTTTATGTTGTTATCTATATTTACTAAATTTATTAGTGGATATTATGAAACATTAATGATTGAAAGTTGATTGAAGTGTTGGTCAATGTTTAGAGGTATCTTATTTCAAAACAAAAGAACTTTCTGGTTTGAATTATTTGTTATCATCATTGGATATCTCATATTTACTCTCGTTAATGTATGTTTTTTCTCGCTCTTTTGTTGTCTCCTTACAATTGTATTGATTATTTCTTGTTTGATATGTATATAATCTCATTATGACAAAGATCTTCGTCCTTTTAATGTTTTTTTTTCCTTTCTCATTCACCTCTTCTAAATATTTTTAACGTAAGTTATGACTATTTTAGTCAAGCTTAATTTGAAGAATATGAAACAAAACCTACTCTAAATATAAGTAATATTTTAAGCTACAAAAGATATGTCTATTAACATAGATCTTTTGTCCTTCATGTCCCAAGTCATTGTTGAGCGTTCGAATTATCTAGGTTAGATTCATTTTTAATTTTTAATGTTCGAGAATGTTTCTTTAACATGAATCTACAATACAACTTTTTAATTTATGTGTACTTTTATAATGCAACAATTATACATAAATATTCCTAAAAAGTCGTAAAGTTGCATTGATGAAGAATTCGGAAGGGCCTTCCAGAGTTAAATGAAGAATGAATTTCTATAAGGACAACAATATTATATTGATGTTGTTCACAATATATTTTTCTCCTTCTATAAATTTTTCTTAGAATGAGAAAGTAATAATAACGAAAAGTGGAGAAAATTTGACCTTAGACAAGTAGATTGTCTCTAAAAAAATTATTTATGTTGTTGCGGTGTATAGTTTTTAACGGACATAGCTTATTGATAAATAATATTGATGATAAAAAGCTTTAACATAAATTTTTTTACACAAGGAGTTATGATAACCATAAAATTATCATATTCTATATTTTCATGTATATAAAAAGTTAATTAATCGCTACATAAAAATATCACTCAATTTTTACAAGAAAATTATATCATCAAACATATAATATGATAAATTATGTAAAAGATAAAAATAATTTGATATCAAGATATTTTTAATCATTAATTATATATTTAAAATTTTTGAGACATGAGATAATGTAAAATCATGTAATTTGTCTATAAATGTTCTAAAAACCTACTAAAATTTACTCTCTTTTTTCTTATAAGAGTCGATCATTGGTAAAGTTGTTCAAAAGGTTAAAAAGATTCCTTATGCCCGCGCTAAGCGCGGGTAAATTACCTAGTTATTAATAATTTAAAAAGAAAAATGGTATCACCTTAATCCATTTTAATAATGAATTTACATTTACTGAGAACTGTACAAAATTACCCTAAACATGCAACTAACCTATTAATGAAGAAAATGAGTAACAATCTATGTTTGATATAAAACAACGTAATAAATAACCCTAATCTAATTTGTATTTCAAGCACCTCATGATATGTTAAGGGAGCAAAGAAGTAATTGCTTCATGTAAATAATATAGCTTTTAAGAAAAAATTCAATGAAATATTTAGAACAAATCTTTCAATAACTTATTTTACGAAATATGTTGAAATATAATGAACATTTATGTTACATTAGAAATATATTGTCTAAACTTTTTTTTCAAACCTATGGTGTATCTAGTAAAAGCACCACAAGTCAGAATTCTCTTTAAATTTAATTTATTTCCAAAACTAGCCTTCCTCTTTCATGAAAAGTTACGACGTTTATGAAAGGTTGTGACTTTTATGAAAAGTTGTAACTTTTTTCATGAAAGATTGTGACTTTAATGAAAAGTTGTAACTTTTAGGAAAAGTTGTGACTTTATGAAGAGTTGCGACTTTTATGAAATGTTGTGACCTTTCCGAAGGGTTGTAACTTTTCCAAAGAGTTGTGACCTTTCCGATAATATAGAATAATCACATTTTTTACACTACCATTTGTTGTCTATAAATAGAGGACTATATTTTTCATTCCGTGGGCTTAACTTTTTTCATTCTGTTTCATTCTTTTGTTGCATATCCTGGTATGTATTTTTATAATCATTAGTTTATGCTCATATTATTAATTGTTATTTTTGAATATATGCTTTAAAATTTGTTGTTTATGTTTATGTAAAATTATAATTATAAGTATTTGTTAGTAAAGATTAAATAACAAATGTTAATTGAATATTCAAGCATATTTTCTCTACAGAAATTATTGAATGTACATTAAAAACAACCCTTACAAATCTCAAATTTATTCATCAACAATGTTATTTCTTCACAAATAATGATGTGATTTTGTATGCTTTATAAAATCATCTGAGATTTAATAACTATGTATGCCCAGATTTTTTTATTTTTATGTTGTTATCTATATTTACTAAATTTATTAGTGGATATTATGAAACATTAATGATTGAAAGTTGATTGAAGTGTTGGTCAATGTTTAGAGGTATCTTATTTCAAAACAAAAGAACTTTCTGGTTTGAATTATTTGTTATCATCATTGGATATCTCATATTTACTCTCGTTAATGTATGTTTTTTCTCGCTCTTTTGTTGTCTCCTTACAATTGTATTGATTATTTCTTGTTTGATATGTATATAATCTCATTATGACAAAGATCTTCGTCCTTTTAATGTTTTTTTTTCCTTTCTCATTCACCTCTTCTAAATATTTTTAACGTAAGATATGACTATTTTAGTCAAGCTTAATTTGAAGAATATGAAACAAAACCTACTCTAAATATAAGTAATATTTTAAGCTACAAAAGATATGTCTATTAACATAGATTTTTTGTCCTTCATGTCCCAAGTCATTGTTGAGCGTTCGAATTATCTAGGTTAGATTCATTTTTAATTTTTAATGTTCGAGAATGTTTCTTTAACATGAATCTACAATACAACTTTTTAATTTATGTGTACTTTTATAATGCAACAATTATACATAAATATTCCTAAAAAGTCGTAAAGTTGCATTGATGAAGAATTCGGAAGGGCCTTCCAGAGTTAAATGAAGAATGAATTTCTATAAGGGCAACAATATTATATTGATGTTGTTCACAATATATTTTTCTCCTTCTATAAATTTTTCTTAGAATGAGAAAGTAATAATAACGAAAAGTGGAGAAAATTTGACCTTAGACAAGTAGATTGTCTCTAAAAAAATTATTTATGTTGTTGCGGTGTATAGTTTTTAACGGACATAGCTTATTGATAAATAATATTGATGATAAAAAGCTTTAACATAAATTTTTTTACACAAGGAGTTATGATAACCATAAAATTATCATATTCTATATTTTCATGTATATAAAAAGTTAATTAATCGCTACATAAAAATATCACTCAATTTTTACAAGAAAATTATATCATCAAACATATAATATGATAAATTATGTAAAAGATAAAAATAATTTGATATCAAGATATTTTTAATCATTAATTATATATTTAAAATTTTTGAGACATGAGATAATGTAAAATCATGTAATTTGTCTATAAATGTTCTAAAAACCTATTAAAATTTACTCTCTTTTTTCTTATAAGAGTCGATCATTGGTAAAGTTGTTCAAAAGGTTAAAAAGATTCCTTATGCCCGCGCTAAGCGCGGGTAAATTACCTAGTTATTAATAATTTAAAAAGAAAAATGGTATCACCTTAATCCATTTTAATAATGAATTTACATTTACTGAGAACTGTACAAAATTACCCTAAACATGCAACTAACCTATTAATGAAGAAAATGAGTAACAATCTATGTTTGATATAAAACAACGTAATAAATAACCCTAATCTAATTTGTATTTCAAGCACCTCATGATATGTTAAGGGAGCAAAGAAGTAATTGCTTCATGTAAATAATATAGCTTTTAAGAAAAAATTCAATGAAATATTTAGAACAAATCTTTCAATAACTTATTTTACGAAATATGTTGAAATATAATGAACATTTATGTTACATTAGAAATATATTGTCTAAACTTTTTTTTCAAACCTATGGTGTATCTAGTAAAAGTAGCATTTTTTAGATAATGTTCTTTTAGAATATCTTTACAAGGAAAAGGACAAAAACAACTCCGCGTCATCAATACATAAATAATAGATATTCATGTTCCTCCAATTAATTAGTGCAACAACAACAATAATATATACAGTATAATTCCACAAATAGAGTTTGGAGACGGTAATAAAATATACACGAACCATTCTTTTCATTTTGTGAAGAGAGATTATTTCCAATGACCCACGGCTCAAAATAAAAGTTATTAGGAAAAAGAAATTTCCATAAGAAAAGAAAATGACAGTCTAAAATAAATATATAAAGCAAAATGAAGCAACCAATAATAAAAATTATATGCGATTACTAAATACTTCTACCAATAAGTGAAGAAGCTATGGGGCTAGCCCCCGACCTCTACCCCCAAAAGAAACTTTTTTACTTAGAGTCATGTCTTTCAACAACTAAAGATCAGATTTTGAACTTATGATTTCAAAGATGAAATGGATAAACCTATGGAAAGTTGAACCAATACAATAACTAAACATATATATGGAGTTGCATGCCTATTGTCTTCTTAGTAGTGGATATGGTTTCTTTCCTTCGGTTGTGGCTCGAGAATATTTGTCAAAGCATCATTACATTTTATTTCAATGGCTGGCTTGTTATAAGCTAAGCCAGCTTTATCCCCAGTATCAAACATCCCAACAGACATCGTTTATTCGTTCTTACATCTAGAATCTCTGCCACCCATCTTCCCCAGTTTCGTTGTCTAACTCCCGTATAGTTCTTTATATTTTCTTGATGCAGTTTTGTATCTTTTTTTCTCTTCGGACGATGTCGTCTTTGAAGTGACTTTGGCCTTTCTATTTCTGATGATAATGTCTTTACAAATTCTTTTATGTTGTTTGGACTTCTCCCTTGAAGATTTTTCTCCTCATCACTAAATGAGTCTGCGGTTCATTGTCCTTTATTTAAATATGTACAACACGTGGCAAGACAAGGTACAACCGAACGTTCACCTATTAAGTTGTTTTTTTCCTCTGGAAGCTTTTCAGGGTTTTTTGACTACCTCATTTTTATGAAGCTCATCTTTAAAAGCCATTGCTTCATGAAAGAGAACAAACAAAAAATGACAAAAAGTACATTAAATCAGGCATGTATAAACACTTCATCAATAGTCAAATTATTTTTATTTATGTACTCTCTCTTTCAACTTGATTATCTTATTTGGACCTAGCACAAAGTTTAAGAAAATGAACAAACTTAAATTCAAACTGTCAACTCCGAAATTCCATATATAAGGATAAAAAGAAAATAAAAGAAATATTGTCTTAGTATAAATTTAAGTAGTCTTTCGAGTTAAACATATTTTGACAGTTGCTTTTTCATACCACTTCCAAATATTTTTAATTGTCAATTACTTGACTTATAGTAATTTTTACATAATTATTGAATATATAATTTTATTTTGAAAACCTTATAGATTTCATACCTGAATATACCATCACATTTTGAAAAAATTGACTATTGAAGTATTAAATATCCCATGTAAATTGAAATAGAGACCTATTAAAGAACATGTCTCCTTAATAAACATGTTCCGTTCTCAAGGATGAGCATACATTTAAAAGATGTACTAAATTTCTTTGGAAGGAAATGAGTAATCTTGCCATTTACAATTTTTTTTTTGTTAAAGATTGTTTTTTCACATCTCTTGGGTGTAAAAATTAATATTTCACAACGTTATTAATAAAAGAAATTTGTTTAGGGTAGAAAATAATTTTCCCCTCAATTTATATTCACTTTTCGAATGAAGACTCCATAATTTACATGAAATAAGATCTCTATTTATAAAAATTCTATAACACTAAAAAGAATTTTTGGAAGGACTAGAAAATTATCTCTCTCAAACTCACATAAAATCCTAGATTCACTTTTGCTATGTTATTTTTCTAAAATTTCAAGTAGAAAATTGTCATGACTCAATAATGGACATGATGATACTCGTCTTATCCCACCAAGACAAGTCAGCCTAAAACCCAACCTTCACAATAAAATGCAAAAATTTATAATCAACTTAAAAATAAAACCCCAAAAACCTTATATGTGTACAAGCCTCTAATGTGTTAAAACAAAATTGAAAAAAAATACAAGTCTCTAATGACATTGTTTCTAGAACATAAGAAGATTATAATTAAGGAGGAAGAAGGTTCGCTAAAATAACAAGTAACTACCTCACAAACCTCCAGAAGAAGCCTCCAGAAAAGGAGAAGAGAATATATCACAATGATTCGGGCTAGTAACCTACAAAAAAATGCAGTAGAATGTGTGAGTACCAAACAACACGATACTCATCAAGTAAACTTCTAAACACAAGCGGAGGGAATAGAATTCAGGTAATCCTTACACCCCTACCAAACCTCCACAACTACAACCTACATCAAACAAGCCTAACGTAACTCAATTACAACATTGTAACAAGTAATATCCTCAACAACAAGGTTAATATTCATCAATCACAAATATAACCTGCATAAAATCAGCCCAACTCAAAAATTCACAGTTTACAGAACACACAACTCAACATCAACACTTTAACATTTATATATCCTCAATATTGAACTCATTATTCATCAATCATAACTTCTACAAAAAGGCACTCACAAGATCAAGTTCATCAATGATAAAGATGTGCAATGCAATGCTATGCAATGCAATGCAATGTCAAGTATAATAACTCTCTATGAAATTGAATTGATTTGAATAACAATAAAATCATGATACAACATCAACAATGAATCAGTAAGCCTTTCAAAACCATTCTCAACATATTACACACCAATAATTAATCACAGTTCTTTTTACTACCTCTTTTTCATCGTTAGAATTATTCAACATGGACAAGTCAACCTATCACTAATTCCTATTACTCCCCAACACATACCACAACGAAATACACGATTCTATGCACTTAACAAGAGTTTAGAAATTCACTTGCCTCAAATAACCGAATAATCACTCGTTGAGCTTTCAACAATGCAATCTATTCAAGTACATATTCACAATAAGATTTAAAAACTAATAAGACCCACATTACTATGTCTTTAGCCTTGACCTAAAAATTCACTAAAATTTATGATATAGTTCGTAAATCTTCATGCTAATGAACATTTCAACTATCATATTTTCTATGTTTCAACTCTAGTTTAGTCTTCGAGGACGAAAGTTACCAAGGGGGGAATAATACGTCACATCTGGAGAGCACCCCCGAGATGTAACCGACGTCGTCATCCTCGCAGAGGACTCAGATAAGCCCTTATCATTCTTCATAACATATCATATAGGTTAAAAATGCAGAAAAATTAAAAACTTTTGCATACCATGTGAAGTATACTTAGACTTCTCGCTTAGCAACATGATAAATATACATACGATAGTCTAAAAACTGTCTCACATAAAAACCATCTAAAGAGTATTAATCTTGGACTTAGACAATACAATGTCAGTATGCCATATAGCCCTTACTAAAATAGAATCTAATGATAAAATATGAATAAAAGCGTATCTCTTAAACTACTACAGTCTTCATAGCTAGAATAATGAAAAGATAGCATCCCCGAACATCAGGACCTACCAACACTTGGAGAAAGGGTTCCAAGCTTCTTAAATCGACTTTGTTAATCTTCAATGGCCGGACTCTACATTTGTAGTTATATAAAGTATATAGGTTAGTACGCCACATGTACTAAGTATGGGTATATACACATACACATTTAAGGACATGCATTAAAAAGGACTATTTCTTTAGAAAGCATGCTAAGTCATTTGAAAGCCTTTAATGCACATACAAGACAACATATACAAGATAAGGATCACCACAACATAAAGCATGATCATAACCAAAGACACATCATCATAAGTCATATTAACATTTTCATGTTCAATAGTTCATATTAACATAACATACAGAACACTTACCAATAATCCCATCCCAAGCCTACAAGTGCAATGATCATGTGAAGCCCCATAACCCCACATAATCAAGTAAACAAGATAGGAGACAATAAGTAATGTTTTGCTTCATACAACTTACATCATAAGTAGTCATCACCACATATAGTAACATAGACCAATAACGTGTTCATCACCATAACCAACATCATATAAGAACAACATCATATATCATAAGCATTATACATTTCATGTTATCATATTACATGAGAACAATCTCCTAGGACTTCCCTTAGAGTCAACTTGTGCAATGTCTAGGTAGAGTCTCATACCCCTACCTATACTAAGTAGACTCCTCAAGTCACCATAGTCAATGTCCATTTACTTTAGTCTTTTATTTTACTTGAGGGAACAATCGCCTTAACCGACATTAGACCATGTGAGCTAAACATGGAATCCGGTGTCATGAAACCCCACACCAAAAGAAGGTTGTTTACTTGCCAAGGTAGAACCAAAACATGAACATAGCATTCTAGGTGGATCCACTAGCTAGTATTCCTATGGAGGCAATATAGTTCAAGAACTAGGAGATGTATTAGAGACCCATAGTTCCACATTACATGGCAGCCTCTATCTCATGAGATTTATTGTGAACCTACCTTCTAACTTGGTATGGGACACCTCTCATATCTAGTTCACTCAAAGCTAAAGTCCCTTTTTGAATTACCTTTACGTTATCATTAATCATCAATCTTATCATAGGCCATAGGAGATTAACTCCTTGTATAAACATGATCGTAGCTCATTAGGTGGAAGATGAGAATTTCTTTTCATCACAACCCTTTATTAGTGAGATTAACATATCATAGTCACATTATGTAAGAAAAATAAGAGAAGCATCATCAACCTTGAATTATCATTCCATTATCATGATCTCACATTCAACATATTCATAGGTCATCATATATGCATAGATACATCATACATTATTCAATTGCATTATAACATTAATTATATGCCAATATCAACATAACAGAGTAATCATGACTTTAGAAGACTTACATATTGCTTCCAAGAATCTTCATCAAGAAACTTACACTCAATTCATAACAATCATCCAATAATATAGTGAAAAACTCAATAACATAACCAATCACAACCACTCTAGTCATACATAATACCAATTCATAGTTAGGGTGAAGGTCAAAGGTTCATTTATGAGTTCATTCAAACTATAGTTCTAATCCCCACATTTACATGACATTAAGTGATAGATATAACATAATCAAATCCATTGTTTAGGGAGAGAATATGTTTCACACGAAAACCAACAATACCATATCAATTATTCAACAATACATACTTAATTAGCCATAGAAAATCATAATTCATCATCATTAGTCATAAGTTTCGAGTTTGGAAGAAAACCCACTTGTAGAGTAAAAATCCTAGGAATTCGAATTGTAAAAAATCGTCATTGAAAGGACCTCTTGGTGAAAGGAATCCCAAGAGTGAAGAACCAATACCTTATTGACGAATCAATCCACGAATTTTGAATGAAAACCTTGGAGACTTTATTTTCTTCCTCAAGCTTTCTTGTTCTTCAGTGGTGGTTGAATAGAGAGAATGTTTTGAGTGAGATGAGAGGGATTTGATAATTCTGATTTGGAGTGTGTGTAAAAGGTTAAAACAGACCTAAAACCAATATAAATCGTCCCCTAAATTCCCAAAAGACCCCTCACTTGATTGGGTCTTTTTGTGAAGTTAAAGTGACTTTAAAACGACGCCGAAAAAAGATGAATCTGGGAAGTGGCTACGCGTCGCGGGGACAATCACAATTCTTTTTTTGAAAATTTGGGTCGAAGCAATGAAGGCCTGCGTCGCAAGGTAAAATTTGCCTAGCCAGTGCTGGTTGCGTGACGCGCAAGGGGCTTCACATCTTGGCTGTCGCAAGCTTCTTTTGCAGCTTGCTCACCAAGGTTTGGGTCCTCCTCAAAGACCCTTCGGGCAGTTCTTGGGGATTCGTTACCAGACTTTTGGACCATTTGTACTAAATTTTACCTATTTAAAGTTTTTTTTACAAGTTTTGGACTTCATTTGAAACTCCCAAACTTTCACCAAACATAGGAACGTCTACTAGTTCAATTTAGCTATTTTCCGAACATCAAGATATATTTTGTCGTTTTGCCTCTAACCTTTTCTAATTGAGTTTAATACATTAATATAGGTCTGGAAACAAAATTTTAAGCATTATTGAATAGGCGAAGCTCTAGTCTAAGTCATGGAACTTCCGGAGTGTTACATAATGTAACCCCCCGAATCCAAAAACAGACAAGAAATTTGCAGATGTAGCCTACGGTCACCATCTATGGATATTAGTCTGATCTACGGCCCGTGTTGTATGTCCGTAGTTCAGCTTGAAACTCCTCCCCAAAACACAACTCAGAAAATCAGCTAAGTCTCGACCCACGGACAGACCTACGATCCGTAAGTCAAACCACGGTCCATGGATCAAGACCACTTTACCCAACCTCTGACATGAACCACGATTGAATAGTATGGTCCGTAGATGACCCTACGGACCGTAGGTAAAAGTTAACAGTCAGTTAGAAGGAAATTGCTGAGTGTGCCGACATCAAATGGTCATAAATCTAAGCACAAAATGAATTAAGTGTTCTATGGCCTGTGATATGATAGATAATTGAATCCTCTTTCCAACGCCGCCGATTTTGCTAAAATCCAACCTCCGAGTAAAAGGTTATGCTCATTTTTCGTGAAGGCCTATCGAGTAGACTTGAACGACGGACCTACATTGAACGAAGGACTGTTAGTCCATTCCGTCGATCTCTCCAACAACAGTTAATGCAAGGGTCTATTGGTCTTTTCCTATTTTTTTTAACCCCTAAGATACGTCGTTTAAACCCTAAATCATGAGGTTTTAGTCAATTTAAGCCTAGAAACATAACTAAAACTTACCTAAGTCAAATTATTAATCAAAACATAGAAAATTAGAAGCAATAGAGGAGAAAAAGGTCAAGAACCCTAGTTCAAGAACGCAGCAAGGTTCTATCAGTTCCAGTCCCGTAATCTGAAGATTTATCCGTGGAATTAATCACCAGGTATGTGGGATTTAACTAGTGGGTTCCTTTCACCCATTGGGTCCCTAATTTGGTTAGTTTCTTGATTCTCATATTATGATTAGTCTTAGGGTTTCTTGAATGTTTGAATTATTGGGTTCTTAGCTGTTAGAAGGATCCAAATCAGATTATTACGTTAATATTTCGATAAATGCATGAAGTCCAGAACCCTAGCTACGTATTTCTTTAGTTCTTAAATTACACATGCTAGGTAAGATATTTCAGTTATTCAGCTATACATGACTCAATTATTAATGCATCATTATCAGATTCATTGTTGCATTCTCAGTTTGCATGTTCAGTTTGAACTATCAAGTATTTACAGAACTCACACATAACTAGTTAACTACTTGATTCATTGTGAGTAACATAATACCGAGTTGGACTAGGGTTCAGCGTATCCAAATATTCTCAGAACTACTAGCCAAGTATATTGTAAGTCTCCTATGTGGGCATCAGTTTAGTGATCACCCCAGCATGTCTTTATACCTCTGGAAGTGTATATTGGGTTCTCTCGATGGGGCGTATACATATGACTCCACATTTATCTCATGTAGTTTTATTATCGGTTATTAGTAGCTCCCACAGTTCAGTCAGACTCTATTGTATCGACCATATTTACAGTTCAGCTAGTATTCAGTCTCAGCATGTTATAAATTTGGTCATTCTATCCTGTTAGCTCAACATTCAGTACATTATATTCATAATATTATACTTGTTTTTGTGCTTGTTCAGTTATGTATTATTTCAGTTTTACGCTATCCTACATGCTCAGTACCTTACAAGTACTGACGCATTTGTGCGCCACCTCTTCTTGTGATGTAGGTTCAGGCTCTCAGCTTCCAAATCACGCTTAAATCGATTCCTGATATCCAGTTCGGCAAAATAAGTGGTGAGTCCTAATTCTCTGAGGACAATAGTCATGATTTTAGTTTCAATATTTTTAGTCCTTAAGCTTCAGTTTTGCTAGACTTAGCTGGGGCCTGTCCCATCATTTCTAGTCAGTTAGAGGCTACTTTCAAACATAGTTAGATTCAGCTTGGTATTGAATTGATATCTCCTTTGTATTAAACTCATCATCATTTCATTTATCCTAGTTATAGTATATGGGTATTCCCCATCTTTTCATTATAATTATGATTTAGCTTCCGCACCAGTTAATTATATTTAGTATGCTTATGATCATGCCGACAGGATTTGCTTGGGATCATTTGTGGTCCTAGATCTCGTGTCCGCATCTCGGCGGTAGCTTGGGGTGTGACAACCATGGTCAACATATTTTCTAACAACTAGCCCTAGAATATAGGACTCTACTAACAAAAATAATTGACTTGGTCATACTTTGAATGAGTATTCAATATTCCTCCTTGATTCAAAGTTACAGACACCAAGCAAAGCCCTCAAATAGATAAAATTGTCTGCTGCCAACGACTTCATTAATATATGAGCTAATTGCTTATGAGTGTTGCAATGCTTCAATACAATATCCTCATTTGCAACCAAATCACGAATGAAATGGAAGAGAACATCAATGTTCTTCATTCTACTATGAAAATTTGGATTCTTTGTCACGGAGATTGATGCTTGGTTGTCGCGATATATCTCTGTTGCACTTTATTTCTTATGCTCAAGTTCTGCTAACATGCTTCTTAGCCAGATAGTTTGGCAAGCGGCTGAAGTAGCTGCAATGTACTCAGCTTCAAATGTGGATAAGGTTGTTGTAGCTTACTTCTTTGAGCTCGAATATATTACTCCTAACCCAAGAGAAAAAATATGTACTGAAATGCTTCGTCTATCATACAATGAACCAGCATAGTCCCTATTGTGAACCCACATAATCTAAAGTTAGACACTTGTGAATACCAAATCCTATAGTCCATACTTCCAACGACATAATGCATAACTCTTTTTGCTGCTACAAAATGAACCATTGAAGGATGTTGCATAAACCTGGATATAACACCAACAAAGAATGCAATATTGGGGTGAGTATGGGTTAGGTAAATTGAACGTCCAACCATGCTTCTTAAACTTCTAGCATCATCCATCTCTGCTCATCCTTAAGTTGCAGTTTTTCACCAACATTCATAGGTGTGACAGAAGGCTTGCAATTAAGCAAACTAAAATTAATGAGAAGGTCCTTGGCTTATTCCTTTGTTAAAGAAATATTCAATCTTCAGCTTGATGAACTTCAAGGCCAAGAAAATAATGTAATAACCCCATATCTAACATCTCAAACTCATTCATCATTCATCATTTGAGAGTTAAATTCATCCACCAGAGAAATATAAGAGGTAGAATAAATGATATCATCAACATAAAGGCAAAAAATAGTGAAAGCATTACCTTTCTTCTTTACATGAAACGTGGGTTCATCATCACTTCTAATATATCCCTTTCTCTAAAAGTACCCATTGATTTTGCTACATCATGCTCGAGTGGCTACCTTCAAACCATACAATGCCTTTTTTTAGTCTGTAGACCTTTGGTTTGTCACCCTTCTTTATAAAACCTTCTTGTTGTGCTATGTAAACCTCTTCATTTAGGTCTCCATTGAGAAATTCCGACTTGACATCAAATTGATAAACTAGCTATTGTGACTATGCAACCAATGCTAGAACAAGTCTAACAGTTTCAAATCGAGCAACCAGAGAAATTGTTTCTTCAAAATCAATACCATATTGTTGTGATTATTCTTTTGCCAAAAGATGAGCTTTATGCTTCTGCAGGGTCCATCCCCTGCAAACTTTGTCTTGAACATCCATTTCAAACCAATTGCATTTTGGTCTCTTGGTAATTCCACCATCTCATATGTGTCATTCTTTTCGATAGATTTTATCTCTTCTAACATCGCTCTCCGCTACACTTCCTTTTTATCCGCTTCTCCATAATGTGTAGGATCTAACTTTGCAAAAGAGAATTGACAAGTTGTATACATGTCATTGGCGTACTTGGGGTTCAACTTTTTAAGACTTGTTGATCTTTTTAATGGAATTGGCTCATCTGAAGACTCTTCAAGTGTAGTAGATGAAAAGCTTCTGCTCCTGAAGTTGAAGAAAATAAATTTGGAGAAGTGGTACTAGAACCGGTTGCTATAGCTGTAGGAGTTGGGTGCTGAATTGCATCAAAAGTGATTCGAGTTGGCATAGGAATCCATTCTTGCATCTTATTGGTACTTCCACTCCAATTCCAACTTGCCATTTCATCAAATACTACATCCCTTCTAATTAAAATCTTTCTACTAAGAGGGTTATACAGTCTATATGCTTTAGACTGTGTGGAGTAACCAATAAAAATACAATTTTCAGCTCCCTATGAATGCCATTTTCCTCAACAACACCATTTTGCTCCGGAGTATAACGTGTTGTCAGCTCCCTATGAATGCCATTTTCCTCACAAAAAAAAATTAAACTCCTTGGACAAGAATTCACGACCTCTATATGTGCAAAAAGTTTTTATGCACAAACCACTTTGCTTCTCAATCTGGGCTTTAAAGTACTTAAATTTTCGAAATGTTCTGATTTGGTTTCTAACAAATAGACCCAACTCATGCAACTACAATCATCACTAAATAGGAGAAAATAACGAATCTCACTAAAAGATGTAGTATGCATAGGTCAACATAAATCAACATGTATTAATTCAAGTCACTTTGAAACCCTCAAGTATTTTCCAACAGGAAAAGACTTCCAAGTTTGTTTTCCATAAATACACACTTCACACAATTCAATAGAATCAATTTTTGGTAGTCCAAGTCAACTAGCAATTTCAGGCCCTTTATATTGAGGTGACCATACCTCAAATGCCACAACTTCGACTCATCCTTTGCACTTGCAACAAGCATAAAATTTTCCATGTTGGAAACATCCAGCACAAACATCTTGTTTGACATAATACTGATGCGAACCTTTTTGCCTGACTTCTTGTTTGTAATGACGAAAGCATCGTCATCAAACCAATGAGAATATCCATTGGACATTGGTGGTTCAACACAAAAAAAATTGTATCCTAAGTTATGTACAAACTGAATGATGTCCAACATTTTTACTATGTCGTGGCTAGTGTCAATACCCACAATGCCTTTTCCTTCAACCTGCATCTCTTTTGCATTGACAAGCTGCACATTTTTCTTTTGCTTCTCATCTAGCTCCTGGAACAAATATTTGGTGCTTCTCATATGATTAGAACAACCACTATCTACAAATTATACATCACTTCGCTTGTGATATGTAATAATGCAAGCCATAAAGAGAATTCTCTTCCTCATTTTTCTGTTGATGCATAGTATATTTCCTGATCTTTATACTAGCAGTTAGTCTTTATATGCCCGTAACACTGACAATGATGACATTTAATTCCATTATTTGTGTTATTTTGATCATTGGACTGCCTATGCCCATCGTTCATTCCTCTGCCTCTTCCATAGACACGACCTCAAACACTACGGAATAGCTCTTCCTCGACCTCTGCTTGCTGGACCATTGTTCTCACCATATTTGGTTGTTGCTGCCTTCACCTAGAATGCTTTATCTTAATTATTTTCAATAGAACGATTGAGTCTCGCCTCATGGTCCTGAAGAGATCCGATCAATTCATCAAAGGAAAAAACTGATAGATCCTTAGACTCTTCTATAGCATCGACTATATGATCAAATTATGGAGTGAAGCTTCGCAGTATCTTTTCCACAATCATTTGATCAGTAATTTTCTCGCCACATGATCAAATTTTGCTGACAATTATCACTACTCTGGACAAGAAATCATCAATTGATTCTCCATTTTCCATCATCATGGTTTCAAAGTTACGTCAAAGTGTTTGCAATCTCACCACAATGACCTTTGAATCACCTTGAAAGTCCTTCTGCAGAATGGACCAAGCTTGCTTTGATGTGGTTGTTGCTGCGATGCACGAAAAGTGGCTATCATGAACTGCCTGGTCGATAAAAACTAGTACTTTAGCATCTTGTTTCTTACTGTCTCATAGTCTATTTTCTTCGTCAGGATGTACAAATCCTCGTTCTACTAAATCCCAAAGATTTTGATGTTTGAGTATTGTTTTCATACGAATACTCTAGAATTCGTAGCTTTGTCCCTTGAAGATGGAAATGAATAGTTGTTCCACACTCAATGCATTTTCATTAATTAACATGACTTTGATACCAAAGGTGTTGGCGTAAATAGGCAGGAAAACTTTAGGAAGAAACAGAGGTTTGAAGGTTAAGAGAATTGTATGCGGAAGTCTTTTCTATATTTTAGTATATGAAATAACAGGAGAGTACCACTTTATATATACTTAAAATAACAAACTATTAAGTCACTAAATGACAACTACTTCCATTTATAAAGCAAGTAATAATTACTAACAAAAATACAATTAGAATGTATTGCACCATGATCAACATATTGCTAACAATTAGCCCTATGATATAGGACACTACTAACATACAAAAAATTACTTTTCACAAAACAATTTAGGCGCTTAAAAAATTAATTCTGAAAGTAAAAAAAAAATACCTACTAATTTTTAACAAAATAAAGCTTCAAATTAATTTCTCAAAATAGAAGCGATCCTAAAAGTTGCCCAAAACTCTTCAGGTCACCACTACCACTAGATCATCAATGTATTTTTCTGCTTCCCTATTCTCAACGATGAGCTGCCCCTGAATGGCTAAATGTGTATTCTTCCCTGTGTTGCTGTTGTCTGCCCTAATCTTAACGATATTCTTCCACTAAATTGGTAAAGGTACATAGATTCTTCTTCCTCGTGTTGTTGCTGCTCAGGTTTAAACATAATCCATCACAGTTTTTGTCAAAACAAAATTTCAGGTCCGTTCATTCTTGTGATCGAGTTGCTGTTACTCTGCTCGAAATATAATCCGATACAGCTTTTCTTGAGAGAAAATTTCAGGTTTGTTCATCTTCCGACCAAGTTCTTGTGTTCCTTTCATAAGTTATATTAATGACGTTCTTTTTTCTATTGAAGTTACTTCTTCTTCATCTCTTTTAACATTAATTAGGTTAATGAATAAATTTTCATCTGCAAAAATTATTGGTTTTTGAGATTTTTTGAGAAATATACATTATACAAACATATACATGTTTATGACTCATCATTTGGTTACAAGTGATTATTAGAAACTAGAAGTAAAAAAATATAGATGTGAAATACTGATTTGGTTCTTGTGGAATTATAGGTTGAAGTGGGACTGATTTCAGCTGGTTTCATTCTTGTGATCGAGTTGTCGCTGCTCTTGTTGAAATAAAATCTAACATAGCTTTTCTTGAGAGAAAATTCCAGGTTTGTTCATCTTCCGATCGAGTTCTTGTGTTTCTTTCGTAACTTATATTAATGATGTTATTTTCTTGTATTCAAGTTACTTCTTCTACTTCATCACTTTTAGCATTAATTAGGTTAATGATTTCATTTTCATCTGTATAAAATATTGTGTGTTGAGATTATTTGAGCAATATACATTATACAAACATATACATGTTCATGACTCATCTTCTAGGTTACAAGTGATTATTAGACACTAGATGTATGAAAATATAGATGTGAAAGACAGATTTGGTTCTTGTGAAATTATAGGTTGAAGTAGGAGGTTTCATTCTTGTGATCGAGTTGTCGTTGCTCTACTCAAAATAGAATCCAGCACAACTTTGCTTGAGAAAATTCTAGGTTTGTTCATCTTCCAATCGAGTTCTTGTGTTTCTTTCATAAGTTATGTTAATTACATTCTTTTCTTGTATTCAAGTTACTTCTTCTTCTTCATCTCTTTTGACATTAATTTGGTTAATTTTTTCATTTTAATCTGCAGAAAATATTGGGTGTTGAGATTTTTGGAGCAATGTACATTATACAAACGTATACATGTTTATGACTCATCTTCTTGTAACAGTGATTATTAGAAACTAAAAGTATAAAAATATAGATGTGAAAGACTAATTTGGTTATTCCGAAATTACAGGTTGAAGTAGAACTGATTTCAGGTCGTTTCATTCTTATGATTCTGTGAGTGTCAATCTGGATAGATTTTTAAAAATAAATGAGACATTTGTTTTAGCGGATCAAGCATCTCAAGTGTTTTATGCTAATGCTAATTCCAACAACTGTTGAAAAGTAGTGAGGAAGACTCAACCTCGTGATGCCTATGAGACAGTGGAACAAATGGAAATTAGGAATTCCTTCACATAAGAGAAGAAAAACAACTAATGAGGTGAAATATTTTTTATGAATAAATATATTCACTGTTAAACATTATTATGGAACAATTTTTTTTATTACTACATTTTACAAAAAATTTTCAGTTTCAATTTTAAAATTTTGATTATTTTTGCAGGTTCAAGATGAAACCATTGAAGATTGAAAATGAGGTCGGTTCTAATATGAAGAGTACTATCAGATATACATTTGTCGTGCTTGGTGCTATAGGAAAGGGATGGGGACGAGGGCTTAAATTTTTGGGTGAGAAAGGGAGTACGCCATCTAATAATTTATTGCCTCAATCAAGTGATCTAGTTAAGTACATCAAGGAAATTGAAACAAGTAAGAAATTTTGTATTCTTTAACTTCAATCCATAAGTGAAATCTTTAATTGTGTTGAAGAAAAATATTTCAATCTAATGACTTCTTTTTACTTGGTGACTGAACATATTGTTTATTGGTATCTCGAACAGATGGCTGAACCATTGTATTAATCTTTGAGTGCTTTGTTTAATGCAAAACTTATTGTTTACTTGTAATTTTGAACAAATAACGGAAACTTTGAGTTAATTCTTGAGTGCTCAGCTGTTTCATGCAGAACTTATTGTTTATTGGTTTCTGAAACAAATGCCTAAAACTTTTATTAATCCTTTAAGTTGAGTGTTAACCGTTGAATTCAAACTGATGCAGAATATCAAATATTCATAAATGAGAACTTGTGATACAGAATCGCCTTAAGAATCTTTTTACATTTCCAGGCCTTCTCATGTATTATGATAGAACTTCTCATTTCTAGGCTATATGGATTTCATCTGTATAGCACAGTTTTAGACGTCTCTAGTCCTTCTCATGTCATGTGATATAATCCTTGATTCCTCTATTTTACGCAGGACATATTGTTTATTGGTATATGATGTGTCTTTTTTCCAGGTTCTATCGAGAAGGGCAGAGAACAAGGACTTAAAAAGTCTACCATGTTCTCCAATAAAGACATGCAAATGATACATAAGAACTCTATGATTCCTAAGAAAGAGAACATCCAAATTAATACTTCATTTTCTGCATCTGCTATACAAGTCGACGAATACACCCAAGAAGTTGAAACAAGTAAGATTTTTTCAAATATATATTTTTCGCAAATCTCTTAAATTTTCAATTTTTTTTGATAAACTTTTGGATCATGCTAGTGGGTCCCTCGGCTATAGGAAATGGTCTATAGCAAAAATTTGGATCATTGAGCTCATATGTAGGAATTTCAGAATATAGTGTGGGATCTTTCAACAAGAGTGATGTTTGTGCTAATAAACATATGCAAACTCTTTCTATAAGTACAAAATCAGGTTCTACCTTATCCTCTAGTTAACAAATGTGAAAAGCGAAAAAACAATTGTTCTTGAGAAAGAGGATATGCAAACCAATGTTTCATTGCCTCCATCTAGTGATCAAGTTATGAAGCACTCTCAAACAACTGAAAATGGTATGATATCTTAAATTCATATGTTATTATGTCTTAGAATTGAGTTTGATTGCAAAAGTTTTTATCAAATTATGAAACTGTAGGTTGATCTGATCCTACAAAGGTAAGAAAAGTTTGAGGAAGCAACAAGTGCAAAGAAGTTGCTTCACTTGAAATTGGAAAAAAACTGAAAGTAACCTTTTACAATAATCGAACGGTTGGAAAAAAATAGCCATATGTTTTCAAGGCATTTGGGGAAAATTGTTCGTGATCGTAATATTTGTCCCTAGGGAGTATCATCGTGGCATGATATTAAGCAAGAAAAGTTGAATCACATGTGGGCAGCCGTTGAGGTAACAAATATACACCCTATTCAAATTCTTTAATGTTGCCTGATACGTCGTGTGTTCTACCCATATAGCCAATGTTCCTTATTTTAGAAGTCTATCAACAATGGCTAGTACCGATAATCAATTTTAAAGTTAGAGAATTTATAGTCAAGTACCTTAGAGTTTTCTTATGAGTTGGAAACAAGTTGTTGCGAAACAGAGATAAGGTATGTAGATAATAACTCAGTTTTCAATTGATGTAGCATAAATTTGAGAGTGTTGATATGAATGGCCATCCTGATGATATCTTGGGATGAATGAATGAGTTATGGAACAAATGGAGAGGACACTTGCATGCAAAATATGTGAAGGACAAGAATGTCCCGACGGGAGTAGACAAAAAAGAATGGGAATGGTTAGTAAAGGAACATTTTGCTTCTGAAAGTTTTTAGGTATGCATTCTGAATTAAGTCTAATTTTCTACTCTTTTCTGCAGTTTAATTTCCCTCCTTAGAACTTTATATATCTGAAAACAAACCTAAGTATAGAACATGTCTCGCTATGCCTAATATTTTGGATGCACAAACTAACCTATGCCTAATTTACTTTTCTCAAAGATTCCTAACAGAATTTTGGTGTCTTGTTGTACACCAGTCTTGGTCTGTATTTCCTTAGGGATAAGATAGTTTTTATATGTACTTGCACTAGAAACTTAGTGTTGAACAAGTACAGGCAAGAAGCAACAGAAATGCAATAAACCGAGCTATGTTGAAGATGCTTCATCATATTGGTGGCAAGCCTATTAGAGAGATTATCTTTCAAATGGTAAATCATAAAATTATTTTTTCTAAATTGACTATCTTTTATGTGTGTCTTATTTACATGTTTGTCTTTGATAAAAAGGGTGGGAAAGATGGCAATCCACCAGATGTGGTGACTATTTTCTTTGAGACTCGTAAGAAAGATAGCAAGCTTGTTGAACCTGAAGCAATTGGAAGACATGTGTGTTTGGTAAATTGAATATATTACTTACTTGAAATTGATGTGGTATGATAGAAAATGTTATTTGATATATTTTGTAGGCTCAACTCAAAAAAGCCCTACCTACTATAGAGATCGTTGAAAATTGTTGTGGACTGCAAACTCGTAGCCATGTATTTGGATTTGGGGGTGGAGTAAAAGCAAAAGACTTGAAAGGTGGAACTTCTTCAAAGGCTGAATTGTTGTCCGCGCTACGTTCAACTCGAGAGGATATCAAATCCTAAATTGAAGAAAATAAATCCTTGAACCAGGAAAACAAATATTTTGAATGATCGCTTGTCTACCATAGAATCTGAGATGAAAGAAATAATGAAAATGAAAGAATTCTTTTCTGCTAAGCAATCACATGCCCCGCCTATAACATCATCAGTTTCAATTGAATGACCACTGCCTTTTCAGCTTACCAAGTTAGTAACATTCTACCTATCTTTTGAATTAATTTTGTTGAGATGTCGCATCATAATAAATGTGTGATTCATATATATCTATTTATCTTTAAATGTGGAAAGGAAGTGTTCCCAATCAAAAAAGAAATATGGAATAACAAAGAGTCTATTCTACAATGACAGAGCTATATACTAATCTTGCATGTCTGTCCATCATTTGGATATTGTAACACCCAGAAAATTTTTGAGCTAATACTCGAACCGTTCATCGTAGTTAGTGAGTTTTACCTAAGTATTAAAATTTTCTTAAGTATTAAAGTCAGTTCACTAGATTTAATACCTTGAGTTCCATAAAGAATTAAATTGGAAATAACAAAAAAATCTGAAAATTGGAGAGTTAAGCAAAGTATGAATTTTGGGTCAACTTCAAACGATCATAACTCCCAGTACAGAATGAGTTAGGTGTGCTACAAGATACCATTAGAAATATATTTGAATTATCTTTATAAAGACGCCGAGTTTGATAAATTTTGAGTTCGGATGAGTGAGATATGGCCTTTTGAAGTTAGGCTGTCCAAGTAAAGAAAGTTAATCGAAAATAGTGAGGGGTATTTTGGTCCTTTCCTTACCCAATCAGATCTAATTCATTTTTAGTCATATTTTTGGGGTCTAATCCTTTTAGGTTCAGTTTTATAATCCTAATAAATACCTAGGGTTTTAGTTGAGAGTTCAAGAAGAGGCAAGAAAAGAAAAGAAGAGAAAAGAGGCAAGGATGAAGGCGTACGTCGACGTTCTTGAGTCTAGTTGCAGATTTTCGCCATGGGTATAATCCCTAAGAGGTATGTAAGCTTCCATAGTATTGGGTTAGTTCACCCACACACCAATCATGTATTTGTTTCAGTTAAATTTCATGCTTAATGTTTAAAGGTTAGAGTTCTTGATGAGTTCTTGAAAGGTGTTCTTGAAATTCATTCTAAATCTTGTTGTGTTGGAGTTTTGATGATTTCTTGAGATAAATTGAGTAATTTTAGTGTTGTTTCCAGTATATTAGAGTGTAATTAAGTTAAGTAATCAAATCCAAGTGATTGGGGAAGAAACCGTTCGAATTTAGGCAATTTAGGGTGAAAAAACGAGCAAAAGTGCTCGGTAGAAATTCTGGGTTGGGGCCTGGCGCGGCGCGCCTGCCAGACGCCCCAAACCCATCTCTGTCTATCAAAGTTTGGGTCTACGCTCCAGCCATAGACCCAGGGTTGTCTGCCCAATCCAGTTTGCCTCCGGTAGCTCCGTTTGAGTTCGTTTAAAGTGCACCTTCATTCTTGTTCGATTCTAACTAATCTAAGCTACTTCTAAACATCTAAAATCAGTCCTAACATGATCATAACCTTGAATTCATAATTCAAATTCAAGGTAGAGTTGAGAGTTATGTTTTGAGAATTCTATTAAATGTTCTAAGAAAGTCCTTTTGAGGAGTCTTCCACAATTTGTATTAACTTCTTTTAACACTCAAGCAAGTGAGTATAAAAGTGAAGAGTGTATATTCATGAGTCTACAATATCACCTAGATCCTTCATATCATGAACTATAACTCTTGAATCCAAAATTCACATTCAAGAGGGAGTTAAAAGTAGAGTTCAAGAAAGTCTTTAAGTTAAATTATGAATTGTTTGAGATCCATCATTGATTTGAACTACGTTTTGAGAAAGTAAATAAGAGGATGGGAGAGTCATATACATGAGTTCCATCTAGTTACTTAGTCCATCGAGTCGAGTTGTTCATGCCCATAACTTCCGCATGAATTCCATAAATCAAGTATCATTGAGAGGAGTAGTATCCCCAAGTTCTAAGTCGTGAGTATTGAGTTCCTTATTCCTATCTTGAGTTAAAAAGTACCTTCTAGTTCTAGAGTTGAGTAATTCATGCTCATAATTCCACATGAACTCTCCAAGTTCAAAATCATGAAATCATCTACATGAGATCATGAACCTTGAATCCATACTTCAATTCAAGGAAGGTTAAGAGTCAAGTCTATAAGTTAAGAGCAAGTTAAAGTGAAGTTTATAAAGTTTTCTAAAGTCTTTCACAAAAGTTTTCACATGGTTTTAAAGACTTAAAGTTCAAGTCAATAAAGAGTAAAAAGTTGAGTTAAATTCTTAAAATCTATAAGGGAACTAAGTATTCCCTAAGAGTCAAGTTTCAAGTTAAGTAAAGAGCAAGAGTTTAGTTCATTTCTCAAAAAGATATATAAGGGAACTAAGTATTCCCTAGAGGTTTACAAATGTTTCACATTTGAGTAAAAAGGGGAACTAGAAGTTCCAAAAGAGTTTTGAATAAAAAGGGGAATATTGATTCCAAGAGGAGCTTCATAAAGCTAAAGGGTTGAGCAAATTATCTCAACCCAAAGAGAAGTAAGTTTTATTAAAAGTATGAGCTAAGTATGCTTTGGGAGTAGTACTGACCACCGATGTGGGGATGAGAGTTCATATTAACTCAAGTCTCCATGTAAACCATGTAGCCACTATGGGAATTGACGGATTATACTTTTTAGATGATCACGTAAGGAGAGCTAGTGGATCCACTAAGTTGAGTAAGGTCTTATACCGATGGCAAGGTGTAGGATGATCCTCTTGCAACGTGAGCTAAGACGTTGTATCATCACTTAGGCTCATAGTGATTGTTGTGGGTTAGAGAATCTCCCACAGAAACTATATTTATTTTCATATATAAGTAAAGTTGAGTTTATTATTGTTTTATCTTTAATGAACTAAGAGCTTACACTGTTTTACCAGTTTTATACATATTGCATATGTCTTTATTGATTTATATTGAGTTGAGTATCCATAGTCGAGTATCATATCTTTGAGTTCAATATTTAATCTCTGAGTTGAGTATCTTATTCTTGAGTAGTATTCCTTGCGTTTCAAGTTTGAGAAGAGGTAAGTATGTTTTCATCTTTTGTTCAAGTATCAAATTTATGTTATGCTTTAAAATTCCCCTTACATGCTCGTACATTCCATGTACTGAGCCAATTGGCCTGCATCTTCTCATGATGCAGACAAAGGTATCCAGGATCATCAACAGCAGCTTCGTTGATACATCCGAGAGTTCGAGTTAGCTATGGTGAGCCTCCTTGCTTTCGGAGGATTTCATTTAATTTCAGTTTAGTTAGGAGGTCGTGTGTCTTGTCCCGAATTCCATCTTTATCAGTTATAGGCTTCATAGATAGTTAGTTAAGTTAAGAAGTCCGTATTATTCATTTATTTTATTAAATGTTTTAAACACTAAAGTTGTATATTTTATGGCTAGTTGAATATATTATTTTATTCAAAGTTGTTCATTTGAGTTAAAGCTTCTAAAGTTGAGTTTATGAAATTTATATCACTTTTCAAGCTTTTTATGCTTAAGTGAGTCTTCCGCTTTT
This sequence comes from Solanum sitiens, assembly GCA_016801875.1. Lineage (NCBI taxonomy): Eukaryota > Viridiplantae > Streptophyta > Magnoliopsida > Solanales > Solanaceae > Solanum > Solanum sitiens. The sequence goes on from JABWTJ010000331.1 coordinate 2,110,088, forward strand.
AGTCAGCCAGGATGAGGATTCGCTAGAAACCTTCATAGCTTGATTAGTCATTGGATGTTCAATTATTAGTATCAGCTGACTCAAGGATTCATTGTTTATTATTTGAGATAAAATACTGCGGATGACACTAGAACCTATTGTTGTGATGGATTGGAACACAATCACCTTGACACAACTGCGATTTTCATAGCCCATAATTGGTCATCTCTAGGTATTTTACATTTCCAGACTATACAGATTAAAAAAATACCATGGTCTGTCTCAGTACCCTGTTAGTTTAGGTTTTTGTGTTTTTGGCTTGTTGAAGTATGTACTCTTTGTCTTTGTTTTCTTTTTCCATTATTAAAAACATCCAGATTCTAATTTGCAGGTATTTTAGGTGACATATAGTTAGTAGATGAGGTGTATGATTAGTCAATAAGATACTACAAGGATTGTGTATTTGTAATACTTTTGGGTATTAAAGATTTCTAACAATGACTAGGTGTTAGACTGATTAGGAGTTGGAATAAATGTAGGAACTCATTTTCCAGTTTTGGCGGAAAACATTGTATTCAACACATGTCATATATGCTTTCTGTGTTCCAATTCAGGTTGATAACAATGTCTTCAGAGAAATTCCGTTGTACAGTCTGATTTTTCCAGGATCCTTCAGTAATAAGCTCCGATACATCCCCCAAGTTTTCATTAATCTTGAATTCAGAAGGAACTAAATATTGTAGTCCAATTCTCATATTATATAGTCCAATTCTCATACCACACATTTGTAGTCCGTTCTTTTATTTTCTGCACAGTTGCATAGCGATACAAATTTTTTAATTTTTTTTTGTACTGCTACAACATTGTTGCCAGCTTCTCTATTTTATTTTCTTATGCACTGCTGCAACACTTCTTGATAGAGAATTCTTTCCAGCTTGTACTGACAAAAACATTTCTTTATGCACTGCTGCTCCTTTGTGTCCTTGTTATACCAACACTCGAGGCGATAGAGGATTGATACTCAACACATCCATGTTGAAAGAAAAATTGACCTCCCACAGCTTGACCACCATAGGTTTGTTCTTATACGTGTAAGGCCTGGCTTGTAGGATCTGATCCCTAGCCTTTGTTGATTGGAATTTTAATATGAAATATTCCAGTGGGTGCAATATTATGAAGATAACTGCAGAACTTTGTTAATTATGTTAGGCTCTTTTTTTCATTTTCTGCACAGCTGCATAACGGCACAAACTTTGTTTCAAATTATTCTGCATATATTGTTTTCAGCTTCTCTGTTTTACCATTTTTTGTGCAGTTGTTCATCCAGAACGTGCTCATTTTCTGTTTTACCTTTTCTGCAAAGTTATTCTACTAAATATTATACAGTTATATTATGGTTCTTCAATATAAATGGTGGATTCTGGATTAATGTATCTGAAAGTTTTTCTAATAGTTTTTTCTTATTTCTTGAAACTTTTGTCGATGTTCGGATATCACTTGACAAAGACTTAACATTTAGTTTTCTGCCCAAATTTTGTTCATTCTTCAGTGAAGTTACAAGTTTAGAAGATGCACTTACTCATTAATATTAGTTTTCTACGAATGTTATGTAAAATCTTAAATATTATCTATGTCTTTTTGTTAATTAAGGAAGTATTGAAGCTATCATAATGGGATGTTATCAAATGATTGTAATCAATATCACACTCTTAATTTCTATTGTCCTCTCTCCATATAATCTTTTTTTTTTGTATCAGGATTTTTAGTAGTAATTAATTTTGATATTTTTTTATGAGTATATATCAATGGTTGTAGGATCAGTGGTGGTCAATTATGGACCAAAATTATTGATTGTCTCTGAAGGTCAATCTACACCCAAAATTGTTGCTCGTCCCTAATGACTAAGTTAGGACTAGAAATGATGCTTGCCTATAAATCTATTTTAGGACAAGGTTGTTGTTTGTCCTTAGAAGTTCTCTAGGACTAGTTTATTATGGTCGCTACAACTATAGTAGGAGCAAATTGTTAATGGTCTCTAATAGTCTTTTAGGATCAGGTCAAACTCGCCTCCAATGATCTTAGGACCAGGTTGTGGCAGGTCACAAAAACTTTTAACGACCTGAATGCCAAGATATCATTGGCCTATTTGAGACTAGATAAGTAGTCCCTAAAAGGATTTCACGATTAAAAATTGATCTCGTCTCAAAAACCATTCTACAACTAGTTTTTTGAACTCCTTGGTTTGACCTCCCGTAGTGGTCCTTGCTTTTATCAAAGCGGAGCGGGGCCCTTCGTTGCTGCGTTCCGGTCGATAAAATCCTCCGAGTGACTAACGACTTGTGAGCTCGTAGGGCTCATAGGATGGGAAAGGAAACACGGGAATTAAAGGTTTTGTTCTGTCCTCCGGACATTTATTATTCTGTCACTACTGCTTGTCAATTTGAATTGCATTCCCATCAGCGCAATTTGCCTTAATTTCGACTTTATTACATACAAGTGCCAGGTTACCCGAGATAGAATAGGGCTCAATGTTGCACTTCCTCCCCAAGGTCCGGTGTAGGGGACATGTCCAAAAGTCCTCTGAAAAAAGAGGACGATGGTGGAGAGGCTGATGCGGTGGAGGCGAAGACCTATTTAGCGCCTTTCAAAAGGTAAGCGGTTAGGTTGACACTCTCTCCCGGGAGTGCTTTCGTGAACACATGCACCGGAACTTCAAGAACAAGTAGTCAACTACAGTTAAAATTTTTCTTGTCTTCACTGATCAACATTTAGTTTGGCCTCAGATTTTCTTCCTAGTGGCGACGAGCCCACTAGGAATACCCGCCTTTCATAACATAAAAAAAAAGATAGAACGAAGCACTATCTGACCTTGAAGGTTAAGTTAGTGTACCATGAACTCCATCCCACATATTTTGATGTTGTTCTGGCAAAGGTCACCTTACACTTTGGGTATCTGTTCGCAGATGACCTAACTCGTGCTGTGAATCAGTTTTACTCTCCTTCGTCGGGTGAAGGGTGGTTCAGTCAAGCGCCAACCCCGACTCCTCCACCAGAGAATTCAGGTCTGAAGCTCATTCCCGGTGCACGAATTGAGGGGGACCAGTAGCAACGGTAATATCTGGGACGGGCGACGACCATATTGTTCTGGTCTCAATTGCGCTTTTGGGACCAGGTTTGCACTTTTAGGACTAGATTTTCCTTCCTCGGAGACTGTTTTTCTTGTAGTGGTATTCAATAAACCATACACCTAATATTTAATAACGTATACCAATATATCAAAACTTAAAAAATTAATATGGTATTAATAAGAAAATCACAGAAAAACGAAGTAAATTACAAACAAAACTAACGAGAACACTTATTGTTTCAAAACCTGATATTGAGGCACCATACATTTCTATTAATTAATTTATTATTATTGACTAATCATGACCTTAATCATTACATAATGATTGGTCATTAACACCATTGTTCTCCATTTTTAAAAATGGACCTGTAGATTAAATGTTTCCATTCTTCTAAATCAATACCCACTTAATTGTTTCCTAGTTTCTATGCCAAGGACCTATTAAAATATAAAGTAATTAATTATAGAATCCAATAGTGCATTAATCAATTCTATTATAGAGTAATCTCAACATATGACTAGTTGAATTTAAGATTTATCCCTTCGATATATAAATTGACTAAGTATTCATGGCATCAAAGTGAAATTGTTGAGTAGCATTAATTTGACCTTACAATGATGAAGACGTTTGGCAGTGGTGATAGTAATTGGCAGCAGCGGATATAGAATCTTAGCAAAGCAAGACAAAAATTTTGTAGAAAATAAGACCTTAAATATATATGGTCTAAAAGGTATAGGGTCTTAAACAAGTTTTAGACATAGCTCATTATTATTAACTCAATCAATTATCTATCACTTACCCATCAATTTATTAAATATAGTTATCGAATAGTTCAAAATTTTAACCAACTTCACCGACCAATCATAAATGACTTGAAAAAACTATCGAGAGGGGTAAAATGATAATTTTATAAAAAATTTAAAAACGATCTTGCGGGTCATGAAAAAAATGTACCTACAGTCCATCATGAATTTCATATAGTTCAAAAGATAAAATGCTCAGACACATATAGATCTAAAGTACTACAATCTATACATATATAAGTTTTAGAATTTGTTTGCAGAAACAAGAAAATGAGATCTCTTGTCTTCTTATGATTTGAATAAAAGAAAATATTCTTTTCAGATCTCTAATGTATAAGAAAAAAAGATATCTTATAAAAGGACATCAAACTATTTTTCTCATTAAAGACTAAAAAAGACAAAATTTATGATCACAATTTAAAAAAATCAATCTCGAAGTTCAAACTGTACCAGATAGATCATTATTAAGAATGAAAATGTTGAGGTGATTTCAATGAAAGATTGTGTTCAACTGCCACGCCAAAATCAAGCTCACAAATGTGTACCATGTGACTTTGTACCCCTCCCTTTCATGAAAAGTTATGACTTTTATGAAGGGTTGTGACTTTTATTGAAAAGTTATTACTTTTATCAAAAGTTGTAACTTTTATGAAAATTTGCGACTTTTATAAAGAGTTACGATTTTTATTAATGGTTGTAAGTCTATTAAAGGTTGTGACCTTTCTGGTTAGACAAAATAAACATTTGTTCACACTATCCTTTAATTTGGTGTCTATAAATAGAGGGATTTCCTCTGATATTAAAATATCAAAAATTCTAAACTTTTTCTTCTTCTTTTGCACAGTTTAAATATTTGATTATGAACTTCTTCTTCTTCTGCACAATTAAATATTTGTGTACTTTGCTCTTGTTGACTGACTCACTAACAAGGAGACATTGTGCATTTAGTGGACACCATTTCTCCTTTCTGTTTCACTTTATTGTGACAATTCCTGGTATGTTTTATTAGTGTGATTAATTTATACATATGATATTAATTGTGTTGGTTTGGGTGCATGTTTTAAACTTTATTGCTTATGTTTATGTTTATATTTCTGTAAAGTTATTGGTATAAGTATTTGTTAGTACATACTATATGTATATCCACCTACTGAAAATTCACATTTTTAAAGAATACATTTATTTACAACATTCTCCAAAGAAATCTTTTCTTCTCCACTAGATCAAGCCTTAAAATTTATATGATTTTTTGTTGTTGTCATAATAATGTTAATATTTATAAGAGTCAAAAAATAGAAAGTTTAATGATAGAATTAAAAGTAGAAATTCTTTATAATTATATGATACACAATGATGACTATTCTCTCACACCAAAGTTCTTATTTTTTTGAACTTTTTCCCATTATCCCTTATTTCTCTATCATCCTTTTCATGGATTCCTTAATGTTTTGTTTGTGCACAATTTGAATTACAAAACACTATAATAACTATATTACATATGAAATTTGAATTTTGGAAAAGACATTACGACTACATATTAGTTATTGGTATATCATATGATTATGGAACATTTGATCTTGATAAACGCATTAGTTATATATATATATATATATATATATATATATATATATATATATATATATATATATATATATATATATATATATTAAAAATATTTAATATTTTTAATGTAATTGATAGTGTTATACTAACGAAATTTGTAAAGAAGAAAATTCAGAAATTTTTCTTATGTAAGTCTCTAATTAAGGACACTATGTAACCATGATAAAATAAAATTATGTAAACTAGAAAAAAATAGTGTTATGATTTGTAATTTTTCATTTCAATAAACTAAATGGTAAACTAGAATTGAATAACCTCTATACTCTTAAAAAACTTTTATAAGAATACCATAACATCAAAATACAAGAAAAGTTGTACTCTAATAAATTTTAAAGAAGAAAATTATATCCGCGCGAAGCGCGGACCCATTTAATAGTTCATTAAGTAGTCATAAATGTATCATTGATCTTTTAAAAAAGACTCATCTATGTTATCCGTTAGAAATTTGACTCAGCTATGTCATTTTCATTTGAGAAGAGGCTCATCTATGTCTATATTTGTTAACGGAAAACATATTCGATTATGCAGAACTATTTTTTACACATGGTCAATTATGATTCATCCATGTCATTAATTAAATTATTCTTTTTAAGAATAAAGGCTAAAATATGTCATCAAACATTGAGAAAAGGTTTTTCTATGCCATCCGTTAATAGTTTGGATCATCTGTGTCATTTCGGTTAACAAATAATGACTTGGATGAGTCTTTTCTCAAATGAAAATAACATAAATGAGCTAAACTTTTGACGGATGACATAAATAAGTCTTCTCTGAAAGTGTGATGGCATATTTGAGCCTTTTTCCATTACTAAATATATAACACTTGCGACTTTCATTTTGTTACCAAATTTCATCATAGTTTTCTAGCATAATTATCTTCCTATATAAGGCAATTGTAGTATCAATACGGGGTAAATTTCAAATATGATCACGTAACAATCACATTGACGTGTTTCATGCAAGACTTTTATTATCGAGATGTATAACTAAGGTAACGAGGTTACTGTCTCCCTTGACGCAGTAAAAACAGTCATGTATCCAAATGAACGGTAAAAAAAGAGAAACTGGAAGTATAATCCCAATCAACAAAAGTAAGTTGATCTTGATTGGGTTGTCTTTCTTTAGTGGTGGCTTCAGGATGTTTGTGTAAACATTAACACCTCTTATTTCAATGGCTGCCTTGTCATAATCCAAAGCAGCTTCAAAAGTAGTGTCAAAAGTTCCCAACCAAAGCTGAGTTCTCTTTCTTTTATCTCGAACTTCTCTGCGACCCACTTGCCTCATTTTCACAATATAACCCTCCTGTACTTATTCACATCTTCTTGCATCAGATTTGAATCTTTTTTCTCTTTGGACTTCTTCTTTTAATTGACCTTGTCCTACCATTCTCGGTGATGATTTCCTTTACACACGTCCTTTCATGTCCCCCGGACTTCTTCTTTTACATCCTTTCTTTGGAATAATTTCTTTAAGTGGACATTGTGCATTTCTTTGGAATAATTTCTTTAAGTGGACATTGTGCATTTATTGGGCGTGAATTTTTCTACTTTGTTTCATTCAATATTTTAAGTCCTGGTATGTTTTTTACCGTCATTAATTTATATTTATATTATTAATTATTATTTTTTAGTACATTATTTAAACATTGTTGTTTATGTTTACAAAATGTTATTGTAATAAGTATTTGTTAGTACATATTAAATAACAAACGTTAATTGGATATTCAAGCAAGTTTTCTCTATTGAAATTATTGAAGGTGCGACAAAAAAAGCTCTTACATATCTATAATTTCTTCATCAACAACGTCATTCCTTCACATACAAGGATGTGATTTTATGTTCATTAAAAATCCTCTGAGAGTTAATAACTTTGCATGCCCATATTTTTTTGGTTTTTATGTTGTTTCTATCTATTTTTACTAAATTTTATCAGTGGATATTATGAGTACATTAAGGATTGAAAGTTGATTGAAGTTTTAGTCAATTTTTGATGGTATGTTATTTCAAAACATAGGAACTTTTTTTGTTAGAACTATTTGTTATCATCATTGGATATCTCATAGTTTACTCCCTTTAATGTATGTTTCTTGCTATTTTGTTGTTTCTTTGAAATTGTATTGATTGTTTTTTGTTTTGTATGTATATTATTTCTCCGGGATAAAACTTTTCGTTCCTCTAATGTTTTTCTTTTTTTTTCTCTTCTCATTCGACTTTTTTAAATATTTTTTTTATTTAGTTATGACTATTTTCAGCAAACTTAATTTGAAGGTTATGAAACAAAACCTACTACAAATAAAAGTAATATCTTGAACTACAAATGATATGTCTATTAAGATAGATTTGTTGTTCTTCATGTCCCAAGTCATTGCCGAGTCTTTGCGTTATCTAAGTTAGACTAATTTTTAATTTTTTAATATTTGAGAATTTTTCTTTATCATGAGTCTAGAATCTAATATTTTTTTTATCTACTTGTACGTTCATAATGCAATAATATACATACATATTTCTGAACAAGTAGTAAAATCTCATTGATGAAGCATGTAGAAGGGCCTTCAGGACAACATTTATTGAAGAATAAACTTCTAAAAAGGGTCAATATTATTATTTTGTTTTTGTTTCAAATAAAATTTTTTCCTTCTATAAATTTTGGTAAAGTAACAAAGTAATAATAACGAAAAGTGGTGAACGTTTGACCTCAGACAAGTAGATTGTTCCTAGAAAAATTTATTTATGTTCTTGTGGTGTATATTTTTTAACGGTCTTAACTTATTTATAAAAAAATATTGATTATAAAAAAACTTTACCATACTTATTTTTCACAAGGAGTTATTCTAACCATAAAATTATAAGATTCTATATTTTTCATATACAAAAAATAGAAATACTCATGTTTAATCACTATATTCGAACATCACTCAATTTTAACAAGAGATTTATATAATCAAACATTTATTATGCTAAAATATGTAAAAGATAAAAATGATTAGATATCAAGATATTTTTAATCATTAATAATATATTTTTAATTTGAGACATATGATAATGTCAAATCATTTATTTCTGTGAAATGTTCTAAAAATCTACTAATATTTACTTTATTTTTCTTATATTAGTCAATTAGTAAAAAGTTTGTTCAAAAGCTTAGAAGATATTTACGCGCACGCGAAGCGCGGGTAAATTACCTAGTATATATATAAAAGAGAACCCTAGGCCCACCTATCTGGAGCCACTACAAGCAAGGATTCTCTTGAAATTTATTTTACTTCAACAACTAGTCTTCCTCTTTCATGAAAAGTTGTAACTTTTTTCATGAAAATTAATAACTTTTTGCGTGAAAAGTTTTGACTTTTATGAAAATTTATAACTTTTATGAAAAATTGTGACTTTATGAAAAGTTACGACTTTTATGAAGAGTTGCGACTTTTATAAAATGTTGTGCCCTTTCCAAAGGGTTGTAACTTTTCCAAAGAGTTGTGACCTTTTCGATAAGACACATAATTAATATTTACAGTACCCTTTATTTTCTATAAATAGAGGACTACACTATGCATCCAGACTCTAGTTACTCCAACACAAGCAACATCAGTTATGGATTTGATTGAGGGGCGCTGGGAAGAATGGATCAGGGAGATGCCCTTGAAGATCACTTACCCAGCTCTGGAAGGACATGAGTGGAGAATTGTCACCGGATTTGATCCCAAAAACACAAGGCGGAGTTACCTTATTGGTGAGTCTTGGTCGGGTTAGTGTTTAAGGAAGAAAACCTTATTCTAGGTTATTTTTTTAATTTAAATAGTGCAAAAATTCCAAAATAATAGGAAAGGGATGCTTGTACGCACATTAGATTTAACTCAATTGATCCTACTGTATCTAGATCAGGGTTCCCGTTTTAGCAAACCAGGAATATAGTGAACAAGAGGTATCTAAGTTTCTCCTTTCTTCAGGCTTGGCGAGGGGGAGGGGCGTACGGACCACTCTATTCGAAGTCTCACAAATGTTGCACCCCGGCAGCAAAGCGAACCACCGGAACTAAAGTCACTATTGCAGGCCTTTGGAGCCGGTGATATGTTCGGCCTCTCTTTCCAGTAGTATGTAGATTTACTTCCTTGAACTTCTATGGAGGGATTAGCTAGCGAAATTGAGTGGCGCTTGTTGAATACCACTTTACGTCCTGTTCTTGGGAATGCTCTAGTCTATTTCTAACTAGTGGTGGAAAGAGAATGAGAAAGAGAATCATGAAAGAGAATCGATTTCCAGTAGCAGTAGAAGTAGATTACGTAGTAGTGGTAGTTTGTGACCTCTCCTCTGAACCCTATTCTTTTCCACTAACATCTCTCACGGTAGCAGTAGTTTCCTCCTCTCGCCGTCCCGCCCTTATTAAAACTCTGGAACCCAAAGCAGTCTTGCAGGAGTAGTAACCCCTGTAGTAAGACTCTTAGGCCTCGTAGTTAATCTACTGATCAGCCTTCCCTTTCTCCTTTTAGCTTTAGTCGGTCGAGTAGCTTATTCGAATGTTGTGAACTGATTTCTGCTTTTGCAATACCAGCACAACTTGTGCCATAAAATCTGTTATGCTCTGCCTCTTCCCCTCTATCAGAAGATTACCTTGTGTGGAAGGTTGACTCTGAACTTCATTCAATGGGAGGAATCCCATTATCGAAGGTTCTTTTTATGGAACTAAACTCTCTTTCTTACGCGAGACAGAAAGTGTAACTACCAAAGATCTTTCAACTTGCTGTCTTTGGATAAGTATTACGGTTAAGTCAGTTAACAAGATGAGAGTCGGAAAATTGAAATAAGAACTGTCAAGTGATTCTAGAATGCTTCAACTTATGTAGATGGAGTCCAGTACGCTACTATATATACTGATAATTCCCAAGACAATATCGGGAGTACCCATCTTATGTGATATGTAAATAGATCTTCAAACTCTTTCCTGCTATACCTAGCCAATTCTCAAGGACAAAAGGTATTGCATTACATATTAACAGACAAAGGAAAGCTAGGTATCTACTTCTTCTTCATGATAAAGAAAGGCCTTGTAGGAGAATGAAAATTTTGGATAGGATATATAGTAGTTCAAAGGGAGTTAGGTACATGCTCTTTTCCTCCTTTCCTGACTGCAATCGTAAGATCAAGATCAGAAGTTTCAGGGTTAGTTTCACTCTCTTCATCTTGAGGCATATTAACATTTCCCAATTCAAGGGAAAGATCCTCGCTCTTAACAAGAGGTCCAGACCCACAAATGAATAGGAAGCGAGACGAGGGTCCTTCATTAAAGGGGGGAAAAGAGGGGTGGGCTTTGTTCTGAAGGGCCGCCTTGCGCAGCTTTAGAATGGAGAGAATGACTTTATGAAATTCTCTCCAACCCTTTCTATCTATCTTTAGAATTAGGGTGAGAGAAATTTAATATGCTATTTGCGTTGTTTTTTCCAACGAAAGTAAGCACTTTTCTTCTTTCTCATTCGGAAGGCTTAGTCCCACACCCTGACTTCAATGATGGCAACAACCTCCGCACTCCGACGTTACACTGAACAATAGTTCTCCGCCTTACTATATATAGAATAGTGGTCGATCCTTCGGGAGTTACATTTGTAACAACATTAAATGTTATGTTCACGCGGAAGGAGAGGGATTTGAACCCCCGGTATTTCTAAAAATACTTCGTTTTTCAGGACCGACTCTTTCAACCGCTCAGACATTCATCCCCTTCGCGCTTCGCCCGCCCTATCCATCTGCGTACTGGAAGGTAGGGGCTTATCTATGTGATCTCAATTTTTTTCATTCTGTTTCATTCTAATGTTTATATCCTGGTATGCTTTTTACAATCATTAGTTTATGCTTATTTTATTAATTGTTGTTTTTAAGTATATGTTGTAAACTTTGTTGTTTATGTTTATGCAAAGTTATTTTTATAAGTATTTGTTAGTACATGTTAAATAACAAATGTCATTTACATATTCAAGCAAGTTTTCTCTACTGAAATTATTGAAGGTACATTAAAAAACCCTTTCAAATCTCAGATTTCTTCATCATCAACCTTATTCCTTCACATACAAGGATGTGATTTTGTGTTATTCAAAAAAGTCTTTAGAGAGTTAGTAACTTTGCATGCCCATATTTTTTTTGTTTATATGTTGTTATCTAATTTTACAAAATTTTATCATTGGGTTTTATGAGTACTTTAATGGTTGAATGTTGATTGAAGTGGTAGTCAATTTTTTGAGGTATCTTATTAAAAAACATAGGAAGTTTTTCAGTTAGAATGATTTGTTATCATAATTGAATATCCTATAGTTTACTTCCTTTAATGCATGTTTTTCCTCGCTGTTTTGTTGTCTCCTTAAAAGTGTATTAATTATTTTTAGTTTTGTATGTATATAATCTTACTATGACAAATATTTTTCGTCCTTTTAATGTTTTCCTTTTTTTTCCTTTTCATTCGGCTCTTCTAAATATTTTTGGTGTAAGTTATGATTATTTTCGCCACACTTAATTTGAAGAATATGAAGCAAAACCTACACTATATAAAAGTGATATTTAAGATACAAAAGATATGTCTATTAACAAAGATTTGTTGTCCTTCATGTCCCTAGTCATTGCTGAGTGTTTGAATTATCTAGGTTAAACTCATTTTTAATTTTTTAATGCTCGAGAGTATTTCTTTAACACGAGTCTAGAATCCAACATTTCGATCTATTTGTACTTTCATAATGCAATAATCATATGTAAATATTGTTGAAAAAGTCATAAAGTTTTATTGATGAAGCATGTGGAAGGACCTTCTGGAGTTTAATGAACAATGAATTTCTATAATGAACGTCAATATTATTTTGTTGTTGTTCCAAATTTATTTTTGTGACACCCTAGAAAAAATTTTCGAACTAATATTTGAGCCGTTAATCGTAGTGAGTAATATTTCACAAAGTAGCTAAATATTTCTTAAGTATTAAGGTCAGTTTACTAGATTTAGCACATTGAGTTCCAAAAAGAATTAAATTGGGAATAGCAAAATCTAAAATTTGCAAGTTAAGCTAAGAGTTTTGAATCAACTTCAAACGCGCATAACTCCTAGCTCATGATGAGTTAGGTGTGCTACAAGATACCATAGTAAAGAACTTTGAATTATCTTTCCAATGCCGCTGAGTTTGCTAAGTTTCGAGTTTGGATGAGTGTGATATAACCTTTTGAAGTTAGGTTGTCCAGTTAAGGAAAGTTAGCCAAAAATAGTGAGGGATATTTTAGTCTTTACCTTACCCAATCAGATTTAATTCGTTTTTAGTCATATTTTAGGGTTATAATCCTTTTTGGTTCAGTTTATTATCCTAATAGACGCCTACGATTGTAGCTGAGAGTTCAAGAAGAGACAAGAAGAGAAGAAGAGAAAAGAGGAGAAAAGAGGAAAGGATGAAGGCGTTCGTCAACATTCTTGAGTTTAGTTGCGGATTTTCACCATCGGTTTAATCCCTCAAAAGTATGTAAGCTTCCGTAGTGTTGGGTTTGTTCACCCACACACCAATCATGTTATTTTCAGCGCAATTTCATTCTTAAAGTTGAAAGATTAGAGTTCTTGATAAGCGTTCTTGAAGTTTCATTAAGATTTGATGTAAGATTCTATTTAGGTCAACTTTAAACAACAATATCTTAGAATATTAAGATTTACGTGAGGCATAACCTATCTAATAAAAGGTAACTGAATCTAATTTTCAACGCCTCCAATTTCACGTCAATCCAATTTCTGAGTACTAAGTTATGACAATTTTAGTAACTTATACATTGCTGTTACGAATTAGCCGACGGGAAAATATTAAAAAGAGTCATTTTTGTCTTTTTACCTCCAAGAAAAGCCTAAACAAATTTCTTGGCTAATAAGAGGTTCAAAACAATCAGATTTTAATCTTTACTACTGAAAATCATAATTTTTGGTCATAGAGATTTCAAGAAACTAATTCAAAAATCTCAAGAAAGGTTTTCTTGATCATTTACCTTCAAGCTAGGGTCTCAAGGTTTCTATTCAAATTCTTATACAAGATTCTTCAAAAAAATTGTTCTTCCTGTGTAAATGAATTCCTAACATTATCATAACCTTGAATTCAAAATTCAAATTCAGGGTAGAGTTGAGAAATAAGTTGTTGAGAATTATTTCAAAAGTAAGTCCTTTTGAGGAGTCTTCTACAACTTCTAGTAACTTGTTTCAAGACTCAAACAAGTGAGTATAAGAGTGAAGAGTACGGATTCATGAGTCAAAAATATCACCTATATCCTTGATATCATGAACCATAATTCTTGAATTCATAATTCACATTCAAAAGAGAGTTAAGGGTAAATCTCCAGAAAGTCTTTAAGTTCAATTGTGAATTCTTTGAGATCCATCATTGATTTGAACTATGTTTTGAGGAAGTAAATAATAGAATGAGAAGATTCATATACATGAGTTCCATCTAGTAACTTAGACGTTCGAGTCGAGTTGTTCATGCCCATAACTTCCGCATGAATTCCATAAATTGAGTATCATTGAGATGAGTAGTATCTCCAAGTTCTAAGTCTTGATTATTGAATTTTTTATTCGTTTGGATATTGTATTTCTAATGATGGGTCTATTACATGATACCCATGAAGTCCTTGAGTTCAATTGTTCATGCCCATAATTCTACATGAACCTTATAAGACGAACACATCTTAAGATGAGAGGTACCTTTGAGTTATCGAGTTGAGTAGTTCATGCTCATAATTCTGCATGAACCCTTCAAGTTGAAAATTATGAAATCATCAATAAACATGAGATCACGATCCTTGAATTCATACTTTAATTCAAGGAAGATAAGATTTAAGTTTAGAAGTTAAGAAGTAAGTCAATGCAAAGTTCTTAAAGTTTATAGAGTCTGTATTAAACGTTTTAAATTCATTTTAAGGCACAAGTTTCAAGTCAAATAAAGAGTAAAGAGTTGAAGATCTTCCTTCAAGGTAATCTAAGGGAACTAAGTATTCCCTACGAGTTGAGTTGATTTCTCAAAAGCTATAAGGGAAATAAGTATCCCCTAAGAGGTTATAAATGTTTTCACATTTAAGTTAAGAGGAAACTAAGAGTTCCAAAAGAGTTTTGAATAAGAAAAAGGGAACATTGATTCCAAGAGAGCTTTTTAAAGCTAAAGTGTTGAGCAAATTATCACAACCCAAGGAAAGGAAGTTGTTTTTAGAAGTATGACTTAAAGTATATTTTTGGAGTAGTATTGAGCACCGATGTGGGGACGCGAGTTTATATTAACTCAAATCTCCATGTAAACCATGTAGTCATCATGGGTATTAACAGGTCATACTTTTTAGATGATCGTGTAAGTTTATCCAGTGGATCCACTAGGTTGAGGATGTTCTATGCGATTACAAAGTATAGGACAGTTCTGGCAGCGTGGGCGAGACATTGTATCACCACTTAGGCTGATAGTGGTGGTTGTCGATTAGAGAAACTCCCACACTAGAAATTACATTGTTCTTCAAGGGGTTCTGCTTAGTATGAGTGGGGGTATGATACTTCATTCATACATTGCACAAGTAGACTTTGAAAGGGATCATGGTATGTATTTTATAATATTATGATTATGGATTGACATCATGTTTTTAAACAGTTCTTCTTTATATTGCACTTGTTTTGAACTGCTTTATATCGAAATGAATTCAGTTAAGTATCAAGAGTTGAGTATTTCAAGTTGAGTACCTTATGTTGAGTATCTTGAGTTTATATGTGCTTCATTGAGTCGAGTATCATATCTTTGAAGTTGAGTATCTAATCTTTGAGTTGAGTATCTTATTCTTTATTTGAGTTGAGTTGAAAAGAGGTAAGTATGTTTCCTTATTATCAAGTTCAAGCCTATCTTTTATTCTTTAAAATTTCTCTTACATACTCGTACATTCCATGTACTGAGTAGATTGGCCTGCATCTTCTCATTATGCAGACAGAGGTATTCAGAATCTTCAACATGAGATTCGTTGATACATCCGACAGTTCGAGTTAGCTATGGTGAGCCTCCTTGCTTCCGGAGGATTTCATTTACTTTTCAGTTTAGTAAGGATGTCGTGGGTCTTGTTTCGACTTCCATATTTATCAGTTAAAGGCTTCATAGATAGTCAGTGTAGTTGAGGAGTTTGTATTAATCATTTATTTTATTAAATGTTTTAATGACTAAAGTTGCCTATTTTATGGCTAGTTGAATATATTATTTTTATTCAAAGTTTATCATTTCAGTATTAATCTTTTTTATGCTTAAGTTAGTCTTCCACTTGTAATAAGCCACGATGAGGGTTCGTTTGGGGACCAATAATGGTCTTCGAGTGCTGGCAACGTCCAGGGTGTAGACTCGAGTCGTGATAAACTTGGTATCAGAGCACATAGTTTAAGTGTCGTAGGGTGTCTACGAAGTCGTTTATATAGGCATTTATGAAAAGTTTCCCTTCTTTCATATTCTTAATCGTGCAATAGAGCTAAGTCATAGAGATCTATTCTAACCCGTGTGTTCTCATATTCATTTGACTACCTATCATACTAGAGATAGTTGAAAAGTAAAGTTGTTTAAAGATTCGTATGGATGAGTTGTTCTTAGCAAGAGTCTTGAGAAAGTCATGAGACTCTAAAGCGGCTTAAGAGAAGTCCAAGAGTAACTTAAGTGTTCAATTTCAAAAGAATGCACATATATTCACATGAATCGTGCATTTGAGATAAAAAGTGAGTTGTACTCTTTTGCTTAAGACTTGTTTCAGTTGTTGTCCTTTTTAAGAAGTACGTTTAGAGCTTGGTTATGATTTTCATTCGAAAGAGTAACATGAGTTATGAGATCATGAGTAGTAGTAGTGAGAGAGCCCACAGTTAGAGGAACGTATGCAGAGGTTTAGTAATCCTAATAAGGGAGATGGTGTTTTGATAAGCTATGCTTCTTTAGTCTCGAACCTAATAAGTTATTAATGAAGAGTTTACCTTATGTTAGACTAATAAGTAAAGAGGAGTAAAGAGTTCAGGATAGGAGGTAGAGTAAGCGTTGCAAGTCATTATGAGTTAGAGTATACCTTAACTAGAAATGGGTTATGATTATGTGTCATTGTGTTAGTAATGATCAAGTGTAAGTGGTGAATATATATAGAAGAGCCAGAGTATGCATAATGTGATAGATTAAACTAGGTTTATAAATTTTGAAAGGAGATTCTCATGGTAGTCAAAGTATGCTAGAGTTACTGGAGAGATAATGCACAATAAGTGAGTAAGTAGTATTTGAGTTGTGAAGTGGAATGTGATGGTAATTCTAGTATGTTGACTAAGAGGTAAGGGTTTATTAATTGTCATGAAGTCCTAGTGGGCAAGTATTTCCAAATTTCCATAATAGTAAAGTGGTATGGTATAGTAGGTGAGTAATCGTATTGACATTCGGGTTTAGTAATGAACATTAAGCTTTAATTTGAGATGAGTGCAATGATACAAAAGAATGGCAACAAAAGGGTGATGATGTTAGTCTTGATATTCGAAATGGTAGATTTGACATAGAATAGGTGAGTAATTGAGATGGTTGTTGAAATGAATGCGAGTAGTAGAGAACCTAACCTTTACATAAGGGCAGTGGTGTGGCTAAGTCACAAGATTAGAAAGAGCATTAAGAGAATGAACACAAGTTAGAGATGTGGAATAGGTCCATAGCTTTCAAGTGTTAGCTTTAGACCCAACAAGGGGGAGATGACAAGATGAGAAATTAAGTTAAGTGTTTGAGAGTAAGATAGTAATAAGTTCCAAGGAGTAGGGGAGATATCCTTTCAAAGGCTCTTTTAGTAATGAAGTGATGTTAGAAAGAGGAGGTTGATGATCTTATTCTGTTATGATGATGCGATAATTCTATCTAAGGTATTAAGAAGGAGGAATAAGTGGATTAGGTTTTACAAGGAGAAATAGTTAAATGATAGCCCTTCGTTCGATTCGAAAGAGTTGGCTAGTAGGAGTTCATGGAGTTGTTTGATTTCTAATCTTGAATGTGGTGGTAAGGAGTAATAGTTTGAGATGAGATTCCCTATAGAGAGGTATAGAATCAAAAATTAAAGATTTGAGTTAATCTTGAATATAGTAAGAGCATACCATTAGACGTAGACTTTAGTAAGAGCAATCATTCTATACCGAGTTCAGTCATTATTCGAGGACGAATGATCCCAAGGGGGAGATATTGTGACACCCCGGAATTTTTTTTTGAACTAAGACTTGAGCCGTTAATCGTAGTGAGTGATATTTCACCAAGGAATTGAAAAATTCTTAATTATTAAGGTCAGGTTACTAGATTTAGCACCTTGAGTTCCAAAAAGAACTAAATTGGGAATAGCAAAATCTGAAATTTTGCAAGTTAAGCTAAGTATGAGTTTTGAGTCAACTTAAAAGGAACATAACTCCTAGCACAGGATAATTTAGGTGTGATACAAGATACCATAGGAAAGATCTTTGAATTATTTTTCCAACGCCGCCGAGTTTTCTAAGTTTCGATTTTGGATGATTGAGATATAACCTTTTTAAGTTAGGCTATCTAGCTAAGGAAAATAGTGAGGGGTATTTTAGTCTTTTCCCTACCCAATAAGATTTAATTAATTTTTAGTCATATTTTAGGATTATAATCCTTTTAGGTTCAGTTTTATTATCCTAATATATGTCTACGGTTTTAGTTGAGAGTTCAAGAAGTGACAAGAAGAGAAAAGAAGAGAAAAGAGGAAAGGATGAAGGCGTTCGTCAAGGTTCTTGAGTTTAGTTGTGGATTTTGGCCATGGGTTTAATCCATCATAGGTATGTAAGCTTCCATAGTGTTGGGTTTGTTCACTCACACGCCAATCATGTTATTTTTAGTGCAATTTCATTCTTAAAAATGAAAGATTAGAGTTCTTGATAAGTTATTGATAAGTGTTCTGGAAGTTTCATTAAGTTTTCATGTAAGATTCTATTTAGGTCAACTTTAATAAATCATATCTCATAGGATATTAAGATGAAACATAACCTATCTACCAAAAGGTAATTGAATTTACTTTGAAATGCCACCAATTTTGTGTCAATCCAATTTCTGAGTAAAAAGTTATGACGATTTTAGTAACCAATATAGTGCTTTACATATTAGCCGACTATAAAATATTAAAAAGAGTTTTTTTTGTCTTTATACCTCCTAGAAAACCCTAAACTAATTTCTTGGCTAATAAGAGGTTCAAAACAATCATATTTTCATCTTTACTAAAGAAAATCAAAATTTTTGGCCATAGAGATTTCAAGAAACTAATTCAAAAATCTAAAGAAAGATTTTCTTGATCAGTTACCTTCAAGCTAGGGTTTCAAGGTTTCTATTCAAATTCTTATCCAAGATTCTTCAAGAAACTTTTTCTTACAATGTAAGATAATTTTAACATAATCATAACCTTGAATTCATAATTCAAATACAAGGTAGAGTTGAGAAATAAGTTTTTGAGAATTCTTCCAAACGTTTTACGGAAGTCCTTTTGAGGAGTCTTCTACAACTTTTAATAACTTGTTTCAAGACTCAAGCAAGTGAGTATAAGAGTTAAGAAGAAGTATTCATGAGTCTAAAATATCACCTAGATCCTTCATATCATGAACCATAATTCTTGAATTCATAATTCACATTGAAGAGAGAGTTAAGGGTAAATCTCAAGAAAGTCTTTAAGTTCACTTGTAAATTCTGTGAGATCCATCATTGATTTGAACTATGTTTTGAGGAAGTAAATAAGAGAATTATAAGAGTCATATACATGAGTTCCATCTAGTAAATTACTTAGACCTTCGAGTCGAGTTGTTCATGTCCATAAGTTCCGCATGAATTCCATAAATT
Organism: Solanum sitiens; assembly: GCA_016801875.1. Lineage (NCBI taxonomy): Eukaryota > Viridiplantae > Streptophyta > Magnoliopsida > Solanales > Solanaceae > Solanum > Solanum sitiens. The sequence goes on from JABWTJ010000331.1 coordinate 2,129,464, forward strand.
GAGTATCATTGAGATGAGTAGTATCTCTATGTTCTAAGTCTTGAGTATTGAGTTTCTTATTCGTTTGGATATTATATTTATAATGATGGGTCTATTACATGATACCCATGAAGTCCTTGAGTTCAATTGTTTATTCCCATAATTCCACATGAACCATATAAGTCGAACAAATCTTAAGATGAGAGGAACCTTTGAGTTATTGAGTTGAGTAGTTCATGCTCATAATTCAACATGAACCCTTCAAGTTGAAAATCATGAAATCATCAATAAACATGAGATCATGATCCTTGAATTCATACTTCAATTCAAGGAAGATAAGATTTAAGTTTAGAAGTTAAGAAGTAAGTCAATGCAAAGTTCTTAAAGTTTATAGAGTCTGTATTAAACGTTTTAAATTCGTTTTAAGGCGCAAGTTTCAAGTCAAGTAAAGAGTAAAGAGTTGAAGATCTTCCTTCAAGGTAATCTAAGGGAACTAAGTATTCCCTACGAGTTCAGTAGATTTCTCAAAAGCTATAAGGGAACTAAGTATCCCCTAAGAGTTTATAAATGTTTTCACATTTAAGTTTAGAGGACACTTAGAGTTCCAAAAGAGTTTTGAATAAGAAAATTGAACATTCATTCCAAGAGAGCTTTTTAAAGATAAAGTGTTGAGCAAATTATGTCAACCCAAGGAAAGGAAGTTATTTCTAAAAGCATGAACTAAATTATATTTTGGAAGTAGTATTGAGCACCGATGTGGGGAGGAGAGTTCATATTAACTAAAATCTCCTTGTAAGCCATGTAGCCATCATGGGTATTAACATGTCATACTTTTTAGATTATCACGTAAGTTTAGCCAGTGGATCCACTAGGTTGAGGATGTTCTATGCGACGACTGTAACACCCCATAGCCAAAACAGACCAAAAATCAATTTTTCAGAAAAATCTGAAGGTGCAACTGACGTGACCATCGACGGACCATAGACTGACCCACGGTCCGTCCTCCACAACCATCGATGGGATCAAAAACTCCCAAATCTAAGCCCAGAAAAATTGGTTAAGTGTTGGTCGATGGACGAACTTACGGTCCGTAGGTCAGACTACGGTCCGTAGTCCATGACCGTCGATTAAGACTCCCTTCACCCACTCTCTGACAAGAGCCACAGATGACCAGCATGGTCCGTAGATGAACCCACGGTCCGTAGGTCTGACCATAGGGTGGAATTAGCAGACAGTTAAGGGAGAAGTGCAGTTGGGTCAACTTCAAATAGCCATAACTATTATCACAAAATGAATTATGTGTCCCATGACATACCCACAGATAGATAATTGAATTATATTTCCATACCCACTGACCTTGATAAAATCAAATATCTGAGTAAAAAGTTATGCCGGTTTTAGTAAAGTCCTATCGAACAGGCCCAACCGATGGACCAACCGACATGGTGTGGATCCACCTACGGACCGTCTATCCTGGCCGTAGGTTGGTCCCACAACAACTTTTCCAGGGGTCTTTTGGACCTTTCCCACTTTGTTTAAACCTTAAGATACATTGTTTTGACCCTAAATCATCAGATTTTAGTCAGTTTAACCCTAGAAACATAACTAAAACTTACCTAAGTCAAAATCATTAATCAAAACTTAGAAAATTAGAAGCAAGAGAGGAGAAAAAGCTCAAGAACTCTAGTTCAAGAACGCCACAAGCTCCAGCAGTTCCAGCCCCGAAACTTAAGTATTTTTTTGTGTGAATTTCATCACCAGGTATGCGGGATTTCACAAGTGGGTTCCTTTCACCCATTAGATCCCTAGTTTTCAGTCAAATTCTTGATTCTCTTATCATGATTAAACCTAGGGTTTCTAGAACTTTGATAGAACTTCATGATTTAGTTAAATATATGTTCCAAATCAGATTATCATGTTATTACTCAGATTATCACATGAATTTCAGAACCCTAGCTTTGTAGTTCTCTAGTTCTTGAATTACACATGCTATGTCAGATATATCAGTTATGCAGATATACATGCTTCAGTTTTAATGCATCATTATCAGATTAAATGTTGCATTCTCTGTTTGCATGTTCAATTTTGAGCTATCAAGTATTTACAGAAGCTCAAACATAATTAGTTAATTTACATAATTCATTTGGAGTAGCATAATACCGAGTTGGATTAGGGTTTAGCGTACCCAATAGTCCCAGAACTACTAGCCAAGTAGGTTGTAAGTCCCCTTTGTGGGCAATCAGTTTAGTGATCACGCCATCATGCCTTTATACCTTTGGCAGGGTATGTTGGGTCCTCTCGATTGGGCATATACATCGGACTCCACATTTATCTCATGTGGTTTTATTGTCGGTTATTAGTATCTCCCACAGATCAGTCAGACTCTCTACATTGACCATTTATCAATATATTCAGTATTCAGTTTCAGCATGTTATAAATTGGTCATTGTATTTAGTTAGCTCAGAAATTCATTATATTTGTTCAGTTTATTATACTTGCTTTTGTGTTTGTTCAGTTATGTTTTATTTCAGCTTTACTCTATCCTACATGCTCAGTACCTTCAAGTACTAATGCATACGTGCACTACATCTTCTCATGATGTAGGTTCAGGTTCTCAGCATCTAGATCACGCATAGATCGATTTCCGATCTCCAGTTCAGCAGATTCAGTGGTGAGTCCTCATTCTCTGAGGACAACAGTCATGAGTGTCATTTCAGTCGTTTAGTCTTTAGTTTCAGTTTTGGCTAGATTTAGCTGGGGCTTATCCCAGTATTTCTAGTCCAGTTTATAGGCTTATTTTCAGACATAGTTAGTTTCAGCTTAGTGTTGAGTTAATATTTTGTTTGTATTAAACTCATCATTTTTCATATATGTCAGATTTAGCATATGGGTATTCCCCATCTTATCATTTTAAGTATGATTTAGCTTCCGCAACAGTTTATTATCTTTAGTATGATCATGATCATACCAGCAGGGTTAGCTTGGGATCAGTTGTGGTCCTAGGTTCCGTGTCCGCATCTCGGGGGTAGATCGGGGCATGACAAAACTTGGTATCAAAGCACTAGGTTCAAGAGTCCTAGGATGTCTGAAAAGCTGTACTAAATAGAGTCCTTTTCATGGGTGTGAAGTGCACCAAATCTAATAAGAGGGAGGCTATGAAGTATTTTAGGAAAACTTCACTTTGTTGTTACTCTTATCGTGCGTAAGGTATGATCTAATCCCATTTTAACTTGATGTTCTACATTTCAGATCATGCCTCCTCGTAGAGCTAACGCAAGGAATGCGAATTCCAGGAATGAAAACGCAGCTCCTCCAGTCCCAGATCAAGAAGTCTCCAATGCTGAGTTCAGGAATGCCATAAAAATGTTGGCTCAGAGTATGACCCACCAGAACAATCGGCTTCATTCTCCTCTGAATGAAAATGGTGGATCAGCAGCAACAAGGGTCCGTGACTTTGTTTGGATGAATCCTCCTGAGTTCTTAGGATGTCAGACTAATGAGGATCCTCAGAATTTCTTGGACAAAATCAAGAAGATCTTTGAGGTGATGTAGGTTACTGGGAATGATCGGGTTGAGTTGGCGTCATACCAGCTGAAATACGTGGCTCATATCTGGTACACTCAACGGAAGGAGAATAGGGGTGCAAATGCAGCTCCTATTACTTGGGAGTGCTTCAGTGAGACTTTTCTCGACAGGTTTTTCCCAATAGAGTTGAGAGAATCAAAGGCTCAAGAATTCATTAACCTGAGGCAGGTAAACATGACAGTCCAAGAGTATGGGATGAAGTTTAACCAACTCTACAGGTATGCTCCTCACATGGTTGCTGACTCCAGGGCTTAAATAAAAAAGTTCTTGTATGAAGTGTCGGATTTAGTGAAAACAGAGTGCAGAAATGCCCTGTTATTGGGAGATATGAACATCTCTAGTCTTATGACTCATGCTCAGCAGGTTGAGGGTGATAAGCTTACAGAACAAGCTAAAGAGAATAAGAAGGCTAGGACTGGGAACTATGACTATTCTCAAAAGAAATCGGGTGGTGGAATTTGCTCGCAGAGTCAGCAGAAGTTCTCATCTCCAGTCCCTTCATCATCTAGTGTTCTATCCTTCTAGAACAGGTTTGACCAGAAGGTTAGAGCACCAAGCTCTAAGTCTCAGGGAAGTGTTTCAAGCACCAAGACTTACCCCGCTTGCCCTAAGTATGGTAAGAACCATCCGGGCGAGTGTCTTGCAGGAAAAGAAGGATGTTTTGGGTGCGGTCAGTCTGGTCACAGATTGAGGGATTGTCCTTCTAGACAGGGTCAAGGAGGTGGAAATAGTAGAGTTCAGTCTACAACTTCATCAGCACCAGCAAATCACCCAACTCTGCAGGGTAACTCATCTGGTATAGGTGTCGGTCAGCGCCAGAACAGGTTGTATGCTCTTCAGGCTCGCCAGGATCAGTAAGGTTCTCCTGATGTAGTCACTGGTAAGTTACGAGTCTTTTACTTTGATGTTTATGCATTTTTAGATCTAGGGGCTACTCTTTCTTTTGTAACTACTTACATAGCAGTATAATTCAGTGTCAGTCCAGAATCTCTCAAAACCTTTCTCAGTCTCTACTCCAGTTGGTGACCCAGTTATAGCCAGACAGGTATACAGAAATTGCCTGTCACAGTCTCTCGAAAAGTCACCTCAGCAGATCTAGTAGAGTTAGAAATGGTAGACTTCGATGTCATTCTAGGCATGGATTGGTTACATTCATGTTATGCCTCAGTCGATTGCAGAACTAGGATTGTTCGTTTCCAGTTGCCAAACGAACTAATCTTAAAATGGAAGGGTAGTAGCTTAGCTCCTATGGGTCGATTTATTTCTTACCTTAAGTCCAGAAAGATGATCTCTAAGGGTTATCTCTATCATATAGTTTGGGTTAAGGATTCTAACTCTGAAACCCCAACTCTTGAGTTAGTTCCAGTAGTCAGTGAATTTCTAGAAGTGTTTCCAGAAGATCTTCCCCTGAGTTCCTCCCGAAAGGGAAATCGACTTTCGAATTGATCTCCTTCCATACCTAGCCTATTTATATTCCTTCTTATAGAATGGCACCAGCAGAGCTTAAGAAATTGAAAGAGCAGTTGAAAGACCTTCTAGATAAGGGTTTCATCAGACCTATTATTTCACCATGAGGGTGCACCAGTGTTGTTCGTAAAGAAGAAAGATGATTCTCTCAGAATGTGCATTGACTATAGACAGATGAACAAGGTCACAATCAAGAATAAGTATCCATCCCCAATATTGATGACTTGTTTGACCAACTTCAGGGTGCTAGCCATTTCTCAAAGATAGACCTCAGTTCGGGTTATTATCAACTCAGAGTCAGAGATAGTGATATTTCCAAAACAACTTTCAAAACTCGGTATGGTCATTATGAATTTGTAGTTATGTCGTTTAGACTAACCAATTCTCCTGCAGCTTTCATGGATTTGATGAACAGAGTGTTCAAATAGTACTTGGACTTGTTTGTTATCGTCTTCATTGATGATATCCTCATTTACTCTAGGAATGAGGAAGAACCTGCGAGTCATTTGAAAATTGTTCTACAAAGTCTTAAGGATCGCCAGTTATTCGCTAAGTTTAGCAAATGTGAGTTTTGGTTGCAATCTGTCGCTTTCCTTGGTCACATTGTGTCTAGCGAAGGGATTCGAGTGGATTCACAGAAGATAGAAGCAGTGAAACAATGGCCCATACCTACCTCTGCTACAGATATCAGAAGTTTCGTGGGTCTAGTGGGTTATTACAGAAGGTTCGTGGAAGGATTTTTATCCATATCCTCACCATTGACTAGGTTGACAAAGAAGATGGTCAAGTTTCAATGGTCAGATGATTGTGAGAAAAGTTTTGCTGAGTTGAAAACTAGATTGATTACAGCTCCTGTTTTGACTCTACCAAAGGGGTCAGATGGTTATGTGATCTATTGCGACGCATCCAGAGTTGGCCTTGGTTTTGTATTGATGCAGCAAGATAAGGTTATAACTTATGCTTCTAGATAACTTAAGGTGCATGAGAAGAACTATCCAACTCATGACCTCGAGCTTGCAGTAGTGGTGTTTTCACTCAAGATCTGGAGACACTACTTGTATGATGTTCATGTAGATGTTTTCACTGACCATAAGAGCCTTTAGTATGTGTTCACCCAGAAAGAGTTGAATCTTCGCCAGAGGAGATGTCTTGAGTTCCTTAAGGATTATGATATGAGTGTGCATTATCATCCTGGTAAGGCGAATGTAGTAGCAGACGCTCTTAGTAGATTATCTTTGGGTAGTGTAGCCCATGTTGAGGAAGAAAGGGAGGAGCTGGTGAAGGATATTCACAGGCTTGCTCGCTTGGGAGTTCGCCTTATGAACATCTCAGACAGCGGTGTAACAATTCCGAATGGGGAAGAATCGTCTTTGGTAGTGGAGGTTCAGGAAAAGCAAGACAGTGATCCAATCTTGCTTGAACTAAAAGGTGCAGTCTACAATCAGAGAGTGGAGGTTTTCTCCCAAGGGGGAGATGGTGTACTTTGCTACCATGGTAGATTGTGTGTTCCTGATGTGGGCGAGTTGAGACAACATACTCTTCCAGAATCCCATAACTCCAGGTATTCTATTCATCCAGCTGCCACTAAGATGTACCGCGATCTGCGGGAAGTCTATTGGCGGAATGGCATGAAGAGGGATATAAAAGATTTTGTGAGTAAGTGCCCCAATTGTCAGCAAGTCAAGGTAGAACATCAGTAACCAGGGGGTATGACTCAAGAGATCGACATTCCTACTTGGAAGTGGGAAGTAATCAGTATGGATTTCATCACAGGGTTACCGCGTACTCGCAGACAGCATGACTCCATTTGGGTGATCATTGATATGATGACCTAGTCTTCTCGCTTTTTGGCGGTCAAGACTACAGATTCGGTAGAGGACTATGCCAAGCCTTACATTAATGAAATTGTGAGGTTGCATGGGGTTCTTTTGTCTATCATCTCAGATAGAGGTCCTCAGTTTACCTCTCATTTATGGAAGTCATTTTAGAAGGGTCTTGGTACTCAAAGTTAACCTTAGCACAGCATTTCATCCGCAGACGGATGGACAGGCAGAGCGTACTATTCAGACCCTAGAGGATATGTTGAGAGCTTGTGTGATCGATTTCAAAGGTAGTTGGGGTGATCACCTTCCTCTGATTGAGTTTACCTACAACAATAACTACCATTCCAACATTCAGATGGCCCCTTATGAGGCTTTGTATGGGCGTAGATGTAAATCTCCTGTTGGTTGGTTTGAAGTAGGTGAAACATCTTTGGTAGGGCCAAATTCAGTCCTTCATGCTATGGAGAAAGTGCAACTCATTAGAGATAGACTTAAGACATCCCAAAGTCGTCAGAAATCTTATGCAGATGTAAGTAGAAGGGAACTAGAGTTGAAGGTGATGATTGGGTTTTTCTGAAAGTGTCAGCTATGAAAGGGGTGATGAGATCTGGCAAGAAAGGGAAGCTCAATACTAGATATGTAGGCCCTTACAAGATCTTGAAAAGGTTTGGCAAGGTGGCATATGAGTTAGAATTGCCAGCAGAATTAGCAGCAGTGCATCCGGTCTTCCACATCTCACTCTTGAAGAAGTGTGTGGGTGATCCAGCCTCTATTGTGCCATTGGAGAGTGTGGCGGTGAAAGATAGTCTTTCATATGAGGATGTACCAGTTGAGATGAAGGTTGAGAAACAAATAAGTCGCTTCAGTCAAGGTTTTGTGGAGGAGTTAGTCCGTAGAGGGAGCTACTTGGGAAGCAGAAGCAGCCATGAAAGCCAAGTATCCTCACCTTTTTCCTTCCGATTCCACTCCAACTTAAGGTAGTAGTTCCTCTTCAGCTTTGCAGTCATTCATGCGTAAATTAAATCTTAGAATCATGTTACATCAATTTGTACTTGCATTTTCAGCGTATTTGCATGTTCTCAGAACTCAATTCAGTCAGAAACTGAGTTCTCAGTGTTTAGTAGTGGGGTTTGCAGCTCTCTCCCTCTATTTCAGCTAGTTTAGTCTTCATTCGAGGACGAATGTTTCCAATGGGGAGATAATGTAACACCCTGTAGCCAAAGCAGACCAAAAATCGGTTTTTCAAAAAAATTTACAGGTGCAACTGACGTGACCATCAACGGACCATAGACTGACCCACGGTCCATCCTCCACAACCATCGATGGGATCAGAAACTCCCAAAATCTAAGCCCAGAAAAATTGGTTAAGTGTTGGTCGATGGATGAACTTACGGTCCGTAGGTCAGACTACAGTCCGTAGTCCATGACCGTCGATTAAGACTCCCTTCACCCACTCTCTAACAAGAGCCACGGATGACCAGTAAGGTCCGTAGATGAACCCACGGTCCGTAGGTCTGACCATAGGGTGGAATTAGCAGACAGTTAAGGGAGAAGTGCAGTTGGGTCAACTTCAAATAGCCATAACTATTATCACAAAATGAATTATGTGTCCTATGACATACCCACAGATAGATAATTGAATTATATTTCCATACCCACTGACCTTGATAAAATCAAATATCTGAGTAAAAAGTTATGCCCGTTTTAGTAAAATCCTATCGAACAGGCCCAACCGATGGACCAACCGACGGGGCGTGGATCCACCTACGGACCGTCTATCCTGGCCGTAGGTTGGTCCCACAACAACTTTCCGAGGGGTCTTTTGGACCATTCCCACTTTGTTTAAACCTTAAGATACGTCATTTCGACCCTAAATCATCAGAATTTAGTCAGTTTAACCCTAGAAACATAACTAAAACTTACCTAAGTCAAAATCATTAATCAAAACTTAGAAAATTAGAAGCAAGAGAGGAGAAAAAGCTCAAGAACTCTAGTTCAAGAACGCCACAAGCTCCAGCAGTTCCAGCCCCGAAACTTAAGTATTTTTTTGCGTGAATTTCGTCACCAGGTATGTGGGATTTCACTAGTGGGTTCCTTTCACCCATTAGATCCCTAGTTTTCAGTCAAATTCTTGATTCTCTTATCATGATTAAACCTAGGGTTTCTAGAACTTTGATAGAACTTCATGATTTAGTTAAATATATGTTCCAAATCAGATTATCATGTTATTACTCAGATTATCACATGAATTTCAGAACCCTAGCTTTGTAGTTCTCTAGTTCTTGAATTACACATGCTAGGTCAGATATTTCAATTATGCAGATATACATGCTTCAGATTTAATGCATCATTATCAGATTAAATGTTGCATTCTCTGTTTGCATGTTCAATTTTGAGCTATCAAGTATTTATAGAAGCTCAAACATAATTAGTTAATTTACATAATTCATTGGGAGTAGCATAATACCGAGTTGGACTAGGGTTTAGCGTACCCAATAGTCACAGAACTACTAGCCAAGTAGGTTGTAAGTCCCCTCTGTGGGCAATCAGTTTAGTGATCACGCCATCATACCTTTATACCTTTGGCACGGTATATTGGGTCCTCTCGATTGGGCATATACATCGGACTCCACATTTAGCTCATGTGGTTTTATTGTCGGTTATTAGTATCTCCCACAGATCAGTCAGACTCTCTACATTGACCATTTATCAATAAATTTAGTATTCAGTTTCAGCATGTTATAAATTTGTCATTGTATTTAGTTAGCTCAGAAATTCATTATATTTGTTCAGTTTATTATACTTGCTTTTGTATTTGTTCAGTTATGTTTTATTTCAGCTTTACTCTATCCTACATGCTCAGTACCTTCAAGTACTAATGCATACGTGCACTACATCTTCTCATGATGTAGGTTCAGGTTCTCAGCATCTAGATCACGTATAGATCGATTTTCGATATCCAGTTCAGCAGATTCAGTGGTGAGTCCTCATTCTCTAAGGACAACAGTCATGAGTGTCATTTCAGTCTTTTAGTCTTTAGTTTCAGTTTTGGCTAGATTTAGCTGGGGCTTATCCCAGTATTTCTAGTCCAGTTTAGAGGCTTATTTTCAGACATAGTTAGTTTCAACTTAGCGTTGAGTTAATATTTTATTTGTATTAAACTCATCATTTTTCATATATGTCAGATTTAGCATATGGGTATTCCCCATCTTATCATTTTAAGTATGATTTAGCTTCCGCAACAGTTTATTATCTTTAGTATGATCATGATCATACCAGCAGGGTTAGCTTGGGATCAGTTGTGGTCCTAGGTTCCGTGTCCGCATCTCGGGGGTAGCTCGGGGCATGACAAAACATGGTATCAGAGCACTAGGTTCAAGAGTCCTAGGATGTCTGAAAAGCTGCACTAAGTAGAGTCCTTTTCATGGGTGTGAAGTGCACCACATCTAATAAGAGGGAGGCTATGAAGTGTTTTAGGAAAACTTCACTTTGTTGTTACTCTTATCGTGCGTAAGGTATGATCTAATCCCATTTTAACTTGACGTTCTACATTTCAGATCATGCCTCCCCGTAGAGCTAACACAAGGAATGCGAATTCCAGGAATGAAAACGCAGCTCCTCCAGTCCCAGATCAAGAAGTCTCTAATGCTGATTTCAGGAATGCCATAAAAATATTAGCTCAGAGTATGACCCACCAGAACAATCGGGTTCATTCTCCTCTGAATGAAAATGGTGGATCAGCAGCAACAAGGGTCCGTGACTTTGTTAGGATAAATCCGCCTGAGTTCTTAGGATGTCAGACTAATGAGGATCCTCATAATTTATTGGACAAAATCAAGAAGATCTTTGAGGTGATGTAGGTTACTCGGAATGATCGGGTTGAGTTGGCGTCATACCAGCTGAAATACGTGGCTCATATCTGGTACACTCAATGGAAGGAGAATAGGGGTGCAAATGCAGCTCCTATTACTTGGGAGTGCTTCAGTGAGACTTTTCTCGACAGGTTTTTCCCAATAGAGTTGAGAGAATCAAAGGCTCAAGAATTCATTAACCTGAGGCAGGTAAACACGACAGTCCAAGAGTATGGGCTGAAGTTTAACCAACTCTCCAGGTATGCTCCTCACATGGTTGCTGACTCCAGGGCTCAAATGAATAAGTTCTTGTATAAAGTGTCGAATTTGGTGAAAACAGAGTGTAGAAATGCCCTGTTACTGGGAGATATGAACATCTCTAGTCTTATGACTCATGCTCAGCAGGTTGAGGGTGATAAGCTTACAGAACAAGCTAAAGAGAATAAGAAGGCTAGGACTGGAAACTATAACTATTCTCAAAAGAAATCGGGTGGTGGAATTTGCTCGCAGAGTCAGTAGAAGTTCTCATCTCCAGTCCCTTCATCATCTAGTGTTCTATCCTCCAAGAACAGGTTTGACCAGAAGGTTAGAGCACCAAGCTCTAAGTCTCAGGGATGTGTTTCAAGCACCAAGACTTACCCCGCTTGCCCTAAGTGAGGTAAGAACCATCCGGGCGAGTGTCTTGCAGGAAAAGAAGGATGTTTTGGGTTCGGTCAGTCTGGTCACAGGTTGAGGGATTGTCCTTCTAGACAGGGTCAAGGAGGTGGAAATGGTAGAGTTCAGTCTACAACTTCATCAGCACCAGCAAATCACCCGACTCTGTAGGGTAACTCATCTGGTATAGGTGGCGGTCAGCGCCAGAACAGGTTATATGCTCTTCAGGCTCGCCAGGATCAGTAAGGTTCTCCTGATATAGTCACTGGTAAGTTACGAGTCTTTGACTTTGATGTTTATGCATTGTTAGATCTAGGGGCTACTCTTTCTTTTGTAACTACTTACATAGCAGTACAATTCAGTGTCAGTCCAAAATCTCGCAGAACCTTTCTCAGTCTCTACTCCAGTTGGTGAACCAGTTATAGCCAGACAGGTATACAGAAATTGCCTATCACAGTCTCTCGGAAAGTCACCTCAGCAGATCTAGTAGAGTTAGAAATGGTAGACTTCGATGTCATTCTAGGCATGGATTGGTTACATTCATGTTATGCCTCAGTCGATTGCAGAACTAGGATTGTTCGTTTCCAGTTTCCAGACGAACTAATCTTAGAATGGAAGGGTAGTAGCTTAGCTCCTATGGGTCAATTTATTTCTTACCTTAAGTCCAGAAAGATGATCTCTAAGGGTTATCTCTATCATATAGTTCGGGTTAAGGATTCTAACTCTGAAACCCCAACTCTTGAGTTAGTTCCAGTAGTCAGTGAATTTCTAGAAGTGTTTCCAGAAGATCTTCCCCTGAGTTCCTCCCGAAAGGGAAATCGACTTTCGAATTGATCTCCTTCCAAATACCCAGCCTATTTATATTCCTCCTTACAGAATGGCACCAGCAGAGCTTAAGAAATTGAAAGAGCAGTTGAAAGACCTTCTAGATAAGGGTTTCATCAGACCTTGTATTTCACCATGGGGGTACACAAGTGTTGTTCGTAAAGAAGAAAGATGATTCTCTCAGAATGTGCATTGACTATAGACAGATGAACAAGGTCACAATCAAGAATAAGTATCCCATCCCCAAGATTGATGACTTGTTTGACCAACTTCAGGGTGCTAGCCATTTCTCAAAGATAGACCTCAGATCAGGTTATTATCAGCTTAGAGTCAGAGATAGTGACATTTCGAAAACAACCTTCAAAACTCGGTATGGTCATTATGAATTTGTAGTTATGTCGTTTGGACTAACCAATGCTCCTGCAGCTTTGATGGATTTGATGAACAGAGTGTTTAAATAGTTCTTGGACTTGTTTGTTATCGTCTTCATTGATGATATCCTCATTTACTCTAGGAATGAGGAAGAACATGCGAGTCATTTGAAATTGTTCTACAGACTCTCAAGGATCGCCACTTATTCGCTAAGTTTAGCAAATGTGAGTTCTGGTTGCAATCCGTCGCTTTTCTTGGTCATATTGTGTCTAGCGAAGGGATTCGAGTGGATTCACAGAAGATAGAAGCAGTGAAACAATGGCCCATACCTACCTCTGCTACAGATATCAGAAGTTTCTTGGGTCTAGTGGGTTATTACAGAAGGTTCGTGGAAGGATTTTTATCCATATCCTCACCATTGACTAGGTTGACAAAGAAGGTGGTCAAGTTTCAATGGTCAGATGATTGTGAGAAAAGTTTTGCAGAGTTGAAAACTAGATTGATTACAGCTCCTGTTTTGACTCTACCAAAGGGGTCAGATGGTTATGTGATCTATTGCGACGCATCCAGAGTTGGCCTTGGTTGTGTATTGATGCAGCGAGATAAGGTTATAACTTATGCTTCTAGATAACTTAAGGTGCATGAGAAGAACTATCCAACTCATGACCTCGAGCTTGCAGTAGTGGTGTTTTCACTCAAGATCTGGAGACACTACTTCTATGGTGTTCATGTAGATGTTTTCACTGACCATAAGAGCCTTTAGTATGTGTTCACCCAGAAAGAGTTGAATCTTCGCCAGAGGAGATGTCTTGAGTTCCTTAAGGATTATGATATGAGTGTGCATTATCATTCTGGTAAGGCGAATGTAGTAGCAGACGCTCTTAGTAGATTATCTTTGGGTAGTGTAGCCCATGTTGAGGAAGAAAGGGAGGAGCTGGTGAAGGATGTTCACAGGATTGCTCTCTTGGGAGTTCGCCTTATGAATATCTCAGACAGCGGTGTAACAGTTCCAAATGGGGAAGAATCATCTTTGGTAGTGGAGGTTCAGGAAAAGCAAGACAGTGATCCAATCTTGCTTGAACTAAAAGGTGCAGTCTACAATCAGAGAGTGGAGGTTTTCTCCCAAGGGGGAGATGGTGTACTTTGCTACCATGGTAGATTGTGTGTTCCTGATGTGGGCGAGTTGAGACAACATACTATTCCAGAATCCCATAACTCTAGGTATTCTATTCATGCAGCTGCCACTAAGATGTACCGCGATCTGCGGGAAGTCTATTGGTGGAATGGCATGAAGAGGGATATAAGAGATTTTGTGAGTAAGTGCCCCAATTGTCAGCAAGTCAAGGTAGAACATCAGTAACTAGGGGGTATGACTCAACAGATCGACATTCCTACTTGGAAGTGGGAAGTAATCAGTATGGATTTCATCACAGGGTTACCGCGTACTCGCAGACAGCATGACTCCATTTGGGTGATCATTGATATGATGACTAAGTCTTCTCGCTTTTTAGCGGTCAAGACTACAGATTCGGTAGAGGACTATGCCAAGCTTTACATTAATGAAGTTGTGAGGTTGCATGGCGTTGCTTTGTCTATCATCTCAGATAGAGGTCCTCAGTTTACCTCTCATTTCTGGAAGTCATTTTAGAAGGGTCTTGGTACTCAAAGTTAACCTTAGCACAGCATTTCATCCGCAGACGGATGGACAGGCAGAGCATACTATTCAGACCCTAGAGGATATGTTGAGAGCTTGTGTGATCGATTTCAAAGGTAGTTGGGGTGATCACCTTCCTCTGATTGAGTTTGCCTACAACAATAACTACCATTCCAACATTCAGATGGCCCCTTATGAGGCTTTGTATGGGCGTAGATGTAAATCTCCTGTTGGTTGGTTTGAAGTAGGTGAAATATCTTTGGTAGGGCCAAATTCAGTCCTTCATGCCATGGAGAAAGTGCAACTCATTAGAGATAGACTTAAGACATCCCAAAGTCGTCAGAAATCTTATGCAGATGTAAGTAGAAGGGAACTAGAGTTCAAGTTGATGATTGGGTTTTTCTGAAAGTGTCAGCTATGAAAGGGGTGATGAGATCTGGCAAGAAAGGGAAGCTCAATACTAGATATGTAGGCCCTTACAAGATCTTGAAAAGGTTTGGCAAGGTGGCATATGAGTTAGAATTGCCAGCAGAATTAGTAGCAGTGCATCCGGTCTTCCACATCTCACTCTTGAAGAAGTGTGTGGGTGATCCAGCCTCTATTGTGCCATTGGAGAGTGTGGCGGTGAAAGATAGTCTTTCTTATGAGGATGTACCAGTTGAGATTCTTGACCGTCAGGTCAGAAGGTTGAGAAACAAAGAAGTCGCTTCAGTCAAGGTTTTGTGGAGGAGTTAGTCCGTAGAGGGAGCTACTTGGGATGCAGAAGCAGCCATGAAAGCCAAGTATCCTCACCTTTTTCCTTCCGATTCCACTCCAACTTAAGGTAGTAGTTCCTCTTCAGCTTTGCAGTCATTCATGCGTAAATTAAATCTTAGAATCATGTTCCCATAATTTGTACTTGCATTTTCAGCGTATTTGCATGTTCTCGGAACTCAATTCAGTCAGAAACTCAGTTCTCAGTGTTTAGCAGTGGGGTTTGCAGCTCTCTCCCTCTATTTCAGCTAGTTTAGTCTTTATTCGAGGACGAATGTTTCCAATGGGGAGATAATGTAACACCCTGTAGCCAAAACAGACCAAAAATCGGTTTTTCAAAAAAATTTGCATGTGCAACTGACGTGACCATCAACGGACCGTAGCCTGACCCACGGTCCGTCCTGCATAACCGTCGATGGGATCAGAAACTCCCAAAATCTCAGCCTAGGAAAATTGGTTAAGTGTTGGTTGACGGACAGACTTACGGTCCGTAGGTCAGACTACGGTTCGTAGTCCATGACCGTCGATCAAGACCCCCTTCATCCACTCTCTGACAAGATCCACGAATGACCAGCACGGTCCGTAGATGGACCCACGGTCCTTAGGTCTCACCGTAGGGTGGAATTAGCAGACAGTTTAGGGACAAGTGTAGATGGGTGAACTTCAAATGGTCATAACTCTTAGCAAAAAATTAGTTAGGTATCCCATAACCTACCTAAAGATATATAATTGAATTATCTTTCCATATCCACCAACCTTGCTAAAATCAGACCTTTGAGTAAAATTTTATGCCCGTTTTAGTAAAGAACCCTTGTTCAAGAACGCCACAAGATCCAGCAGTTCCAGCCCCGAAACTTAAGTATTTTTTTTCTGTGAATTTCATCACCAGGTATGTGGGATTTCACTCGTGAGTTCCTTTCACCCATTAGATCCCTAGTTTTCAGTCAGATTCTTGATTCTCTTATCATGATTAAAGCTAGGGTTTCTAGAACTTTGATAGAACTTCATGATTTAGTTAAATATATGTTCCAAATCAGATTATAATGTTATTACTCAGATTATCGCATGAATTTCAGAACCCTAGCTTTGTATTTCTCTAGTTCTTGAATTACACATGCTAGGTCAGATATTTCAGTTATGCAGATCTACATGCTTCAGTTTTAGTGCATCATTATCAGATTAAATGTTGCATTCTTGGTTTGCATGTTCAATTTTGAGCTATCCAGTATTTACAGAAGCTCAGACATAATTAGTTAATTTACATAATTCATTGGGAGTAGCATAATACCGAGTTGGACTAGGGTTTAGCGTACCCAATAGTCCCAGAACTACTAGCCAAGTAGGTTGTAAGTCCCATCTGTGGGCAATCAGTTTAGTGATCACGCCATCATACCTTTATACCTTTGGCAGGGTATATTGGGTCCTCTCGATGGGGCGTATACATCGAACTCCACATTTATCTCATGTGGTTTTATTGTCGGTTATTAGTAGCTCCCACAGATCAGTCATACTCTCTACATTGACCATTTATCAGTATATTCAGTATTCAGTTTCAGCATGTTATAAATTGATCATTGCATTCAGTTAGCTCAGAAATTCAGTATATTATGTTCAGTTTATTATACTTGCTTTTGTTCTTGTTCAGTTATGTGTTATTTTAGCTTTACTCTATCCTACATGATCAATACCCTCAAGTACTGACGCATACGTGCACTACATCTTCTCGTAATGTAGGTTCAGGTTCACAGCATCCAGATCACGCGTAGATCAATTTCCAATCTCCAATTCAGCAGATTCAGTGGTGAGTCCTCATTCTCTGAGGACAACAATCATAAGTGTCATTTCAGTCTTTTAGTCTTTAGTTTCAGTTTTTGCTAGATTTAGCTGGGGCTTGTCCCAGTATTTGTAGTCCAGTTTAGAGGCTTATTTTCAGGCATAGTTAGTTTCAGCTTAGCTTTGAGTTAATATTTTCTTTGTATTAAGCTCATCATTTTTCATATATGTCAGATTTTGCATATGAGTATTCCCATCTTATCATTTTAAGTATGATTTAGCTTCCGCAACAGTTTATTATCTTTAGTATGCTCATGATCATGCCAGCCGGGTTAGCTTGGGATCACTTGTGGTCCTAGGTTCCGTGTCCGCATCTCGGGAGTAGCTCGGGGCGTGACAACGACAAAGTATTGGACAGTTCTGGAAGCGTGGGCGAAATATTGTATCATCACTTAGGCTCATAGTGGTGGTTTTCGGTTAGAGAAACTCCCACACTAGAAATGACATGGTTCTTCAAGGGTTCTACTTAGTATGAATGTGGGTATGTGACTTCATTCATGCATTGCACAAGTAGACTTTGAGAGGGATCATGGTATGTATTTTATGATATTATGATTATGAGTTGACATCATGTTTTTAAACAATTTTTCTTTATATTGCACTTGTTTTAAACTGTTTTATATCGAAATGAGTTCATCAAGTAACACAAGTTGATTATTTTGAGTTGAGTGCTGCAAGTTGAGTATCTTGAGTTGATTTGTGCTTCATTGAGTCAAGTATTATATCTTTGAAGTTTAGTATCTAATCTTTGAGTTGAGTATCTTATTACTGAGTTGAGTTGAAAAGAGGTCCATGTGTATCCTTTTTATCAAGTTCAAGCCTATGTTTTATGCTTTAGAATTCCCCTTACATGCTCGTACATTCCACGTACTGAGCCAATTGGCATGTATCTTCTCATGATGCAGACACATGTATTTAGTATCTTCAATAAGAGCTTCGTTGATACATTCGAGAGTTCGAATTAGCTATGGTGAGCCTTCATGCTTCCGGAGGATTTCATTTACTTTTTAGTTTAGTTAGGATGTCGTGGGTCTTGTCCCGACTTCCATCTTTATTTGTTAGAGCTTTCATAGATAGTCAGTAGGCGTTTGGCCATGTGATACCATATCACGATATGGTATCATGAGATGGAATCAGCGTTTGGACATGCAATTTTACGCTGATTCCATCTCATGATTCTATATCATGAGATGTGATACCATATTCTTCAAAAACCATGATATGGAAACATATGGGAATACCATATCATGATTTGAGTTATTTTAATACAAAAATGGATCCACGAGTTTATATTTTGTTAATACAACCCCACATTTATATCTACTAACCATTTATTTCACATGTAAATAAAATTTATAATCAGATCATTACTTTTTAAAATTTATTATTCCACCGACATAAAATTTATTATTCTCACCAACATATAGTCACTTTAACTCACACTCACGATTGTTAAGTAATAAAATCTTGAAGAGCCCGTAAAATGTGTTTCATTTTTACTCAAATATATTGATGAAACAATTACTTAAGTGGAGAACATATAACTTTATAATAATTTATTATACAATTTTATTATTTTTCTGTTTATTTGATAATATTGAATAAACAGTTGGGGCTATTTTAATAGTTTTAGAACTTATGAAATTTTTATGTTTATGACAAAATATACACCACAAAAATTCCATATCGCATGTCCAAACAAAACTTCAATTTCATCTCATGATTCCATATCATGATACCATATCATTATTCCATATCATGATACCATATCGCATGGCCAAATGGACCCTCAGTATAGTTGAGGAGTCTGTATTTATCATTTATTTATTAAATGTTTAAATGACTAAAGTTGCCTATTTTATGGCTAGTTGAATATACTATTTTTATTCAAAGTTGTTCATTTCAGTTTTAAGCTTTTGTATGCTTAAGTTAGTCTTCCGCTTGTAGTCAGCCATGATGAGGGTTCGCTTGGGGACCAACAATGGTCTTCGTGTGCCGGCCACGTCCAGGGTGTAAACTCGGGCCGTGATAATTTTTCTCGTTCTGTATGTTTTTGTTGGAGTAACAAGTTTATAATAACGAAAAGTGGTGAACATTTGACCTTTGACAAGTAAATTGTCTCTAAAAATATATTTATGGTATTGCAATGTACATATCTTAACGGTCTTAAATTATTGATGACTAATATTGATTATCGAAAATTTTCACATCAATCTTTCTACACTAGGAGTTATTCTAACAATAAAATTATAAGATACTATATTTTTCATGTAGGAAAAAAATAGAAAAAGTGATGTTTAATCGTAACATAATAATATCATTCAATTTTAACTAAACAATTATATCATCAAACATATAATATGATAAATTATGTAGAAGATAACAATAATTAAATATCAAGATATTTTCAATTATTAATTATATATTTATAATTTTTGAGATAAGTGATAATGTCAATCATTTAATTTCTCTAGTAATATTCTAAAAACCTAAAAAAAATTATTTTTTTTTCTTAAAAAAGCGATTATTGCATAGGTTGCTCAAAAGTTTTGAAAGATAACTTATGCCCGCGCTAAGCGCCGGTGAATTACCTAGTTATTAATAATTTAAAAAGAAAAATGGTATAACCTTAATCCATTTTAAGAATGAACTTCCATTTAGTGAGAACTGTACAAAATTAACCTAAACATGCAACTAACCTATTAATGAAGAAAATGACTAACAATCTATGTTTGATATAAAACAATGTAACGAATAACTTTCATCAAATTTCTATTTCAAGCTCCTCACGATATGTTAAGGGAGAAAAGAAGTAGTTGCTTCATGTAAATAATTTAGCTTTTCAGAAAAATTTCAATGAAATATTTAGAACAAATCTTTCAATCACTTATATTACGAAATATGTTGAAATATAATAAACATTTATGTTACATTAGAAATATACTGTCTAAACTTTTTTTAAAACACAAGGTTTATCTATCAAAAGTAGCATTTTCTAGATAATGTTCTTTTAGAAAATCTTTAAAAGGAAAACGACAAAAACAACTCCGCGTCATCAATGCATAAATCATTGCTATTTATGTTCCTCCAATTAATTAGTTTAACAACAACAATAATATATATAGTGTAATTCCGCAAAAGAGTTTGGAGAGGGTAATATAATATACACGAACCTTTCTTTTCATTTTGTGAAGAAAGATTATTTGCAATGACCCACTACTCAAAATAAAAGTTATTAGGAAAAAGAAATTTTCATAAGAAAAGAAAATGACAGTCTAAAATTAAGATACAAAGCAAAATGAAGCAACAAATAATAAAAAATATATGTGATTACTAAATACTTCTACCAACAAGGGAAGAAGATATAGGCTAACCCCTGGTCTCTCCCCTCCAAAAGAATTTTTTTTTACTTACAGTAATGTCTTTCAACTACTAAAGTTCATCTTTTGAACTCATGATTTCAAAGTTTAAGTGGATAAACCTATGGAAAGTTGAACCAGTAAAGTAACTAAACATATATGGAGCTGCATGCCTATTGTCTTCTAAGTACTGGGTATGGTTGCTTTCCTTCGGTTGTGGCTCGATAATATTTGTCAAAGCATTAGCACTTTTTATTTCAATTGCTGCCTTGTTGTATGCTAAAGCAGCTTCATCTGCAGTATCAAAACTTCCCAAGCAACATCATTTATTCATTCTTATATCTCCAATATCTGCACCCTATCTTCCCCATTTTCGTTGTCTAACTCCCATGTAGTTCTTTACATTTTCTTGGTGCAACATTGTATCTTTTCTAGTTTGATGATATCGTCTTTGAAGTGACATTGGCCTTTCCATTTTTGATGATTATGTTGGGTATGTAGCAAGAATTGATGGGAAATAGAGGGAAAGAGAGGAATTTGAAAAGTTGAGAACTTGAAGAGTTGAGAACTTGAAAAGTCCTCTTATGCTTTAATGAAAAGGCATTTGTCCCTCATCGGCGGTGGAAAGAAAAATAGGAGAGTTTAAATACAGAAACACTCCTATTAATTGTTAAAAGGGTTGGAAAGAGGGACCCGCCTCGCGCCGTCGTCGTCGTCGCTCATCTCGTCACGGCTACGGCTACGGCTACGGCTTTGGCAAATGATCGATCTAGAGATTATTTTTTGGACAAAGTTTGTTTTAATTATTTAATTATTTATTTATTTTTCAATTATTTAGTTGATTAACCCGACCCGACTCGGATCCGTGCGCGACCCGTTTTAACTTTCCCGGTTTTATTTAAATTTCCCTCCATGACTGTTCTGAAAGGTTGCAACTTTCAGGAACAGTCATTACCATTTGAAAGGTTGAAAACTTTCCTCAATGGTCGTGTGGATTCTGAAAGGGTTGCAACCTTTCAGAACCTGTTCTTCTTGCTATAAATACCATTCATTTTTCAGATTATTCACTTACGAATTTTCTGATCTTCTTTTTCTGCACAAATGTTTTCTTCTTGTACTTTCCTACTGTGGATTGGTTCGATGACAGTAGAGTTTTTGGTATCTACACTCAGCTGATTAAGATCATTTTACCCTGGGAGGTTATATTCCAAATCAAACCTCGGATACTAGAGGGGAATAATTTCCTTAAGGGGACACTGTGAGTTCAGTGGACTTGATCTTTTTCCAATTTCAAAGATTTTTTCAAATTTTGGTATGTTCTTACAGATTTTAGTTTTTGGTTAATCAAATTTCTGTTCATCTCTCTTACTGGTTCTATAAATTTCAGTTACTTTGTGTTTCTGAACAATTTATTAGAATCAGTAATTTCTGGTTTTATAACACAGTTAGGCAAAAATCTTAAGGAAATTATTTTTTAATCTGTGTTTCTGGTGGAGACAAAAATCTTCGTGATTTTATACTCCTTTAAGTCTGCAATTATATTTTATTGCTTACTAAGACTGTACCACAAGCAGATAAACCGGGTAAATTCACAGGTGTGAATTTCAAAGGATGGCAGCAACGAGTATTTTTCTGGCTTACCACTCTTGGTTTGCAGAAATTTACAAGTGAAGATACTCCAGTGCCTGCTGATGACATGCCAGACAGAGAAAAATTCATGATTATTGAAGAATGGAAACAGGCAGACTTCCTATGTAAAGGCTACATTTTGAGTGCTTTAGAGGATGACTTATATAATGTCTATTGTGCAATAACAACTTCAAAAGAGTTGTGGAATGCACTTAAGAAGAAATATAAGACAGAAGATGCATGCTTGAAAAAGTTTGTGGTCGCAAAGTTTTTAGACTATAAAATGGTACATAGTAAAACTGTTGGATCACAAGTGCAGGAACTTCAACTTATTCTCCATGATCTGATTGCTGAAGATATGGTAGTAAATGAAGCTTTTCAAGTGGCTGCAATGATCGAGAAGTTGCCTCCTTCGTGGAACGATTTCAAGAATTATCTAAAGCACAAACGTAAAGAAATGAAGCTTGAAGATCTTGTGATTCGGCTCAAGATTGAGGAAGATAACAAAAACGCCGAAAAGAAGTCGCATAAGAGTTCAACAATCATTTGAGTTAATATTGTTGAAGAAGCTCCTACCAAAGACAAAAAGAGAAAGAAGTCCAACAGGCAGAAGTCAGAACAGGCCAAGAAGAAATTCAAAGGCAACTGTTACAATTGTTGCAAGGCTGGTCATAGGTCTTCTGATTGTCGTGCTCCAAGAAAGGACAAAAACAAAGGCAAAGGCAAAAGTCAAGCAAATATCGTGGAAGAGATGTAAGATGCAGATGACTTATGTGCAATGATCTCGGAGTGTAACTTAGTTGGAAATCCCAAGGAGTGGTTTCTCGACTCAGGTGCCACTCGACATATTTGCTCTGCGAAAGAAGCCTTTGCAACGTACACTCCTGCTGAGTACGATGAAGATTTGTTCATGGGAAACACAGCAACAGCAAGGATTGTAGGAACTGGGAAAGTAATGTTGAAAATGACATCCGGCCAGGTGTTGACATTGAACAGGGTTCTGCATGTCCCTACTATTAGGAAGAATTTAGTTTCTGCTGCACTACTCGTTAAGAACGGGTTTAAGTGTGTCCTAGTTAGTGATAAAGCAGTAATAAGTAAGAATGAAATGTTCATAGGAAAGGGCTACCTCAATCAGGGTCTTTTCAAACTGAATGTAATGGTTGTTGACAGTATTAATAAAAATTCTGCTTCTGTTTACTTATTGGAGTCAAATGATTTATGGCATGCCTGTTTGGGACATGTAAATTACAAAGCCTTGCAAAAATTGGTTAATCTAGAAGCATTGCCTAATTTTAAATGCGATAAATCGAAATGCGAAATTTGTGTGGAAAGTAAGTTTGTTAAGCATCCTTATAAGTCTGTTGAAAGAAATTCCAAAACTTTAGACTTAATTCACACAAATATATGCGATATGAAGTCAACACTATCTCGTGGGGGAAAAAAAGTATTTTATAACTTTTATTGATGACTGCACTCGATTTTGTTATGTATATTTGCTTAATAGTAAGGATGAAGCAATTGATGCATTTAAGCAATACAAAAATGAAGTGGAGAACCAATTGAATCTAAAGATAAAAATGATTCGGAGTGATAGGGGTGGAGAATATGAATCTCCTTTTGCAGAGATATGTTTGAAACATGGTATTATTCATCAAACTACTGCACCTTATACACCACAGTCAAATGGTTTGGCTGAACGGAAGAATAGAACATTAAAGGAAATGATGTATGCCTTAATGATCAATTCTGGTTCACCACGAAACCTTTGGGGGGAAGCCATCCTTACAGCTAATAAAATACTCAATAGAGTACCCCATCGAAAAACACAATCAATTCCATATGAGATGTGGAAAGGAAGGAAACCCAACTTGAAATATTTCAAAGTGTGGGGGTGTTTAGCCAAGGTAGAGGTTCCTTTACCAAAGAGGGTTAAAATTCGACCCAAAACAGTAGAATGTGTGTTTATTTGATATGTTGTGAACAGTAAGGCCTGTCGGTTTTTGGTTCACAAATCTGATAATCCTGAGATTCATGTTAATACGATAATTGAGTCAGATAACGCAGATTTTTTTGAAAATATTTATCCGTATAAAACTGAATGTGAGTCGACAAGTGAAAGACCTAAACGACCATGAGAAGAATCAATGGAAAATACACTAACTAGTGAAAATCTTAGGCGTAGTACTCGCCAACGGAAACCTGCTTCTTTCGGACCAGATTTTGTGGCGCTATTGCTTGAAAATGAGCCTCAAACATTTAAAGCAGCTATGTCTTCATCTGAGTCAACTTATTGGAAAGAAGCAGTCAATAGTGAGATCGAATCAATTTTAAGTAATCGCACTTGGGAATTGGCTGATCTTCCTCCTAGAAATAAACCTTTAGGATCAAAGTGGATCTTTAAAAGGAAAATTAAACTTGATGGGACTATTGACAAATATAAGGCTAGACTGGTAGTCAAAGGGTACAGACAAAAAGAAGGTCTGGACTACTTTGACAAATACTCTCCAGTAACAAGGATAACATCAATTAGGATGTTAATAGCACTAGCAGCAGTGCATGATCTTAAAATCCACCAAATGGATGTAAAGACAGCCTTCTTAAATGGAGAGTTGGAGGAAGAAATTTACATGGAACAACCTGAAGGGTTTATAGTTCCTGGTAAAGAAAAGAAAGTGTGCAGACTTGTGAAGTCACTTTATGGACTCAAGCAAGCACCCAAACAATGGTATGCTAAATTTGACCAAACAATGTTGGCAAATGGATTCAAGATTAACGAATGTGATAAATGTGTTTATAATAAAAATGTTATGAATCATGAAGTCATTGTTTGTTTGTATGTTGATGACATGTTAATAATGAGTAAATACATTGACGATATAAATGTCACTAAGCGCATACTGTCCAGCAAGTTCGATATGAAGGACTTAGGAGTTGCTGATTTGATCTTAGGGGTCAAGATTATCAAAACTCCCCAAGGACTAGCATTATCTCAATCTCATTATATTGAAAAAGTATTGGATAAGTTCAAGTACTTGAATTTCAATATTGTCAAAACTCCAATTGATTTAAGCTGTACATTTAAAAGAATGAAGGTCAAAGTGACTCTCAATTGAAATATGCCAGAGTGTTGGGAAGTTTGATGTATATTATGAATTGTACGCGACCAGATATAGCATGTGCTATTAGTAAACTGAGTCGGTTCAGTAGTAATCCGAATCAAACTCACTGGATGGCAATGAAACGTGTGTTGGGTTATGTAAAATATACACAACATGATGCTTTGCATTATAATAAATATCCTGCTGTGATTGAAGGATATAGTGATGCAAATTGGATCACCGGGTCAAATGATCTAAAATCCACGAGTGGTTATGTGTTCATACTTGGTGGAGGAGCAGTCTCTTAGAAATCGTCCAAACAGACATGTATTGCTCGCTCCACAATGGAATCTGAATTCATTGCTTTGGATAAGGCTGGTGAAGAAGCTGAATGGCTCCGGAATTTCCTAGAGGATATTCCATTCTGGCCCAAACCTGTTGGACCTATTTGCATACATTGCCATAGTCAAGCAATAATAGGTAGGGTAGGGAGCGTTATGTACAACGGAAAGTCTCGTCATATACGGCGGAGACATAACACCGTAAGACAACTACTCTCTAGTGGAATTATCACAATTGACTATGTAAAGTCAAGCGATAATGTGTCAGATCCACTAACAAAAGGCCTAGTGAGAGAGGCAGTTGAAAGATCATCTAAGGGAATGGGTAAGGCTTAGGACAAGTCAACATGACGGTAACTCTATCTAGAAGACTGGAGATCCCAAGAGCTAGATTCAAAGAGAAAAACAAAGTTGTGGCTGACGGTTCGACATTGTCAATTAACTCAATCCATTCTCATGATGAATACAATGTTCAGGAACAAGGTTAAGACTTTAAGGCTTGTTAATAAGGTAATAAAGCATAAAGTTTTTAATGATTTGCTAAGTTTGGTAGATTTGACCAAATAGTGTATCTACAAGATGACACGGTTAGAAATCACCTATGTGAGTGTGAAGTGGAAGCCGCTTCAAAGAGAATCTTATGTCAAAAGCCTATTCTCTATACACTCATGAAACCAGGAGGTGTTCATGGCTGAAACGAACACAACCGTAAGAACCATAAACAGTAAAGGGTTAATTGTGTGACATATGATTGTCTAGGTATACACCAAAGCTCGATGGTTCAAAGATATCACATCTACAAATTGACCGAGTATATCCGACATATGTTCACTACGGAAAGTCCAAGGGGAAACCTACTTATCCAGATGCAATTAATCCTTGCCTGTAAAGTACACAATTGTCCGTACATTCCTATGTTATAACCATTCCCCATCAATGTGGGGGATTGTTGGGTATGTAGCAAGAATTGATGGGAAATAGAGGGAAAGAGAGGAATTTGAAAAGTTGAGAATATGAAGAGTTGAGAACTTGAAAAGTCCTCTTATGCTTTAATGAAAAGGCATTTGTCCCTCATCGGTGGTGGAAAGAAAAATAGGAGAGTTTAAATATAGAAACACTCCTATTAATTGTTAAAAGGGTTGGAAAGAGGGACCCCCCTCGCGCCATCGTCGTCGTCGCTCGCTCGTCTCGTCACGGCTATGACTTCGGCTTTGGCTTTGGCAAATGATCGATCGAGAGATTATTTTTTGGACAAAGTTTGTTTTAATTATTTAATTATTTATTTATTTTTCAATTATTTAGTTGATTAACCAGACCCGACTCAGATCCGCGCGTGACCCGTTTTAACTTTCCCGGTTTTATTTAAATTTCCCTCCATGACTGTTCTGAAAGGTTGCAACTTTCAGGAACAGTCATTACCATTTGAAAGGTTGCAAACTTTCATCAATGGTCGTGTGGATTCTGAAAGGGTGTTCTTCTTGCTATAAATACCATTCATTCTTCAGATTATTCACTTACGAATTTTCTGATCTTCTTCTTCTTCTTCTGCACAAATTTTTTCTTCGTGTACTTTCCTGCTGTGGATTGGTTCGCTGACAGTAGAGTTTTTGGTATCTACACTCAGCTGATTAAGATCATTTTACCCTGGGAGGTTATATTCCAAATCAAACCTCGGATACTAGAGGGGAATAATTTCCTTAAGGGAACACTGTGAGTTCAGTGGACTTGATCTTTTTCCGATTTCAAAGGTTTTTTCAGATTCTGGTATGTTCTTACAAATTTTAGTTTTTGGTTAATTAAATTTATGTTCATCTCTCTTACTGGTTCTATAAATTTCAGTTACTTTGTGTTTCTGAGCAATTTATTAGATCAGTAATTTTTGGTTTTATAACACAGTTTGGCAAATTCTGTACAAATTCTTGTATGTCGTTTGGACTTCTCCCCTTGAAGATTTTTCTCCTCATCACTTAATGAGTCTGCGGTATCAATGTACGTTATTGAAATACGTACAACATGTGGCAAGACAAGTTACAACCGAGCGATTGCTTATTAAGTTGTTTTTTTCCTCTGGAAGGCTTTGAGGTTTATTTGCCTACCTCATTTTCGTGAAGCTCGTCTTTAAAAGTCATTGCGTCATGAAAGCGAAAAAACAAAAAAACAAAAAAAGTACATTCAATCAGGCATGTATATACACTTCATAAATAATCAAATCATTTTTATTTATGTACTCTCTCTGTCAACTTGATTGTCTGATTTGGACCAAGCACAAAGTTTAAGAAAATAAACAAACTTAAATTAAAACTGTCAACTCCAAAATTCCATATTATAAGGATAAAAAGAAAATAAAATAAATATTTTCTTAGTCTGAATTTAAGTGGTCTTTCGAGTTTTTGAGTTAAACATATTTTGACAGTGGCTTTTTTGTACCACTTTCAGATATTTTTAATTGGCAATTACTTGACTTATAGTAATGTTTACTTAATTGTTGGAAATATAATTTTTTTTTTAAAACCTTATAGATTTTATACCTGAATATACAATCACATTTTGAAAAATATTTACTATCGAAGTCTTAAATATCCCATACAAATTGAAACAGACCTATTAAACAACATGTTTCCCAACTAAACATGTTCCGTTCTCAAGGATGAGCATACATATATGAATGTTGTACTAAATTTCTTTGGAAGGAAATGAGTTATCTTGCCTTTTCCAATTTCGTTTTTTTAAAGGATTGTCTTTTCACATCTCTTAGGTGTAAAAAATTAAAACTTCACAAGGTTATTAAACTAAAAGCAATTTGTATAGGATAGAAAATAATTTTCGCCTGTTTATATCCACTTTCACGAATGTAGACTACATAATTTAAATGAAATAAGATCTCTTGCCCTTTTACAATTTAAATACAAGAAAATGACATTTTTCAAATTTCTAATGTATAAAAATGAAGATCTTTTAAAACTAAAAAATCTTTTATTTATAAAAATGCTATAAACTAAAAAGAATTTTGAAAAGGACTAGAAAATTATTTCTCTCAAACTCACTTAAAATCCTAGATTCAGTTTTGTTATGTTATTTTTCTAGAATTTCAAGTAGAAAATTGTCACGACTAAAAAATGGACGTGATGAGACTCGTTTTACACCTCCAAGACAAGTCAGCCTAAATCCCAGCCTTCACGATAAAATGCGAAAATTTATAATCAACTTAAAAATAAAACCCCAAAAACATTGTACGTGTACTAGTCTCTAATGTGTTATAAAAAAAATTGAAAGAAAATACAAGTCTTAAATGACATTGTTTCTAGAAAAGAACAAGATTATAATTAAGGAGGAAGAAGGTCCGCTGAAATAACAAGCAACTACCTCACAAACCTCCAAAAGAAGCCTCAGACTAGGAGAAGAGAAAATATCACAATGGTTCGGGCTAGTAACCTACAAAAAATTATAGTAGCAAGGGGTGAGTACCAAACTACACGATACTCATCAAGTAAACTTCTAAACACAAGCGAAGGAAATAGAATTAGGGTAATCGTTACACCCCAACCAAACCTCCATAACTACAATCTGTATCAAACAAGCCCAACCTAATATTTCAAAATTTATATAGCAACCAGCTCAACAACAACACTGTAACAATTACTTATCCTCAACAACAAGCTTCATATTCATCAATCACAAATATAATCTCCATAAAACCAGCCCAACCTAATAGTTCACAGTTTACAGAACACACAACTCAACACCAACACTTTAACAATTATATAGCCTAAATATTAAACTCATTATTCATCAATCATAACTTCCATAGAAAGGCACTCACAAGATCAAGTTTATCAATGATAAAGTTGTGCAATGCAATGAAATGTAATGTCAAGTATAATAACTCTCTATGAAATTGATTTGATTTAAAAAATAATACAATCATGATACAACACCAACAATGAATCAATAAGCCTTTCAAAATCATTCTCAACACATTACACACCAACAATTAATCACAATGCTTTTTACTACCCCTTTTTCATCGTTAGAATTATTCAACTTGGAGAATTCAACCCATCAACAATTCCCATTACTCCCCAACACATACCACAAGGAAATACATGATTCTATGCACTAAACAAGGGTTTAGAAATTCACTTACCTTAAATAACCGAATAATCACTCTGGG
The DNA here is from genome assembly GCA_016801875.1 of Solanum sitiens. Lineage (NCBI taxonomy): Eukaryota > Viridiplantae > Streptophyta > Magnoliopsida > Solanales > Solanaceae > Solanum > Solanum sitiens. The sequence goes on from JABWTJ010000331.1 coordinate 2,158,862, forward strand.
ACTTGCGTCTTCTCTTTTTGTTGATCTTTCAAAACAATAAAAAATATATTCAAGTACATATTAACAATAAGATTTCAAAACTAACAAGACCCACATTACTATGTCTTTAGCCTTGACCTAAAAATTTACTGAAATTTATGATCAAGTTCGTAAATCTTGTTGCTAATAAACATTTCAACTATCATATTTTCCATATTTCAAGTCTAGAATTAAATATGAATTCCTCCAATATTATAATCTAATGGTACATAATACCATGTCGGAGTAAATAGGATGGAAAACATTAAGGAGAAAAAAAGGCTATAGGATTAAGAGATTGTATGTTTAATTCTTTTCTGTTTTTCAGTATATAAAATCACTTGAAAGTACTTTATACAAACTTAAATAACCAATTACTAAGTCACTGAATGACCACTACTTTCATTAATTAAACAACTAATTACTAGAAGCACAACTAGAAAGTGCTGAACCATGATCAACATATTTGCTAACAAGTAGTCCTAGAATAGAGGACACTACTAACAAACTTAATTAACCTAGTCATACTTTGAATCAGTATTCAATATACCATACACCTAATATTTAATTACGTATACCAATATATCAAATCTTGAAATTTAATATGGTATTAATAAGAAAATCATAGAAACAATGAAGTATATTACGAACAAAACTAACGAGAACACTTACTATTTTAAAACCTTATATTGAGGAACCACACATTTCTATTAATTAATTTATTATCATTGACTAATCATGACCTTAATCATTACATAATGATTGGTCACTAACACCATTGTTTTGTATTTTTTAAAAAGGACCTATAGATTAAATATTTCCATTCTTCTATATCAAAAAACCACAGAAATTTTTCCTAGTTTCTATGCCAAGGACCTATTAAAATATAAAGCAAGTAATTATACAATCCAATAGGGCAGTAATCAATTTTATTATAGAGTAATCTCAACGTGTGACTAGTTGAATTTAAGATTTATCCGTTCAATACGTATAAATTGACTAAGTATTCATGTCATCAAAGTGAAATTCTAGAGTAGCATTAATTTGACCTTACAATGATGAAGACTTTTGGCATTGGTAATAGTAATTGGCAGCAACGGAAGAGAACCTTAGCAAAGCAAGACAATAATTTTGTAGAAAATAAGACCTTAAATATATATGGTCCAAAAGGTATAGAGTCTTAAACAAGTTTCAGACTTAGCTCATTATTATCAACTCAATTAATTATCTATCCATTACCCATCAAGTAATTAAGTATAATTATCGAATAGTTTAAAATTTTCAACCAACTTCACCGATCAATCATAAATGACTCAAGAAAACTATCGGGAGTGCTAAAACGGTAATTTTATAAAAGTTTTCAAAAATAACCTTGCAGGTGATGACAAAAATTTACCTACACTCCATCATGAATTTCATATATTGAGGTGATTTCAATGAAATACTACTTTCGTCTATTCAACCTCATAAATTTGTTTCTAATGCCACGCCAAAATCAAGCTAAAAAATGTGTACCATGTGACTTTGTATATATTCGTCTTATTAGGGCGTCTCTATTTAGTTAATCTTGTTTGAAACTAAAGCATAATTATTATTAATTTGATAAGAAAAATGGTATCATCCAATCCATTTTAACAATGAATTTACATTTAGTGAGAAGTGTACAAATTTGACCTAATGCAACTAATCTAATTAATGAAGAAAATGAGTACCAATTTATGTTTGATATAAGAAAAAACGCAATGAATAACTCTCATGAAATTTCTATGTCAAGCTCCTCCGGATATGTTAAGGGGGAAAAGAAGTAGTACCTTTATGTAAATAATTTAGCTTTTCAAAAAATTTTCAAATGAACTATTTAACAGAAATCTTTCAATTACTTATTTTCGATTTATGTTACACTATATTAAACATTTTTGTTGCATTAGAAATATATTGTCTAACTATTTTTTTTATAACCCAAGGGTGTTTATCTAGCAGAAGTATGATTTTTAAATAATGTTTTTTAGAAAATCTCTACATGGAATACAACAAAAACTACTCCACATGATCAATACACACATCATACTTATTCATCTGCCTCTAATTTATTAGTTCAACAACAACAAGAACATATATGGTGTAACTTCACAAAGAGAGATTGGAGAGTATAAAACTATGGAAACTTGAACCGATAAAGTAACTAAACATATATGGAGTTGCATGCCTTTTGTCTTACTTAATGGTGGATGGGGTCGATTTCCTTCGGTGGCGGCATAAGAATGTTTGTCAAAGCATTTGGACCTTTTATTTCAATGGTTGCCTTGTCATAAGCCGAAGCAGCTTCATCCGCAGTGGAAAAACTTCCTAACCAACGTCGTTTATTCATTCTTACATCTCGAATTTGTGCAACCCATCTTCCCCATTTTCGTTGTCTAACTCCCCTGTACTTCTTTACATTTTCTTGGTGCAGAGTTGTATCTTTTTTCTTTTTCGAGGATACCATCTTTGAAGTGACCTTGGTCTTTCCATTTTTGATGATAATTTCTTTACAACTCCTTTTTTGTCGTTTGGACTTCTCTCCTTGATGAATTTCCTCCTCGTCACTAGATGAGACTGTGACATCATTGTCCGTTATGTAAATACGTACAACACGTGGTAAGACCACAGAACAATCGCCTATTAGATTGTGTTTTTCCCTCTGGCAACTCTTTAGGGTTTTTTGATTACCTCATTTTCTTGAAGCTCATCTCTGGAAGCCATTGCTTCAAGAAAGAGAACAAACAAAAGGCACAATAAGTCCGTCAAATCAGGCATGTATATATGCTTCAACAATGATCAAATTATTTTTATTTATGTACTCTATATGTAAACTTGATTATCTGATTTTGACCTAGCACATAAAGTTTCAGACTTGTCTCATTATTATAATCTCAATTAATTACCTATCTATTACCCTCCAATTAATTAAATACAATTATCGAGTTGCTCAAAATTTTCAACCAACTTCCCCGACCAATCATAAATGACCCATGTCTCATGAAAGGATGTCCTTGACAATGAATTCATGTCCAAGTTACTCTAGCACTTTATACTTTCTAGAACTTATATGGTAGGTTAGGTTAGTATAGATCTTTCACCAAAAATATACCTATTAGACTTCTATCACCTTACCTTTACCCTCAAAGCCCTATTGATTCAACATTCTTGACTACAAGCCTTACTTTCAAGCCCACAATCATCAATTACCCCTAGATTCTAAGGCATTCTAATCACATTCTTTATTACCATGTGAATCTAGTCATACTCATCAAAACGTCAAATTCTATGCTTTACAAGTCAAGATACATCACACATAATAAAGTCTAGTTTAATTCATGTTTATATATTCCCCAATCTTGAACCATTACTACTCATGACATTAATTTTAGAAGATCAATTCTAATTCTTCAATTTTACCTCTCACGGTATAAACTCCCAAAATATAAAATTCATCAAATGGACTAGGGTTTACCATTGAAATCACATAAATTCATTATAATTCATAATTAAATGACAATTCAATCATAATTAAGTATCATCAACTTGATCAGAATCAAAGTTTAACACTACCCACAATGAAGGAAGAAACCCTAGCTAGAATTGTGTTTTGACTTCGCAATTGGGGAGAAAACTTTGGGGATCTATGCGTGGAAGAACCATAGATTACTAATATAACATACCTTAATTCAAATCCCTAACACAATATTGAAACAATGGAGGAAATCTGCCCATCTTAGCTCTGTTCTTCTTCTTCACTTATAGAGAGTGAATTATTTGGATAGAATTTGGGTTTGTTTTGAGGTCTTGGAAGAATGATTTAAATCACTTAGTTTAGGGGTCTATTAGTCTTATATAGGTGGTTTAATAAAAAACTAACCGACCTCCCTTAACCCCTAACTAATTACAATTAACCCCTAAGCCGCCAGCTTAAAAACTAAACTTTAAATTTTACCCCACTCAGAAAACCCCCAACCACGGATAGTGGATGGGTCTACGGATCTTGTTGCACCCTTGTAGGTGGTGAACTAAGGCTAAAAATTGCATAAAAGTGCAAGACTTGGCCTATGACCCCAACCCACAGGGCGTGGGTCCATCTACTTGTCGTAGATGGCTTCGTAGTTGTCTGCGTTTTGACTGCTTTTGGGGATGTTTTAAAGGGCCTACTCAAGGACCGCTTGGGTAGCCCTTGGTGGTCATACTTTGGCGCCCTAACCCTAAAACCCTCATTCTAAGTAGGGGAATCATTTTTATGATTTTAACAATCATACCAAACTCTAAAACTTTAGAACAAGGCTCTAGAACTTTCTAGTTTAGTTCAGTAGTTTCTGAGGCATAAAAATATCTCCCTTGCGATAATTCATTCTCGGTGATGATTATAACCACTTATTTAGGTGACAAATCTAAACTTGCAGTCCATCATGCATGCAATACATGTAAATACATACAATAAAGGAAGAAAATTTTAATTCCAAGATAAACATATTTAATGCAACACAAGGGAGTAGGAACTACTTCTAACAACTCAAAATGTGTGAACTTCTACATTTACTCATTTCAAGGAGGAACTACATTCTCCTAACTAAAACATGATCAACACACTCATGGATCCTAAATGCAATTTACTCTCAAAAATCATTTATTAAAGGAGGAATCTTTCAACTCCTAACTAAGGTATGTTAATTAGTTCATCTCATGAAGTTTATATGCAATTCCACTCAAATGCACCACAACATGAGCCAAAACAATCTGTATAAGTCTTTTCTATCAAGACCTAAGAATTTTTCATGAACTTGGACATAAGGGAATCATGGCAACAGATAAACACACAATAACCTTACTTTTTGGCACATTATTCCCCCCTTGGGAGTAAGCCTATATAATCACTTCTATACATCATTCATGCTAAAAATAACTTCAAACTCCAACATAACAAGTCACAAAAGACAAGAAATCCAAAAATTAATAAATCATTAAAAGAAATACCGGAAGCAACTGTAGGAAATTACTCTTGATCTTCTCTAGATTGGAGAGTATACAACCTATTCTTCTTAAGAGCACTCTCATTTGGACCACTAGAGAAAATTTTATTATCCTCCCTTCCCTTACCCTTAAGAACAGGTCAATCTCTAGTTTGGTTCCCATCCTTTCCACACCCATATCAACCATTCATGCAAGTTAGGCACTTAGATTTGGACTCATTGGGGCTTTATTTTAATAGATTTTGTATCAAAGGCATATTTTGTATCAATATAAATCCTTGAATTTCATGTATTTGGATTGAGTAACTAAGCATGAACATTAATGAGCACAAACAAATAAGGCAGTCGAAAGAATAAAGAATAGAAGGCCTAAAGTTCTAGTGTGCAAACCCCTCAAGGAGAAAATCAAGTCGGCGATAGAAAGGAGTAGTCGGCGAGTCGGCGAACGATTCCACGATGCAGTCCCCCAAAGTTACAAATTTGAAGATACTAAAGGCCAAAGCAAAAAGGCAATGGAATTGACCAAAGGGCTGATCACCAAGTGAATCGGCGATCCCAATTTATTGCGTTGAATGATCCTTCACAACATATTTTTGGTGACCATAAATATATTTTTTAGTATATAGTTTAGTATCGATTGATCTATCGTTCTATATAGGTTTTAGTCTAGAATAAGAATTATCATCTTGAAAGTTTAGAACGGAGTTTTTCGACAATATTTTCCTTAGCTTTAAAGATTTGAAGATTGCCATTTCTGAGAAATTGGAAGTGAGTGTTCAAGATTCGTCAAATTAGACCCTTGCAAAAAGGAAATAAATCTTACCCAGTTGATAGAAGCACAATTTGGTAACAACTTCTATCATTTTATGATATCTAGCTAAAACTCCAATTATTGGAGTGTGATTATATGATTATAGGTTGATTTAGCTACTGGGTATTATTAAATGATAGTTTAAATGTTGTTTAAAAGTGACACCATTCAGTAATTTTTGGTTAATCTAAAGGGTTTTAGTTGCAAAAGAAAGCGTACGTTCGTTTTTTTGGCTTGCTTGAGAGAGAGGTTTTAAAACCAAGATTACTAATTTGATGGTACGTGGGTATTGGGTTTTCATGGGTTCAACTCAAGAGAGTGAATCTTAAACCCTCTTCTGCATATTCAATTCAATAGAGTGAATGGACTAAAATATAGGTTGTTCTTAATTGTTGCTTATTGGCGTTCGAGAGAAATAAATTAAATTCGGGGTAAATTTTTCAAGAGAATGTTTATCCCCACTAGAGTCTATATTAGTCACATGATTATAACTAATCACTATTAGTTGCAATTACCCAGTTATCTACCTTAGGCTATAATCCAAGAACATCCAAAAAATCAGTCTCGTTATATGCTTATACATTTTATTTACTATTGTAGTTGATAATTACAATCAAACCCCCCTGTTATTTGACACTTAATTCACCCCAAACTTTGAACCATGCTTTTATACGTAAATGTTTTGACCTATGACTAACTAAGAATATTCGCACTTGGTTATTGATTTTCAAATACGTACCACTCCATGTGGGATACGACCCCAACTCACTTAGTTGGCTTATATTACAAATTAATAATAGTTGACACTTAGTATTGGATGAAGTGTCCTGATACATAAAATCAAAATGGCCCCGCTGCCAGGGAGTGGTGTTGTTTGAGAATCTTTATTAAAGTTGAATGTTGTTCTTGTTAATTATAGTTGAACGAACTTAATTTTTATTTCGTTTTGCCGATTTGTGTCTTGAAACAGAACGGAAGCAATGTCATCCATGTGGCCACCAAGACAACATCAGAAACCTTAATGATGTCAACGAGCTTAATGTTAATTAGCCTATCTTATGGGTGGTATTGTTTCCATTCGTTTACCTCCGACCGAAGGAAATGTGGTGTTTCACATCACAAGTACTATGTTGTAACTTTTGCAATTGAAGGGGCTATTTGGTGGTTTGAGTCATGAGGAAGCCCATGAGAATATTAGAAACTTCGTGGATGTATGTGTACCATTCTCGTTCAAGAACATATCCCAAGAGTCGGTCCAGTTGAGGTTTTTCCCATCCTCCATGATGGGAGAAGCATGCAAGTGACTAGCGGAGTTTCCACGTGAATCAATCACTTCGTGGGAGTAGTTAGTCACTGCATTTAATGTTTCCCTCATTCGAAGATGATGACTCTTTGGGATATCATTCAAAACTTCAAGAGTCTGGAAAGAGAGACAATTCATGAAACTTGGTTAAGATTTAAGAAGTTGGTGCTCCAATGGACAACTCATGGACTGACCAACAACATGTCATTGTAGTATTTTTACCAGATCCTTTACTCAGTAAACAAGGTTGTTGCTGACAAAATTTCTCCGAAAGTTTTGATGCAACAACCTTATGTGATAGCATCTCATCTCTTGGATGACATGACCATTATAAATCGGGCTTGGTACACCCATGAAGACCAGGTCTCCCCTCCCACATATAAACTTACTAAGGAGAAACATGAGAAAGACCAAGAAAGGGATCAGAACATGGCAAAGGTCATGAAACAACTTGACATGTTATCTAAAATATCATGGGAGTTGGTGCTCGAAATGTCAATGTCGTGGGCTTCAGTGTGTTTATCCGAATGTGGCCATGTTTGAGGAATTATATAATGAAGAGGTGAATTTCTTATCCAACCAAGGTGTTATTTATCGTTCAAACTACCCTAGGCAGGGTGGTAAACAAGGTTTGAATAGGGATGAAGGATGGAAGGATTATGACCGAGAATTAAGGGACTGAAATCCCAATTGGAATGAAGGGCAGAAAGATAGGTATGTGCCTCCCCACGAGAGTCAAAATCCAAAGGATTCGGAAGGTGGCCGTTCTTATTATATGCTTTGTCGTATCCTCAACAAAGTTAAGCGGTCGGAAATTTTTTGAAAGAAATGAAAGAAGATGTGCCGACCCTTATCCAGACTGCTACTTCCCCTGCAAGGCACCATTCTGTGCACTCATAATAAAAGAGTGAATTTCAAGAATGAGTATCAATCAAGTATTTTGAGACCCAAATGGGTCATATCTCGTCGTATTTGGTCCCGAGACAACAAGTTTTTTTTACTAATGATTGTCACATCTCGAGACCACACCCTAGAAGATATGGCACTCTCGGACTGAAACGGGTGTACTCAACCTCTCGGAGGTCTTATACAAGCCCTTTCGTATCGTTCATCGCATATACATAGTGAAAAATAGTGCGAAATTAAAACTTTTCACAAACAGTTTCATAGTCTATAAAAATCTCTTTTCATATAAAACTCATAGGAAATACTAAGTCTCAATCTCATCAAATCTTAGAAAGAGTACTTGGGACACGGCCCATACACATAGAAATATAGTATTACTAATTCTATTACAATACTTCAATAAGAGAAATAAAAGACATCTATGCTTCGAGTCAAATGAGGACATACTTCAACTTCACTTGAATGATGCTATGATCCAAGTGTTGCTTCCCAATGCTGCTCACCTACCAACCACTATACAGATTGATAAAAGCATGAAATTAGTAAAACCACATGTACTAAAAATCATGAAAACGGACATCTATTAGAAATATGCATCTTTTGATTTAAATATCATAATATCATCATAAGAAAAACATTTATCAACTTAGAAACACATAGAAAATCACTTAATCAAATTATCACATTGATAGAAGTCATATTACAATGAGCTACTTCACTGTACAGTGAACTCTTTCACTGTGATTCTTGTTCACATAGGACACTTCCTAGTATGAAATCTTCTCACTAAAAAGCTATCCTAAGACTCACTTAAGAAACACAAAGAGAGACCACCCATACACCCTCTCTAAGCATGCCTAAACGATCCTCAAAACTACTTAGAATGTGACATACATACTTACAATACACCAAACACATAACATGTATAATATGACATTCTCCTTACCAAGGCTATCAAAAGACTTACTTAAGTACTCCTAGAAGAGAACGCCCATACACTCACTTCAAGGTTACCTAAATAATCTTAAGACTTCCTAAGTTTAGATCATGCCTACTTAATCAACCAACTTCCCTAACTATAGTCATTCTAAAGAATTACCTAGATAAGGCATGAAGAGATCATCCCTTATGCCCTCTTCACACTTTAACTAAGGAATCCTTAAGTCACTCTAGATTAGGTACTCATTCATTTACATGCTTTCTAACATAAGTGATTATATTATTAGTTCATTAAGAGACATTCATCACATAAGGTCATTCAAGTAATGGTCTTGGAGAAGACCTAGGGACTCTCACTAACATCTTCAAAGCCTATTGTGCAATGTGTAGATAGCGTCTCATACCACCACCTTAACTTCCTAGAGCTTCTCTAATGCTAATAGGTATCCCACATGATGAGAATAGGCAATAATCGACATAGACCATGGTAGCAAAACATGGAATCCGGAGTTCTAACCTACTCCGATGAGGGTGTTCTATTTGAAGGGGTTCCATATCAAGTTCATAACCCAATTACATTTACCCTACCAAATAGGCCCCATAGGGCTGCCTTACAATGGCGACAAGAAGCTCATAATGACTTTCCTAAGGATTTATATGATGCCATTCCAGCCAATCAACCTTAAGTCCATCATTCACTACAAGAAGAATACCATTACGACTTTCGACTTCAAGTTTCATAACCTTACCACTAGGTTCAAAGTTTCACATAAATGACCCTCTTAACATCATTCAAGGTCTCGTATCATTCATACATTCAAGACTAAGAGGCTTTAACATCCTAAGTCAAGACATCACATATTCACATTCATACATGCATCAAGTAAGGGACTTAAGCCCAGCAAGACAAGACACAACATACTTTACTTTATTACATATAACATATTATTCTTTGAAGCACTTAGGAATGACCCTTATCATCTTTATGTCATACTATACATTACTATGAGATCATCAATATAATCATTATAGACTCATATAGTCAAGTAGGAACAATCATGCATCAACTCTAAGACTACACACATGAACATATAGTCATTGTAACACCCCGTATCCAAAATAGACCAAAAATCAGCTTTTTAGAAATCTGCAGGTGCAATCGACGATCACTATCGATGGACAATAGTCTGATCTACGGCTCGTACTGCACATCTATCGTTTGTGACTGAAACTCTCCCAAAACTCAGTTCAGAAAAATTGGCTAAGTCTCGATCCACGGACAGACCTACGGTCCGTAAGTCAGACTACGGTCTGTAGTCTATGTCTATCGATCAACACCCTATTTACACTAGCCTCTTACAAGAACCACGATTGACTAGCACACCATCGTTCGATCCACAGTCTGTAAGTGTGATCGTAGGTGAAAATTAGCAAACAGTTAGGGGGAAAATGATGTTGGGTCAACTTCAGATGGTCACAACTCTTAGCACAAAATGAATTAGGTGTCCCATGACCTATCAAAAGATAGATAATTGAATTAGCTTTCTGTATCCACAGACCTTGATAAAAACAAACCTCTGAGAAAGTAGTTATGCCCATTTTAGTAAAGTCTTGTCGAACAGACCCAACCGAAGGACCCAAATGACGGACCGTCGATTGAACAAGGGCCCGTTAGTCCAGGTCGTCATTTGGTCCGACATCAACTAACTCAGGGGTTTTTTGGTCTTTTATCACTTCGTTTAAACCCTAAGATACATCATTTTGACCCTAAATTATCAGATTTTAGTCAGTTTAAGCCTAGAAACATAACAACAACTTACATAAGTCAAAATCATAAATCAAAACTTAGAAAATTAGAAGCAAGAAAGGAGAAAAAGGTAAAGAACCCTAGTTCAAGAATGCAACAAGGTTCCAACAGTACCAGCCCTGATATTTAATATTTCTCCATGGATTTTATCACCAGATATGTGGATTTCACTAGTGGGTTCCTTTCACCCATTAGATCCCTAGTTTTCAGTCAGATTCTTGATTCCCATATCATGATTAAACCTAGGGCTTCTAGAACTTCAATAGAACTTCAATAGAACTTCATGAATTAATTTGTTATATGTTCCAAATTAGATTGTAAAGTTATTATTTAGTTTATCACATGAATTTCAGAACTCTACCTGTGTATTTCTTTAGTTCTTGAATTACACATGCTAGGTTAGATATTTCAGTTATTTCAGATATACATGCCTCAGTTATTAATGCATAATTATCAGATTAATTATTGTACTCTCATTTTGCATGTTCAGTTTTGACTATCCAGTACAATACAAAAATTCAGTCATAATGTCGTAATCACTTAATTCATTGGGAGTAGCATAATACCGGTGGACTAGGGTTTAGCGTACCCAAATAGTCCTAGAACTACTAGCCAAGTAGGTTGTAAGTCCCCTCTGTGGGCATCAGTTTAGTGATCACACCAGCATGCCTTTATACATCGGGCAGGGTATATCGGGTCCTCTCGATGGGGCGTATATATCGGACTCCACATTTAGCTCATGTGGTTTTATTATCGGTTATTAGTAGCTCCCACAGTTCAGTCAGACTCTATTGCATTGACCATTTATAAGTATATTCAGTATTCAGCTTCAATATGTTATAAATTGGTCATTGCATTCAGTTACCTCAACATTCAGTATATCATGTTTAGATTACTATACTTGCTTTTGTGTTTGTTCAGTTATGTTTTATTTCAGCTTTACTCTATCCTACATGCTCAGTACGTTCAAGTACTGATGAATACGTGCACTACATCTTCTCGTGATGTAGGTTCAGGCCCTCATCATCCAGATCGCGCTTAGATCGATTTTCGATCTCCAGTTCAGTAGACTTAGTGGTGAGTCCTTATTCTCCGAGGACAATAGTCATGAGTTTCTTTTCAGTATTTAGTCTTTTAGTTTCAGTTTTTACTAGACTTAGCTGGGGCCTGTCCTAGCATTTCTAGTCAGTTTAGAGGCTATTTTCAGACATAGTTAGTTTCAGCTTAGTATTGAGTTAATAACTTCTTTGTATTAAACTCATCAGTTTTCATATTATCTAAGTTTTAGCATATGGGTATTCCCCATCTTTTTATTCTAAATTATGATTTAGCTTTCGCATCATTTTATATTCTTTAGTATGCTCATGATCATGCTAGCAGGGTTAGCTTGGGATCAATTGTGGTCCTAGGTCCCGTGTCTGCGTCTCGGGGGTAGCTCGGGGCGTGACAGTCATAGTATAACATGATCACCTAACAACTTCAATAGAAGAAATCACATACTTTCACATTACTCACATATAGGTAGATATGATCATACTTCACATAATCAACTACACAAATCATTGTATTACTTCAAATAGTTTGGCGACAAGGCCATGATCATCATAATGCTTAAAATAACGCCGACAAGGCCTCATAATTCACATAACACTGCCACCATAAGTGGTCCTACCAATCACAACATAATTCAAGATCTAAATTACATAAAATAAAGAGAATTAGGGCAGCGTACCATCAATCCATTCTCTACTTCAATCCATGTCTAAATCACCCAATTCAATACCATAAGGCCCTTACCCATGACCATGAACATCAATTCAATGCATAAATCATAATACTCAATGAATATATGTTAATTCAATGTAGATTTATCAATCTAAGTCCAACTAGACATCAATTGAGTACAATTCTTAGATCATTCAATAGCCCATACAAATCTACACTAGAATTCATAAACCTTAAGTCAATATCAAGTCACCCATATAGTAGTCAAAAACTAAGGTTCATCAATTACATGGGTTTATAAGTTGATTGAGTTAAAATCATCTAATTAAAAACAATTCAATCAATAAACAATGATTAAAAACCTTTAATGCAAGAACCCATTGATAGATCATGAAATTGGACAAGTTTATCTTTGAAAACTTTAGAAAACTTCTTTGAATTTGGGCTCCTCGATGAATAGAGTTTCAAGCATAAAAAATCATACCTCAATGATGTTAATCCTTTAATTTGATGAAGAATCAGCACTAAAATTTCCAATCCAAGCTCTTCCTTGAGTATTGGCTCCAATGGAGTTTTAGAGAATTTTCTAAGATATTTTGGTTTTTGATTTTTGAAGAATGAATTCTTCTAAGTGTTAAAGACTTATAAACATATTTAAAATACCAAAAAGAACCCTAAGTAACCTCCCTTTCACTTATTTGGACGTTGGGTGAATTTACCAATTCACCCTTCAACTTAACAGTGACTGCACGCAGGAGACAGCACCATCGACAGATGGCCACCAACGGACCGTCCCTTAACCAACGGACCATTCTGTTTGTCCGTGGTTTGGGACTAAGGTTGGTCCTTTGCCTGGATGTTTTCAACCCAAACATGCTCGTATACGAGTTTAAGACCTCTCACATGAATTTCACCCTAAAGAAACACGTAAAACTCAATGAAACATGCTTAGACACACAAGGTCATTTGAAGGCAAACCTTTTGAACGTCATGGACGTTCTTGAATGTTTGACCTCCAAACTTCACGAAACTTGACACATTTCCTATATACACTATCATAACTCATTTAAGGACCTTATAACCTCATGAATCGAACATAAACACATACAACACATATGAGGCACATAGGTGACTTAGTCGTCGAACGTCTTAGTCGTCCCTTGATGTTTGACTTCCAATGCACCTAAACTCTTAGACACTGACTCAATAACACATTATAGACCTATTTAGGACCTTAGACCATCATGAAAACCATGTTAGGCTCTAGATTCACCTAAGTCATTTTCGGGATCTTACAATCTCCCCCACTTGGATAACATTCGTCCTCGAATGACACTTGTCACTCTCTGAACACTTCCAAGAATAGAGATTCAATTAGCAGCTAATAACCATACTATATAAGACATAATCAGGGAGTAAAAATCAATTTTCACTTAATAAAGAAATTCACAACACAACAAGAGACTAGAAGAAAATTCTATAACTCATTATGCTATAAAACTCACATCCTTAATTCCAAATAGCAAAACTTATTTTATATTCCTTATCATACTCATATACATCAGTTCTAACTACATTACAATAATTTTCGACCAAAGAATGAATTAGTTAATTTCTCAAAATTTTCACACTCAGTAGGCAAATCTACAGTGAATTGTGCAAATTTTCCAAAGATGCAACTTTTAGGCAATTCATGATAGAGACATGCTAATATACAAGGTAAAATCATATAAACACCTCTTATAACATAATCATGGCTTCATCAAATACACAATCCATGAAATAAATGAAATTCAATTTCAACACGACTCCTAAATATCATGCACATGCAACATACTTCTAGGATATTTCTAGACCATATATTTAACCATACTCCCCCACTTAGAAGGAATTCATATCACTAAAAAGAGAAATACAACGACTTACCAACATCATCATCATCATTACCCGGCTTTTCTCCTCTAGTCCGGAGTGCATAGAAATGCCTCGTATTTTCAGCATCATCTTTTGGAACATTAGGAGCAACTTGCTTACCATCTCTAGTAGGACAATCTCTCACTTTGTACCCATCTTTTCCACATACAAAGAAACTTCCGGTACCCCTTAGATACTCCCCATAATGCCTCTTTCCACAAGTGATACATGTAGGCTTGCTATTTTCAGAACCACCTCCTTTCTCAAATTTCACCTTAGGAGCACTAGGTCCATCTTGAGTTTGAGCCCTCCTTTTGAACCTAGGTTGCAGTTGATCACTTGAACCACTTCTCTTCAAGTTTCTAGCAATCCTTCCATGTTTAGACTCCTCAATAGATTGATCATACACCATGAGTCTAGCTAAGGTCATATCATCATGTAGCATAGCCATACGACATTCTTCTCTCACTAAATCGGCGACCCCAGTCATAAATCTACTCATTTCATCCCTAGGATTTGACACTAGGGATGGTGCATATCTAGACAACATTGAGAACTTCAAAGAGTACTCCTCAACACTCATATTGCCTTTTTTGAGATTGATAAACTCCTCTACCTTCACTTCCCTCCTCTCACGGGGAAAGTATTTTCCAAGAAAAGTTTCCTTAAGTTCTTCCCACTCAATAGGACCCGACTTAACCGGCCTATTATCCTTCCATTGAGTGTACCAAATTTGAGAAACATCCATCAATTGATACGAAGCTAACTCCGCCTTCTCCCTAGATGTAACCCTCATAACAATCAACACCTTGTACACACCATCAAGGAACTCTTGGGGATCCTCTCCCACCTTAGAGCCAAGAAAGATAGGAGGATTCATCCTCACAAAGTCTCTCAACTTAGATGTCATTGTGCTCTCCACAACATTCACCCTAGGCTCCATACTCAAATTCTCTTGAGTAGTCACGGCTCGGGCTAAAGCAAGCAAACCCTCTCTAATATCCCTATTAGACAATTCCGGATAAACCACCGGAACCTCATTACCTCCTTCACCAATAGAGAGTTGATCACCTTGGGAATCTTGACAACCTTGAGAACCTTGAGGAACTTGCTCAACTTACTCAACTTGAGGAGGAGCTTCCTCATTCACCCCTTCCTCTTCCAACCTTCTAGCGGCCATCCTTCTAGTATTTATCTCCTAGAAACACAAGGAAACACATTAAGAAGGATACTCATAACATTTACTCTACGACACTACATATGATTAGAAAAGAAGGGAAAACCTATTCGCCCATAGATGTGTCGCGACTCACACCGATGGTCGAGACTCTACAAAACGTGACTTGATGAGACTTTTTGATTCCTAAGACTACTTTCATATCCTATGCTCTGATACCAAGCTTGTCACATACCGAGACCACACCCTAGAAGATATGACTCTCTCGGAGTGCAACCGGCGTACTCGACCACTCGGAGGTCTTATACAAGCCCTTTCGTATCTTTCATCGCATATACATAGTGAAAAGTAGTGCGGAATTAAAACTTTTCGCAAATAATTTCATAGTCTTTAAAAATCTTTTTTCATATAAAACTCATAAGAAATACTAAGTCTCAATCTCATCAAAGCTTAGACACAAGAGAACTTGGGACACGGCCCATACACAATATAAATATAGTACTACTAAGTATATTACAATACTTCAATAAGAGAAATAAAAAATATCTATGCCCTCGAGTCAAATGAGGACATACTTCAGCTTCACTTGAATGGTGCTATGATCCAAGTCTTGCTTCCCAATGCTCCTCACCTACCAACCACTATAGAGATAGATAAAAGCATGGAATTAGTACAACCACATGTACTAAGTATGGAATAATGCATAAAAATTATGAAAACGAACATTTATTAGAAATATGCATCTTTTGATTTAAACATCATAATATGATCATAAGAACAACATTTATCAACTTAGAAACACATAGGAAATCACTTAATCAAATTATCACATTTTTAGTGAATTTTTGCTCAAAATAAGACATTATTTAAATCAATTCACTAAAATAATACGTTTTTTTTTTTTACAAAACTAGTATAAATATATTTCTGTAATGTTTTAGGGTATTTTTATTTTAAAATTTTAACAGATGAAAATTGACGGAACTGGAAACGTTAAATGAATAAATGTTACCCTGAATAACGTTTTAGGAACAATACGTAACCTATGCCCATGTCAAAATATTTTTGACCCAATCAAATGAACGGTGCCGTTTTAATTACCTTAATTATTTATGCCCCAATTTCAATTCCATTTACCTTAAGCAGTAAAACCCTTATGGTACCAGCCTTTCAGAAATTGTCATCCCTCACAACTCCGTTTTTCGATTCTTGTTGTTACTAGAGGGCTTAGAATAGTGGTGGATCAATCATTCTTTTGTTTGCAGGTGATTTTTTTTTACTTAGCAATGCAATGGTTTTCTACTTTTCTGATTTTATTTTTTTAGTATAGTGATGGATCATCTTTCTTTTATGATTTTATATTTTTTACAGAGGACGGGCAATATCGTATATCTTGGAATATCAAACTTTTCTTTCAACAACTCTCAGTCGACTCTTTGGTTCAACAGAGAGGAGCCAGAGTTTGGTATTTTCTTTATCCCATTTATATAACACTATTTGGAGAATCAAAACATTCTTTGACTACCTAAATGTACTTAAGTATCAAAACTGATTTTTCTAGTAAATATTATGTAGTTACAGATTTTTAGTGACCTTTCTGTTGGTCTATAAACAGAAATCTACTTACTCTTAATTCATTTATTTTATTAGCCACTTGATTATATTTGGAGATCAAGTAGTCAACAAACCATGTATAGGAGCTGATATTTTTGCTCAGCTGCTGTTATTATCAGCATCCCATGGATGTAGATTAATGAAGCGCACCTCACCTTAATTGATTAAAAGAAAAAAGAGAGAACGCCTCAGATAGTTTGATCTTGTCCAACTTGAACCTCTAATATGTATCGGAATGTAGGTGAGGTACTCCAATGCTTGAACAGTTATAGAAAGAAGAAAAGGTAAACTTAAAACCATATGGAGGAAGTTATGTCAAAGGAAATTTCTTAGAATAAATATGGATTTGGTTTAGAAAGGTCCATATAAGGCAGATCATTGGAAATAAAATTTACTTGTTTTTATTATAGAAAATGTACACATTATTTCCTAAAAATTGTGAAATGGATGCCCAAATTGTAACAAGAAAGTAAAAGGTTGTAGTATTAAAATGTGTTAATTGTCAAAAGTGCACCGAAAGTATCTTCCATTTTTTTAGAAACATCACCCTAACATATAAGTTTATTTTCATATGTAGAAATTCATAGGTAGTAGTATGACGGGTAATAATGCATACCAATTGGATCCCGGTCCACTTGAATCATCAGTATTAACTGAACAACTAACCCATAGATCACGGGATATATGGGATGGAAGTGTTAATATGATATTAAATACAAGGAGGTGTGATGGTAAATTTTGGGACCTTGGAAAGAAACATCCCATCCCTCCTCGAGTATTAGAAGTGATTCCATTATCTAGATTGTACGGTGTTTATAGGTCTCATCGGCCTATGGTTGATCGTAGTTTGATCACTTCACTAGTTGAGAGATGGCATCCTGAGATGCATACATTTCACTTTAGGACAGGTGAGGAAACTATAACATTGCAAGATGTAGAGATATTGTATGGCTTACCCTTGAATGGTGATCCTGTACTTGGTAATGAGACAGCGAAGACTATAGGAGATTGGCAAGATATTTGTCAAAGGTTATTAGGTTTTATTCCACAGGCTCAAAACTTCAACCGTAATAGTCTTAAGGTCTCTGCACTTAATGCGCACATGTTAGGACAACCACTATAGTCGACATAGCAACAAAAGATATGATCAGTCAAAAGCCTAGGTGTTACATGTGTTGGATGATTGGTGGTATGATGATGGTTGATACATCTGGCAGTTTTTTAAAGCTTATGTACCTTCCTATGCTTGAGGACGTCAATGCAATTGGGTCTTATAGTTGGGGTAGTGCGACCTTAGCGTGCTTGTATCATTTTCTCTGTAAGTCCTCACAAAGTAACCAAAACGAGATAGCGGGATTTCTACCACTACTTCAGGTATACTTAATAACTACATAAATTATCGATTAATATTTCTTATAGTTTATTTACCTAATTTTATATATATTATGTTTAGATTTGGGCATGGGAGAGAGTTACTGTGCTCAAAACCCAGGTGATAGCACAAATGGACATTCAAAATATTTTTCCAGCTAGTTTACCTAGGGGTCCATATGCTACTAGATGGTTCGCACATTTTAGTTGGACCAACACTAGTAAGCATGAATTGAAAGTGTTTTGGGATGCACTTGATACCATGACAGATGATCAGGTACAATATAATATTAGCGTTATTTTAATTATCATGTATTTTGTATTTGAAACTCATTTGAATTTTCTTTTCATCTAGTTTATTTGGGAAGCATATTTTGATGAGTTAATTGAGAGTCTTCCCGACTATTGTCACATTGGACGAGATATATGGCGTACTAGAGTTCCAATTTTTTGTTGGGATGTCGTCGAGGTTCACTTGCCTGATCGAGTTGTGAGGCAATTTGGATTGAAACAAATGATACCAACTCCATTTCCATTTGACTCGACACATTTTCACCATGATCGTCGAGGACTACCAAATACTTATTAGGAGTTGGTGCATGTACAATAGTTGCCTCTTTGGAACCAACGACTTCAATATATTTGTGATGCACCAATCAATGTGAACCACTTCGATATGATGACCCTTACCTCATTTGGTTCAGACACATTACTCATCTAGTTATTGTTAAACCTGCTTTGCGTCCTCAACAACAACAAGGTTATGTGCCAAACTCAACAATATATGAAACAATGGTAACTATTAGCTTCTGTTAAGCATTTGTCTGCCAACTTTCATAGAATATTCTCAACTAACTCTCTATTTTATATTTCAGGATGACTTGGAATCAACTAATTTTTTGTGCAGCAGTTTGACAATTAGAATCAAATATTCAAACATATGTTTAATAAATTATGTACGCTACGCAGGTGCGTTGTATTCATTCGATGGTTGATAAAGCAAAATCACTCGGTGATCAACCATTAATGGAGGATTTTTACATGTTTCGGGCAATGGTGCGGAATGAAGGAGAAAAATGTTTGACATATGTGCACGCGGCTGATAGGATTACTGTACAGGCCGATTATAGAAGAGATATGTACAAGCTGATCATTTACATCCCTCTGTTCGTAGGCGAGGAAAAGGTGGTGTTGCTGGTAGTAGGGCACGTGCTATTGAGAGAGGACGAGTTCTTGTTGAAATGGACGAAGTTGCCTCAGAAGATAATCAAGCAACTTTTGATATTGGTTCTACTTCGAGGGGCCACACTTAGGAATTCACTCTTGGAGCATCAGGTATGATTTATCAACCAATAAATACTGAGATTGTCCTATATATGATGCCACAAATATCAAGGGATCCAAGTCTTTCGTCACTTGAGAATGTCTTTGGTAGTTATCAGCCTCAACATTTTGAGAATGTTCCAAATTTTACCTCGTCGCCTGTGTCAATGCCCATGGAAACCCCCGATGCCATGAATAACTTAGAGGACTCTAACATCGATGAAGAAGGTACTGAGTTGGATAAAGCTAATGATGAATTGGATGGTAATGATTCCAAAAATGCAAGTGGAGGTGGTCAACCGACAGTGAAGAAGAAGCGTACATTTTTTCCTAAGCTTTGTGGGACTGGTATTTTGAAATCTTTACATTATTTTCTTGACAAAATTGATTTTTTATTGTTGAATAATTTAAAAATTATTCTTACTTCCCAGGACGTCACTATCTTAACCGTCATGGCATAGAAAAAAACAAAACGTAGCAAAGAACCTGTAATAACAAAAAAACAAATAGCAAAGGATAATTGTTATTCAACCTGTATTATAAGGTTAGCCAAAAAAGACAGAAATAGAATAAGATGAAACAGAAAGTAAATAGAATACAAGAAGTAATCCTAGTCCACAGAAACTACTGTGTGTCCTTAAGAAATTTAATCCCCTCACTGTACCCGAGGTTATGGATTAATTTCTCCCAAGATAAAACGAATTAATCCTGTTAAATAAATAGCGGTACCTCAAATTTCTTTAACTTCAGCGAACTTCAGAATAGTAACAATTCACACAGATTCAGTCGATCGACACTTTGATTTGTTTGAGAGAAAAAATTTATGCAGAGCAGGAAAAAATTCAGTGTTTGAAAAAACGAAAATTGACTTCCTTTTATAGCCATTTTTCAGCAAGAAACGTGTCTGTTCAGAGAAATCTGTTCAGACCGTCTTTATCCAGAAAGTTGTGTCTTTTGGAAAAAATAACAACTTTTCGGAAAAATGTGTCTGTTAGGAAAATAACGGCTTTTCGGAAAGTAACAACTTTTTGGAAAGAGTAACAACTTTTCAGAATGTTACCGTTACCCGCAAATTTATAAGAGATAATATTAATAGGATTTATTTGATTTAACAAAAACTGATTAAATAAATTTTGTCCAAAAATTTATCAATCAATCACTTGTCAAATCCAAATCCAAATCCAAATCCAAATCCAAAGCCAAAGCCAAAGCCAAAGCCAAAGCCAAAGCCGAAACCGAAGCCGAGCGAGTGACGACGACGACGGCGCGAGGGGGCATCTTCTTCTTAGCCCTTTAAGAAGTAATGGAAATGTTTCCTTATATAAGGACAACCATTTCTCTTTCTTTTGCCGATATGGGAGAAATGACTTTTCATTTGCACTTTGCAAATGACTTTTCATTTTCCCTCCAAAATAGTTCCCTCACTTTCCATATTCTCTCTTTTCTTTTCCCATTCACACTTGCTAAACCCAACAATCCCCCACATGAATGGGGAAGGCTATTGTTAAAACTTATGCATGAAAAAACTTGTGTGTTTTGTAGGTAAAGGTTAATCGCATCTGGATAAGTAGGTTACCATTTAAACTTTCTGTAGTGAACATATATCGGATATACTCGGTCAATCGGTAGATTTGATATCTTTGAACCGTCGAGCTTTGGTGTATACCTAGACAACATATGTCACACAATCAACCCTTGAACTGTTCTTAGTTCTCATTGTTTTGTTCGTTTCAGCCATGAACACATCTCGGATAGTAAGCTTATAGAACTGGCCTAACCGGATTCTCCTTGAAGCGGCTTACACTTCACACTTACATAGGTGATTTCTAAATGTGTTATCCCATAGATACACCATTTGATATTCCCTATATCAAACTTAGAAACCATTAAAAAGTCCTTATGTCTTTATCCTGGTTACTAAACATTGTCTCATCATGAGAATAGACCATAAAATAATTTTTTGACAATGTTGAACCGTCATCAATGACTTTGTTTTATCTCCTTGAACCTAGATCTTGGGATCTCCAGTCTTCTAGATAGAGTTACCGCCACGATGACTTGTTCTCGGCCATAGTCCCATTCCCGTCGATGATTTCTCAACTCCCTCTCTAGTTAGGCCTTTTGTAAGTGGATCCGACATATTATCTTTTGACTTCACATAGTCAATTGTGATAATTCCACTAGAGAGTAGTTGTCTCACAAAGTTATGTCTTTGTCTTATGTGACGAGACTTGCCGTTATACATAATGCTTCCAGCCTTCCTATTGCAGCTTGACTATCACAGTGTATGCATATAGGGCCCATTGATTTGGGCCAAAATGGAATATCTTCTAAGAAATTCCGGAGCCATTCAGCTTCTTCACCTGCCTTGTCTAAAGCAATGAATTCAGACTCCATTGTAGAGCAAGCTATACATGTTTGTTTGGATGATTTCCAAGATATTGCTCCTCCACCAATAGTAAAAACGTATCCACTTGTGGATTTTGTTTTAGTTGACCCAGTAATCCAATTTGCATCACTATATCCTTCAAGAACGGCTGGATATTTGTTGTAATGTAAAGCATAGTTTTGAGTGTCATCTAAGTATCCCAAAACTCTCTTCATTGCCAACCAATGATTTTGATTAGGATTACTTGTGTATCGACTCAGTTTCTGATAGCGCAAGCTATGTCTGATAGTGTACAATTCATGACATACATTAAGCTTCCCAATACGCTAGCATAGTCCAATTGAGACTGACTTTCACCTTTATTCTTTGCAAGATGAAGGTTCACATCAATTGGAGTCTTTGCCCTTTTAAAATTCAAAAATTTGAATTTTTCAAGTATCTTTTGAATATAATGAGTTTGAGACAATGCTAGACCGTTAGGATTTTTAAGAATTTTAATTCCTAATATCACATCAGCAACTCCTAAATCTTTCATATCAAACTTACTAGCGAGCATACGCTTTGTAGTTTTTATATTAGCTATGTCTTTGCTCATTACAAGCATGTCATCTACATATAGGCATACAATGACTTCCTGATTTGGAGTATCTTTAATGTAAACACATTTATCACATTCATTTATCTTAAATCCATTTGACAACATGGTTTAATCAAACTTTGCATGCCATTGTTTTGGTGCTTGTTTTAGTCCATAAAGTGACTTAATAAGTTTGCACACTTTCTTTTCTTTACCAGGAACTACAAAACCCTCAGGCTGTTCTATGTAAATTTTTTCTTCCAGCTCTCCATTTAAGAAGGTTGTTTTCACATCCATTTGATGAATTTCAAGACCGTATACTGCAGCTAGTGCAATTAACATCCGAATTGATGTAATCCTAGTCACTGGTGAGTATGTGTCAAAATAATCAAGACCTTCTTTTTGTCTAAAACCTTTGACAACAAGTCTTGCTTTATATTTGTCAATAGTTCCATCATCTTTCATCTTCCTTTTAAAGATCCATTTTGAACCTAAGGGTTTATTTCCTGGAGGAAGATCAACCAACTCCCAAGTATGATTGCTTAAGATTGATTCAATTTCACTATTAACAGCCTCCTTCCAAGAGGTTGAGTCGCTAGACAACATTGCTTCCTTGAATGTTTGAGGCTCACTTTCAAGAAAAAATGTTACAAAATCAGATCCAAATGAAGTAGATGTCCTTTGACGTTTACTGCATCTTGGACTTTCTTCATTGGCTTCTTTCTCTTTTGGTTCTTCTCTGAGTTGTTTAGACCCCCCACTAGATGACTCAAGTCTATTTTTATACAGATAGATATGTTCAAAAAATTCAGCACTATCTGATTCCATTACTGTATTATCATGAATATCCGTATGTTCGGACTTATGAACCAAAAATCGACATGCCTTACTGTTTGTGGCATATCCAATGAATACACAATCCACAGTTTTAGGCCCTATTTTTACCCTCTTAGGTATAGGAACTTGGACTTTGGCTAGACACCGCCACACTTTGAAATATTTCAAGTTGGATTTTCTACCTTTCCATTTCTCATATGGAATTACATTTGTCTTTGAGTGAGTCACTCTATTAAGTATTTGATTTGCTGTAAGGATAGCTTCCCCCCACAAGTTCTGTGGTAAACCTGAACTTATAAGTAATGCATTCATCATTTTTTTTAAAGTTTGGTTTTTCCTTTCTGCAATTCCATTAGACTGAGGAGTGTAGGGAGCAGTAGTTTGATGGATTATTCCATTTTCTAAACATATTTCTGCAAATGGAGATTCATATTCTCCACCTCTATCACTTCTGATCATTTTGATCTTTTTATCTAACTGATTTTCAATTTCAGTTTTATATTGCCTAAATGCATCTATTGCTTAATCCTTATCATTTAGCAAATAGACATAACAATATCTGGTGCAATCGTCAATAAATGTTATGAAATACTTTTTCCCACCACGTGATGGTATTGACTTCATGTCACAAATATCAGTGTGAATCAATTCTAAAGGATTTTAATTCCTTTTAACAGATTTATAAGGATGCTTAGCATACTTAGATTCAACGTAAATTTGACATTTTGATTTATTGCACTCAAAATTTGGCAAAATATTTAAGTTAATCAGTTTTCGCAAGGTTTTGTTATTAACGTGTCCCAAACGTTCATGCCATAAACATTTAGACTCAAGCAAGTAAGAAGAAGCAAAATCTTTATTCATATCAACTGCAATTACATTGAGTTTGAAAAGGTCATCACTAAGGTAGCCTTTTCCTACATACATATCATTCTTACTTACTACTACTTTATCAGAAACAAATACACATTTGAATTCATTCTTGGTCAGAACTGGAATTGAAACTAAATTCTTTCTTAATTCTGGAACATATGAGACCCTATTCAAAGTCACCACCTTGCCTGATGTCATCTTTAATAGGACTTTGCCAGTTTCTTCCACCTTTGCAACAGCGGAGTTTGCCATAAACAACTTCTCATCTGTAGATGTTGGAGTATATGATGAAAATAATTCTTTGTTGGCACAAACATGCATGAAGTACCAGAATCTATCCACCATTCTCTTGGATTTCCAACCAAGTTACATTCTGAAAGCATTGCACAGAGATCGTTCATTTCTCCTTTGGATTAAGCCAAGTTTGCTTGATCCTTCTTTTTCTTGTCCTTCTTAGGACCCCAGCATTCAGTAGCCCTATGACCATGTTTACCATAGTTGAAGCAGTTTCCATTGAATTTCTTCTTAGAAGGATTGCTTTTTGGACCAGATGCTTTCTTTCTTTTCTTTACTTTTGTGGGATCTTCTTCAACAAAATTTACTCCAGATATTGCTGAATTACCACGTGACCTCTTTTCTGCAGCCTTATTATCCTCTTTGATTCTCAACCTTACTATGAGATCTTCAACAGTCATCTCCTTGCGTTTATGTTTCAAGTAGTTTTTGAAGTCCTTCCACAATGGAGGTAACTTTTCAATAATTGCAGCCACTTGAAAGACATCATTCACAATCAATCCTATATTAAAGATTATGTGAGTATTAAGTAAAAACTTAATATTTTTAACATAGGCATTAAATAAATTTATACCTTCAGCAAGGAGATCATGGATTATGACCTGCAGTTCTTGAACTTGGGTGACGACGGTCGTACTGTCTATCATCTTATAGTCCAGAAATTTTGCCACAATGAATTTCTTCATTCCGGCATCCTCTGTTTTGTACTTCTTTTCTAAAGCATCCCAGAGTTCTTTTGAGGTTTTGACATTGCTGTACACATTGTACAGATCATCTTGCAGGCCACTCAGAATATAATTTTTACACAAAAAATCTGAGTGTGTCCATGCTTCTGTTACCAAGAATCGTTCATCAAGCGGAGTTTCATCTGACATAACAAGAACATTCTCATTAATGAACTTCTGTAGACTCAACGTAGTGAGATAGAAGAACATCTTCTGCTGCCATCTCTTAAAGTCAACTCCAGAAAATTTTGCAGGTTTCTCAGCCGGCGCTAAGGCAGCATTTAAACAATTATGTGCAACCGATGTTGTTGTAGCACTTACTGTTGCAGCATTTACTATTAGTATTCCAAATACTTAAATTATCTACCATTTGTGACAGAAAAAAGAAAATTGAACAAATCTTTACACAGACTGTTTCTCATTTAATGATAAAGTTTTTATGTTCTTTTAATCGTTAATCGAATGAAGTTTAAAAATTCAAGCAGAGTAGAAAACCATAAAGGTTTTAATCTCCAGAAACCTCAAATACAGAAACATATTAAATTTCTTAAGATTGTTATTCAACATGTATTATAAGGTTAGCCAAAAAAGACAGAAACTGAATAAGATGAAACAGAAAATAAATAGAATACAAGAAGTAATCCGAGTCCACAGAAACTACTGTGTGTCCTTAAGAAATTTAATCCCCTCACTGTACCCGAGGTTATGGATTAATTTCTCCCAAGATAAAACAGATTAATCCTGTTAAAGAAATAGCGGCACCTCAAATTTCTTTAACTTCAGCGAACTTCAGAATAGTAACAATTCACACTGACTCAGTCGATCGACACTTTGATTTGTTTGAGAGAAAAAATTTATGCAGAGCAGGAAAAAATTCAGTGTTTGAAAAAATGAAAATTGACTTCCTTTTATAGCCATTTTTCAGCAAGAAACGTGTCTGTTCAGAGAAATCTGTTCAGACCGTTTTTATCCACAAAGTTGTGTCTTTTGAAAAAAATAACAACTTTTCGGAAAAATGTGTCTGTTAGGAAAATAACGACTTTTCGGAAAGTAACAACTTTTCGGAAAGAGTAACAACTTTTCGGAATATTACCGTTACCCGCAAATTTATAAGAGATAATATTAACAGGATTTATTTGATTTAACAAAAACTAATTAAATAAATTTTGAAAGCCGAAGCCGAGCGAGCGACGACGATGACGGCGTGAGGGGGAATCTTCTTCTTAGCTCTTTAAGAAGTAATGGAAGTGTTTCCTTATATAAGGATAACAATTTCCCTTTCTTTTGCCGATATGGGAGAAATGACTTTTCATTTGCACTTTGCAAATGACTTTTCATTTTCCCTCCAAAATAGTTCCCTCACTTTCCATATTCTCTCTTTTCTTTTCCCATTCACACTTGCTAAACCCAACAATAATTCACGAGGCGAAGACTTACAAGTAAGCTTAATGTTCTTCATGTTTTTAGCCTCCTGCAATTGGAGCAGTGACCAATTTTTTTTACAACTTTACTCTATTTTACATATTTTTTTATTTTGCTTAAACTAGTGACAAAGATGAAGTTGTTCTTTATTAACAATTGTTGAAAGTGAGTTAGTTCAATTGTTTTTGGGATCATTAACTTGATATGAGAGGGGGTTAGATTTGGATTTACGTTTGCTTCCTTTCTGAAACACTCTTATCCTTTTTAATTTGCCTATTTAGTGTTCTACATATGGGCTTAAATAGAGCTGAATTCATATTGTTGACTCAAATAGTTTGAGATTACTCCAACATTACAGTAAAGGGGAAATTTTGTATCATTCCAGAGTTATTTAAGGCATAAAGAAACCTGGAATTTGTAACTTTATGCTAGAAACAAATTACATTATGAACAATTTGAGAGTTTTTCGATCTCAATGAATAACATATTCCAGTAATGTTGATCATTTTTCAATTTGAATATGTTTAAAAAGCTGATTTGTTAATTGGTTCTTCCATTTCGGTGTCGTGTGAACTCCCTCCCTGTTTGATTTTTGCATTTTCGCAAGTGGTGGTGAAGATGGATATATGAGATTGCATCATTTTGACCAGGATTACTTCAAAATCAAGATTTAGATTTTGATAGGACTAGGTTTTGTAAATTTGTGCTTTTGGGTATTCACTAGAAAAGAAGGATACTTACTGATGTTTCTCTGGAGGAAGCTTTCTTTCCAGTTTTCTCCAATGAATTTTTTGTATGCTTTTATTGTTGCAACCTATGCTCATCGCACAAGAGGAACTAACATTTTATTTCTGATATTTAAAGTTTGTGAAAAGTGGTATCTAATACTTTATTAATAATGGTAGTTAAATTTGAATTGTGAAGTTTATGTTAGTTTTTCCCTCTACAGTTCTAATTTTATGTAGTAGATAACTTTATGCACTAATAATTGAAAGCAAATTAACACAATTGGAAATCTGAAATCGAGAAATCTAGAAACTAACACTAATAATTTTACTCTATTAGCAATCTGGAAATCCGGAAAAATTCACATTATAATAGATAACTGAAAGAAAATTAACACACTTAGACATCGATCCACAACTATTCACTTAAATTTAATTACGATTGGACATCGACGCCTATCATGTCCCGTATTCTTGCATAATCCACAAGCTCGCTCATACACCGTAGAAATATGATCCATTTCATTAGGTATTCGAGTTGTCCTTGGTCGATTAGGACGATGATAGAATTCATTACTTTTCATTGTAAAACTTGGATATGGCCAATATGCCTCATGACCAACTGGTGAGAATGACCCATAATATATTGCAACATAATTCTCTATTGTGAAATGCTCGCTAATATAATTTCTAGCTAGCCCTCCCATTCTATCAGTTACCTTCATGACATGTGAACATGGGAAGTGCAAATTAACCCATTTTCCACAATCATATTTTCTTTCATTCATTGAAACACAATGAAGATTACCATCAGTACCATCAACCTATATAGATCTAACCTCGTATACCCATGTGGGTATATTCCAATCAAAAACAAAGTGCCTTTTTGAACTTTCATAATTCTTCTCCCACTTTATTTTGAACCTCCCAGTCCATAATTCATTTTGTTCTGCAAGTTGGTGCGCTATTTGAGACCTACGGATATACCGTTCAATAGTTTGCTCCAATGAAAGTCTAACCATAGCAGTGACAGGCAAACCTCGTGCTTTTTTCAACACTCCATTGAACGACTATGAAAGATTTGTTATCAACACGCCCCATATTTTTCCATCATCATGACTAACAATCCATTTGTCCAAGGGAATTTCCATGAGGTATTCATGTGCTTCGACATTTTCTTCTTTAATCTGCCGCATCAAGGACTCAAACTTCCTTATTTGATGGACTGAAGCAGCCCTCCACATCAATCTGCTGAGATACTTGTTTGGAAATTTAGATTGAAAGTTTCTCTTCATATGTCTTATGCAAAATCGATGGAAGGGTCGAGGATCTTGAAATCGCCACAACTCCTGCAAACTAGTCAAGATTCCTCTTACCCTATCAGATATAACACATACATCTTGTCTACTTTTTATGACAAGTGCACTCAAATTTCTAAAAGGCCATTTGACTATTTGTCTACAATAGCAAATGCTAAAGGGAAAAATGTTATCATTTCCATCAATTCCAACATCAGTTAATAATTTGATATCATATTTTCCATAAATATGAGTTCCATCTACTAAAATAATTGGGCGACATGTTTGGAATACATCAATGCATGGCTTGAAAGCCCAAAATACAAATTTAAAAGTTTTTACCTCCGATGAACTCATAGACTCTTCGTGTTTCCACTCCACAATTGTTCCACGGTTAAAGTTGTCACACCCGGATTTTGGAATCCGAATGCAACCGGCGTCGTTAACCTCTCAGAGGTCGCAGACAAGCCTCTTCTTAGCTTTCATTACAATCATATAGTTAAATTTGCGGAAAGTTTAAAACTTTTAAAGCATAATGAAGTATACATAGACTCCATATAATTACTACATAGATTGATATTCTAATGAGCTCAACTAGACAACCATCTACAATCGATTAAACAATTCAAATGAAAGAATCAATATATATCGTAATAGTTTGCCAAAACGACCTTAATACAAAGCTTTGAATAGAATATCTAAAATGGAACGCTAGGGACAACATCAACTAGCTATGTCTAAAGGAATAAGCTATAAAGATAAATGTAGCATCCTCGAACTCAAGAGGACCTACCAAAGTTTGGAGATCGCTAATCCAAACCTCTTCAATGAGTCTTCAATCTGCTCTCTGACCTGCGCCTATACAAATAGTAATAGTATAGGGTTAGTACACACTTGTACTAAGTATGGGTGTATGAACACATACACATAAGGACTATGTATGATCAAGGAAAGCTCTTCCTATAACAACATGTCATTTCTGGAGAGTGAAGTCACTAGACTTTCTTAATTCGTTACTTGTAATTCTTGGTGTGAATATGACGTATTTTAATGCATTCAAAGCATGTAACTCATTTTATATATGAACATAAGACCTTGGAATCATGAACATAATTTTAGAACATCGAACAAAAATTTATAAATTTGCTCCCCCTTAGGCCGAGAGCTCTACTTTCTAGACTTAGATTATTTTTCAATCTTTTCTTCTTTTGTTGTCTAGTGCAATAATCTTCTTTGATCCTATGTTTTACTTACAAGTGCAATGATTCATTATAGTCCCATACCTACAATGAATCGTGTAAGTAATCCAAAGGACTAAGGAAATGATTTAACTACAATTGGGCATGAAATATTATTGAGCTAATCTTTATTGGTTATGCCTATTATTTGATTCTTTGCATAATATAAGAAGTCATTATAAGCCAATATTATTTGGCTATGATCATTTGCATAATATAAGAAGTCATTATAAGACAATCTCATTTGACTTTGATCATTTTCGTAATATAAGAAGTCATTATTGGCTATGCCCCTTACTTATTGAAAACTTCATTCTTATCAAACATTGATGATTGATATTCTTAAACTCTTGCTTTCTTAGTTCACTTTGAACTTACATCTCTTCTTCTTTCTTTCTTACTTTATTAAAGAAGTCTTTAGCATTAAGATCATGTGAAATGACATGAAATCCAGTGTCTTCCCCACACCGAAAAGAGGTGGTTCACCGATCAAAGTGAACCTAGATCATATGAGTTAACATGAAATCCAGTGTCTGCCCCACATCGAAAAGGGGTGGTTCACCGGCTAACGCGAAACCAAGTCCAGTGTATTCCCCACACCGAAAAGGGGTGGTTCACGGCTAAAGTGAATTGAATACTTTCTTTTAGTATTAACCGACATAGATCATGTGAGCTAAACATGAAATCCAGTGTCTGCCCCATACTGAAAAGTGGTGGTTTCACCGGCCAAAGTAAAACCGAATCTACCTAGCTCTCTTAGGTGGAATCCACTGGCTAGTTCCCATGGTGGCATCATAGTTTGAAGACTAGGATATTTTTTGAGACTCTTATCCACCTTGGTGGAGCCTCATCTCATGAGACTTACATGTGCTTGCAAAAGCTCATTGCTAGTCTATCGGTGCTTTGTTCAATTTCTTTTACTTCATAACTTTTAGGGTTGACTCAAACATTATGGAAACTTTCTTCTAGTTAGAGGTTTACTTACTCTATGGATAACTTGTCATCCCTTTGATTACTGATGAAATGTGAATTTAACCTTACATTATCATCTTGGTGTTAATGAGACTCGTCTCACACTTTCTAACACCCTCTTATGTGAGTATCTTTAACATAGTTGTCTTAGGTGTAAGTGAGACTTGTCTCACTTCCTTTAACACCCCATTCTGGTCACTTTCATAACTCTTGAGCTTTTAGTTATGTTATTACTCACTTTATCTTTTTCAATGTCATTTGGTAGATTTATACCATTCTTTATGAATGTTATGAACTTCGTTCAATGTAGTTACTATATTCATAGTTCATTTTGATAGAGTATGTTGGGACTTGTCCCAGTGATTGGCATACCCTTGGTTATGAATTCAATGTTACATTGGTCATGCTTAATTTAGCATTACAATACATAGGCCATATAAGATTAGTATGAATTAGTATTGGCCAATTCTAACAATATTTTGGATATAACTTTACTAGCCAATTTATTAGCACAAGCCAACCATTCACTCAACATTTTTCATGGTATTATCATTAGCCAAGTCGATTAACTTCATGTATATACTTTAGAGAAGTCATCATCTCAAGCAAGTCAAATTTTAACAGTAAACTGAACATCATAAACGAATCTTAACAAACTTCATATTCTCGAACACAATTAGGCATTACAACATTCTTATCTCATGTAAATAATACTTTAATCAAACAGATCCAACTTATAGGTCTCATTCGACATTAACAAATCAAGAAACCTACACATAATAATCAGTTAGCACCACATACCAATAACATGTTCGAGATTACATCTACATACTTATTAGAATCAAAAACAAGGATAACTAGAGAAATGGACGTTCAACTATATCATTGGGAACAACCCTAGTTTCGATATTCATGAATTCAAAACGTTTGAAAAGCGTCTTGGAGAAAGAATTCCAAGAGAGAAAACCCATACGTTATGTAGAATTGAATCTACGAAGATCACCTTGCACGAAGACCTTGAAGAATACCTTGAAATCGCCTAAGAGAACCTTTGTTTTTCTACGTTTTTACTTACTGCCTTTGAGTCGCGTTTCTAAGTGAATGATGGGTTTTAGGTCTTAGGAACTGATGTTGAATAATTTAACTTTAGACTAATTAACTTAATTAATAAATTAATTAGATAATTACTAAAATGCCCCTCCTAAATTGACTAGACCTAGGAGAGCATTTGACTTAGCCAAATCTGAAAATTGGCTAAGGGTCTCGGCTTGACCAAGGCTTTAAATTAATTAATTAAGTTGCTAAATTAATTAATTAAGGGACCTAGGGAAATTACTAAAATACCCCTAAGCCACTGGACCACAACTAACCTCTTTGGACCATCCTAGGTTAGGTACTAGGTTGTGTCTTAGTTAGTTACACGGTTTGGTGTCACCCAACTAGGTCTTAGGTTGTCGGGTCCCTTAGTTGGTTCATTTTCGTTTGTCCTAGGTTAGTTAACTAGTTGGTTAAGTTAGTTAGAGTCTAGAGTTGGTTAGGAAGCCATGCCCCACTTGGATGGACCCGTTCGCATGCCTGCCCCTAACCGCCTAACCGAATTCGGTTGGCTTGGTCGTGTGGTCCCCCTCGGCCGGTTACACATGTGCTTGCACATATGCTTGCACATGTGTTGCTGCCTATTTTTCCTAACCGTGCACTTCTATGGTTGCATTTGGAAAGTTCACTCTTTGTCCAAGGATCCTCACTATGTCCTTGGACACTGCTTAATCTACATGATCATTTTAATTGGTCATGTACTATTGTACTAGGCTTCACACTTGGATGCCTAGTACCTAATGTGCAAATGCTAGGAAATATATGTTTTTAGCTTAGGGTCTTCATTGCATGTACATTTCTTAAATAAGGTTATTAATACTTAGAAAATTGGCTAACACCCTTTAAGCTAATATTTTCTAATATGCCCAATATTATTCAATATTGGGCATTGGGATGCCTATGTACCCCAAATACGCATTCTTAAAACCTATTAGGCTCTTTACTAGACATGTAGATTTTTCTGGAATGTTACATTATCCCCCCCTTAGGAACATTCGTCCCCGAATGACACTACACATCATTTTAAAACAAAGAGGGTAATTTCGAAAATACTTTAACATACTTGAAACTTTACTCCTTGTGAATATATGATTCACACTTACTTTGGATGATGCATATTACTCAAAGCTTATCTGAAGCTTCATATTTGAGATTGAGGAACTTCATTTTCAATAACACTTAACTTAATGCACATCACAACTCATGCAACACAAAAATCATGTCTATGCTATACAAAAACAGCAACATGAATGTAAGCATGAACTCATTTTAACTCATATAGTGCAAGTATAAAACACACAATTATGGACTTACAACACCAAAATCGACTAATGCACTAAAACTTAGAGTTTCTTAAACAAAACCAGATTTAGGAAGAGTGTATCTAATCTCAAGAACTGAACAAGTGAGGATAACGGGATCTCATATCGGCCTCGGCCTCCCATGTTGCTCCCTCAACAAGGTGGTTCCTCCATAATACCTTCACGGTGGCAACCTCCTTGTTCCTTAGCCGCTTCACTTGATGATCTAAAATGTCAATTGGAACCTCAACAGGGAGGATGGATGCTGGATCGCCTAGACACTTCTTAAGCATCGAAACATGAAACACTGGATGAACAGAAGTCAAGTCTTGTGGTAACTTCAGTTCGTAGGCCACATTTCCTACTCGCTGTAAGATCTCATAAGGACTTATATACCTCGGACTTAACTTCCCTTTCTTACCAAACCTCATCACCCCTTTCATGGTTGATATCTTCAAGTAGACTTGATCACCTACTTCGAATTTAAGAGATCTCTTTCTGTTATCAGCATAGGATTTTTGACGACTGTAAGCAGTAGCCAACCGATCCTTGATCATCCTCACCTTCTATATAGCCTTATGTATGATATCAGGGCCAAGGATGGCAGATTATCCTACTTCAAACTACCCAACTGGAGACGTCTCCTACCATACAATGCTTCAAAAGGTGACATCCCAATACTGGAATGGTAGCTATTATTATAAGAGAACTCAACCAATGGCAAGTGATCATTCCAACTCCGCTTGAAGTCAATAACACATGCTCTCAATATGTCTTCAAGGGTATAAATGGTACGTTCTACTTGTCCATCCGTCTGCGGATGAAAAGCAGTACTAAGCTTCACCTGTGTACCCAACCTCTTCTGGAAAGATCTCCAAAAGTGAGAAGTGAATTGGGCTCCCCTATCGAAATGATAGACAAAGGAATATCATGCCATCTCACTATCTCATCAATATATAACTTGGCATAATCTTCAGCCTTATAAGTAGACTTCACAGGTATGAAATAAGCGGACTTAGTCATTCTGTCAACAATAACCCAAATGGAATCATGCAATTTCCTAGTCTTTGGCAGACCTACTACAAAATTCATATTGATAGCCTCCCACTTCCATGTTGGGATCTGAATCGACTGGGTGAGACCCCAGGCTTAAGGTGTTCGGCCTCAACCTATTGGCAATTGGTACACTCCTCCACAAACTTAGAGATATCTCGCTTCATACCTTCCCACTAATAGATTTCCTTCAGATCATGATATATTTTGGTGGCGCCTGGATGAATGGAATACCTGGAGCCATTAGCTTCTGCCAAAATATTAGGCCTCAGATCGTCAACATTGGGCACACATAATCTGCTCTGGTATCTGAGTACACCATCCTCTCCTAGGGAGAATGATTCATTTAACTTACTCAACACTGAGTCTTTCAACTCCATGAGTACTGGTTGAGATGTTGCTTAGCTTTAACATCTACAACAAGTGAGGACTCGGAACTTGAATGAACACAAACACCCCCACTTGGTGTATCTACCAGTCGTACACCCAACCTAGGCAATTCGTGTACCTCTTTAACTAGCTCCTTCTTCTCATCATCAACATGAGACTTGCTTTCCATGCTCAATTGACTCAACGCATCGGCCACTACATTGGCCTTACCTAGGTGATACTGGATACTCATGTCATAATCCTTGAGCAGTTCTAGCCATCTTCTCTTACGAAGGTTCAATTCTCTTTGTGTAAAAACATACTGAAGACTTTTATGGTCAGTATATACATCAACATGTAGACCATATAAGTAATGTCTCCAAAATTTCAACCCAAATACCACAACAGCTAACTCAAGATCATGAGTAGGGTAATTCTTTCTCGTGGATTTTCAACTGTCTCGATGCATATGCAATCACCTTTCCATCTTGCATAAGAATATATCCCAAACCTACTCGATAAGCATCATAGTACACCACATACCCTGCACCACTCCTCGGCAACGTGAGCACTGGGGCTAAAGTGAGTCGGTCTTTCAGCTCTTGGAAAATCTTTTCACACTTTTCAGACCACTCAAACTTCGTATTCTTCTTTGTTAAGGCTGTCAACGGAGCTGCAATAGTGGAAAAACCCTCCACAAACCTGCGATAATAATTAGCCAGACCCAAGAAACTCTGGATATACGTAGGAGTGAGGGGTCTCGGCCAATTCATCACCGATTCAACCTTTTTTGGATCAACTTCAACACCCTGGTCGGCCACAACATGACCAAGGAAGGTCACTGATCTCAGCCAAAATTCACATTTACTGAACTTTGCATACAGCGGATGTTCTCTTAGTACTTGAAATGTCTTTCTCAAGTGTTCTTTATGCTCTTCTATAGTCTTAGAGTATATGAGGATGTCATCTATGAATACTATGACAAAGAATCAAGATATTCAC
The DNA here is from genome assembly GCA_016801875.1 of Solanum sitiens. Taxonomy (NCBI): domain Eukaryota; kingdom Viridiplantae; phylum Streptophyta; class Magnoliopsida; order Solanales; family Solanaceae; genus Solanum; species Solanum sitiens. Next base: position 2,194,940 of record JABWTJ010000331.1, read on the forward strand.
GGAAGACTCTATTCATAAGGTCCATAAACGGGGCTGGTGCATTAGTGAGACCAAATGACATGATAAGAAACTCGTAATGACCATACCTAGTATGGAAAGCGGTCTTAGGAACATCTTCTTGTCTCACTCTAAGCTGATGATACCCTGACCAGAGATCTATTTTTGAAAAGAAACTTGAACCTTGGAGTTCATCAAATAGATCATAAATTCTGGGAAGAGGGTATTTGTTATTTATAGTGACTTTGTAGAGTTGTTGATAATCGATACACATTATAAGAGTTCCATCCTTTTTCTTAACGAACAACACTGGAACATCCCATGGGGATATGCTCGGCTGGATAAAGCCCTTATCAAGTAAATCCTTTAACTGAAAATTCAACTCTTTGAGTTTGGTTGGTGCCATCCTACATGGGGGAATGGAAATTGGTTTGGTGTTGGGATGTAAGTCAACACCAAAATCAATTTCGCGTTCAGGAGGAATTCCTTGTAAATCCTCCGGAAACATATCTTGAAACTCATTCACTATGGACACAGAGTCTATGGAAGGAACCTCATGCTCTAAGTCATTGACTCTGACGAAGTGGTATAAATACCCCTTAGATAACATCTTATTGGCTTTAAGATTGGAAACTATTTGGCATGTTGGATTTGAACCACGCCCTTCCCATTTTAACTCTAACTCATTTGGAAACTGATAACTTACTACCCTGTTTCGACAGTCTATGTTAGCATAACACTTATGGAGCCAATCCATACCCAAAATTATATCAAAATCAAGCATGGCTAATTCTACTAGGTCAGCATGAGTGATTCTATCAAGGACATTAATTGGGCAATCTTTATATACTCTTTCTGCTCTAATACTGTCTCCTATGGGAGTACTAACTAGAAAAAGCTCATGCAAGATATCATAAAGCAAGTCAATTTACTAGCTACCAAAGGAGTAAGAAATGACAAAGTGGATCCTGGATCTAACAATACATACATAGGAAAAGAAAAGACATGCAACGTACCAATGACCACATCAGCTGACTTCTCCTGCTCCTCTATACCTTTCAGAGCATAGAATCTGTTTCTCTTGGGAGGCTCGGCTGCAACATTAGAATTAGGCTGAGGCTGAGCATCTGTCCTTGCCTGATTTCTCACATGTGGGTAGTCCCTGACTATATACCCACTCTTGTTGCACCCATAGCAGGCATTAGTACCTACCAAGCACTCACCTCCATGTAAACGGCCACATTTACCACACGGCTTGCTATTACGCTGGACATTTCTATCACTGTCCTTTTTGGGGCCAGACTTGTCCAATTTGGCATTCGAGTTCCTCGAAGGATTAGGATTACCTGAGCGCTGGTGCCCAATCTTGATCCTAGGCCTGTCCTGAACTCCAAACGAACTCCTACCATAGCTAGAACTAGTCTGATCCGAGGGTCTAGGCTTCTTGCCTTCTTGGCCTCTCTTTCTTCGACGACTCTCCTCCACTTGCTGTGCATGTACCATCAACCTACCAAGGTCCATGTTATCATGCAACATGGCTGCCCGACAATCCTCTTCCATATCCTCCGACACAGCAATCACGAACCTGCTCATCTCATCCCTGCTATTTGACACCATAGAAGAAGCATATTTCGAGAGCTTAACAAATTTCAAGGAATACTCCTTGACTGACATACCTCCCTGTCGTAGGTTGATAAACTCTTCAACCTTAGCTTCTCATTGATCTCTGGGAAAGAATCTTTCCCGAAATGCAGTCTTGGGGACTTCTCTTAGTGCTCGGCCATTTGCCCACATTCTGTACCACACATGAGCGACATCTTTGAGTTGACATGCAGCCAACTCAGCCTTCTCCTTTTCATCAACACCCATGGCACAGAGAATTTTGTAGACCTCATCCACAAACTCCTTGGATCCTCATTAGTTCTGGACTTGTAGTAGAATGGAGGATTCATTCTAGTGAAGTTCCTTAGTCTACTAGCCATGGTGCTAGCATGCAGGTTCTCTCTGGGAGCACCCTCTCTAGTGGCTTGGGCTGTGATAGCCTACGCCTGAGTAGTGATGGCCTGAGCCATCTGAACCAATGTTTCTCTTACTTCTCCATTTGTCAACGCAGTTTGGTTGACAGGCACTTGAACTTCAGCAGCTGGGGCTTGAGGAGGAGCTTGGTTTCCTCCAGCAGCTGCTCCGTCAACTCTTCTGACTGCGTTTCTCCTTGTGTTCATTGTTCTACACTCATACACAAGAAGAGAGTTAGATACTAGAATGACACAAGATGTCAAAACTCTACACAACACGATAAAGAGTAGAAGAAGGGAAAAGTTCCTGACATCACAAAGTCTCTAAGTCATGATTGTGGTGCACTTCAAAACCATAAGTTAGAAACTATGCAACGTGGTTGTGTTGAGCCTTAGTTCCTAGGTAATTTAACCTCATGCTCTGATACCAAGTTTGTCACACCAGAATTCGGGAATCCAAATGCAACCGGCGTCGTTAACCTCTCAAAGGTCGCAGACAAGATTCTTCTTAGCTTTCATCACAATCATATAGTTAAATTTGCGGAAAATTTAAAACTTTTAAAGCATAATGAAGTATACATAGACTCCATATAATTACTACATAGATTGATATTCTAATGAGCTCAACTAAACAACCATCTACAATCGATTAAACAATTCAAGTGAAAGAATCAATATATATCGTAATAGTTTGCCAAAATGCCTTAATACAAAGCATTGAATAAAATATCTTAAATGAAACGCTAGGGACAACTTCCACTATCTATGTCTAAAATACTAAGCTAGAAAGATAAATGTAGCATCCTCAAACTCAAGTGGACCTACCAAAGTCAGGAGATCGCTAATCCAAACCTCTTCAATGAGTCTTCAATCTACTCTCTGACCTGCGCCTATACAAATAGTAATAGTATAGGGTTAGTACACACTTGTACTAAGTATGCGTGTATGCACACATACACATAAGGGCTATGCATGATCAAGGAAATCTCTTCCTATAACAACATGACATTTCTGGAAAGTGAAGTCACTAGACTTTCTTAATTCTTTACTTGTAATTCATGGTGTGAATATGACGTATTTTAATACATTCAAAGCACACAACTCATTTTCTATATGAACATAAGACCTTGGAATCATGAACATAATTTGAGAACATCTCAAACGAAAATTTATAAATTTGCTCCCCCGTAGGCCGAGAGCTCTACTTTCCAGACTTAGATTATTTTTCAGTCTTTTCTTCTTTTGTTGTCTAGTTCAATAATCTTCTTTGATCCTATGTTTTACTTACAAGTGCAATGATTCATTATAGTCCCATACCTATAATGAATCAAGTAAGTAATCCAAAGGACTAAGGAAATGATTTAACTACAATTGGGCATGAAACCTTATTAAGCCAATCTTTATTGGTTATGTCTATTATTTGATTCTTTGCATAATATAAGAAGTCATTATAAACCAATCTTATTTGGCTATGATCATTTGCATAATATTAGAAGTCATTATAAGACAATCTCATTTGACTTTGATCATTTTCATAATATAAGAAGTCATTATTGGCTATGCCCCTTACTTATTGAAAAGTTCATTCTTATCAAACATTGATGATTGATATTCTTAAACTCTTGCTTTCTTATTTTACTTTGAACTTACATCTCTTCTTCTTTCTTTCTTACTTTATTAAAGAAGTCTTTAGCATTAAGATCATGTGAAATGACATGAAATTCAGTGTCTTCCCCACACCGAAAAGAGGTGGTTCACCGATCAAAGTGAACCTAGATCATATGAGTTAACATGAAATCCAGTGTCTGCCCCACATTGAAAAGGGGTGGTTCACCGGTTAACGTAAAACCAAGTCCAGTGTCTTCCCCACACCGAAAAGGGGTGGTTCACGGCTAAAGTGAATCGAATACTTTCTTTGAGTATTAACCGACATAGATCATGTGAGCTAAACATGAAATCTAGTGTTTGGCCCACACTGAAAAGGGGTGGTTCCACCGACCAAAGTGATACCGAATCTACCTAGCTCTCTTAGGTGGAATCCACTGCTAGTTCCCATGCTGGAAACATAGTTCGAAGACTAGAAATTTTCGGAGACTCTTATCCACCTTGGTGGAGCCTCATCTCATTAGACTTACATGTGCTTGCACAAGCTCATTGCTAGTCTATCGATGCTTTGCTCAATTTCTTTTACTTCATAACTTTTAGAGTTCACACAAACATTACGAAAGCTTGGTTCTAGTTATGAGGTTTACTTACTCTATGGATAACTTGTCATCCCTTTCTTTACTTGATGAAATGTAATTTAACCTTACATTATCATCTTGGTGTTAATGAGACTCGTCTCACACTTTCTAACACCCTCTTATGTGAGTATCTTTAACTTAGTTGTCTTAGGTGTAAGTGAGACTTGTCTCACTTCCTTTAGCATCCCATTCTGGTCACTTTCATTACTCTTGAGATTTTAGTTATGTTATTAATCACTTTATCTTGTTCAATGTCATTTGGTAGCTTTATACCATTCTTTATGAACGTTATGAACTTCGTTCAAAGTAGTTACTATATTCATAGTTCATTTTGATAGAGTATATTGGGACTTGTCCCAATGATTGGCATAACCTTGTATATGAATTCAATGTTACATTGGTAACGCTTAATTTGGCGTTACAATACATTTGCCATATAAGATTAGTATGAATTAGTATTGGCAAATTCTAACAATATTTTGGACATAACTTTACTAGCCAATTTATTGGCACAAGCCAACCATTCACTCAACATTTTTCATGAGATTATCATTAGCCAAGTCCATTAACTTCATGTATATACTTTAGTGAACTCATCATCTCAAGCAAGTCAACTTTTAAGAGTAAACTAAACTTCATACACAAATCATAACAAACTTCATCTTCTCGAACACAATTAAGCATTACAACATTCTTATCTCATGTAAATAATACTTTAATCAAATGGATCTAACTTATAAGTCTCATTCGACATTAAGAAATCAAGAAACCTACATATAATGATCAGTTAGCACCACATACCAACAACATGTTCGATATTACATCTACATACTTATTAGAATCGAAAATAAGGATAACTAAGGAAATGGACGTTCAACAATATCATTGGGAACAACCCTAGTTTCGATATTCATGAATTCAAAGCGTTTGAAAAGCGTCTTGGAGAAATAATTCCAGGAGAGAAAACCCATACCTTATGTAGAATTGAATCTACGAAGATCACCTTGCACCTTGAAGAATACCTTGAAATCGCGTAAGAGAACGTTTGTTTTTCTACGTTTTTTCTTACTGCCTTTGAGTCGCGTATCTAAGTGAATGATCGAGGGTTTTAGGTCTTAGGAACTGATGTTGAATAGTTCAACTTTAGACTAATTAACTTAATTAATAAATTAATTAGCTAATTACTAAAACGCCCCTTCTAAATTGACTAGACCTAGGAGAGCTTTGACTCAGTCAAATCTGAAAATTGGCTAAGGGTCTCGGCTTGACCAAGGCTTTAAATTAATTAATTAAGTTGCTAAATTAATTAACTAAGGAACTTAGGTAAATTACTAAAATACCCCTAAGTCACTAGGACCACAACTAACCTCTTTGGACCATCCTAGGTTAGGTACTAGGTTGTCTCTTAGTTAGTTACACGGTTTGGTGTCACCCGACTAGGTCTTAGGTTGTCGGGTCCCTTAGTTGGTTCATTATCGTTTGTCCTAGGTTAGTTAACTAGTTGGTTAAGTTAGTTAGAGTCTAGAGTTGGTTGGGAAGCTAGACCCCACTTGGATGGACCCGTTTGCGTGCCTGCCCCTAACCGCCTAACCAAATTTGGTTGGCTTGGTTGTGTGGTCCCCCTCGGCCGGTTACACATGTGCTTGCACATGTGTTGCTGCCTATTTTTCCCAACCGTGCACTTCTATGGTTGCATTTGGAAAGTTCACTCCATGTCCAAGGATCCTCACTATGTCCTTGGACACTGCTTAATCTACATGATCATTTTAATTGGTCATGTACTATGGTACTAGGCTTCACACTTGGATGCCTAGTACCTAATTTGCAAATGCTAGGAAATATATGTTTTTAGCTTAGGGTCTTCATTGGAGGTACATTTCTTAAACAAGCTTATTAATACTTAGAAAATTGGCTAACACCCTTTAAGCCAATATTTTCTAATATGTCCAATATTATTCAATAGTGGGCATTGGGATGCCTATGTACCCCCAATACGCATTCTTAAAACTTATTAGGCTCTTTACTAGACGTGTACATTTTTCTGGAATGATTTCTCAAATTCACCATACACCGATTCAAATGCACGTTGACGTCCAAGCCACGCTTTTCTGTATGTCACTTGATGACCAAATATTTCGTGAACCTTTGAAATGACCTCTACCACCAAGTACTTAGGATTTTTTCTAATTTGATATAGAAATAGTGATGCAATCAAATTGGTATTTAGATTGGCGTGGCCTCTAGAAAGCCCTTCAGTCTCACATCTATGATTTTCAATATATATTCCTATCTTCCAAAGTCTATCTCCAACTTTTCGTCCTCGAAGAAACCAGAAGCAACCCAATAAATTATAAAACTTACATATCACAATCCATAGACTTTTTGTAGATGTTACCACCTTGAACTCCTTATTTTTGTATGAACTCCAAATTGTTACAACCCTTTTTAACTTTTCTTTACTACTAAAAAATATACCTTTTTTCAAATCTTTTTTTGCTTCCTCAGACCAAACTGAACAATATTCCATCTCAGATTCACATGTAGATATGAAAATTTCTTCCTCATTCTCTAATGTCCTAAAATAGGGTATGTCATGAGACACACCATGATCATGATTATGAAGATTTACACCATTTTGAGAAAAATCTCTAATATCATCAATATCTTCATCAGGTTCACTTTCATCACCAGGGTCACTTTCATCACCATCTTTTGGAGGTTCATCTTCCTCCGAACATTCATCACTAATTTCAGCATTTACATCATTATATAGATCAAGGTTGATATCATTATCTCTGTAAGAAAAAAAATTAGTCAAATTCTAGCAAAATTATGAATATAGAATTTTGTTTATAAAAGCGATAATTTATACTCTAAAAGGTTATTTCTTCTATTAATAAGAGATAATTTGTGTAAACTGACAATAAAATTATCTTATTAACTAGTGACACTAAAATTCAATAAAATATAGATTTGTTGTTTACCTGGCATCATATTGCCGGTGACTATTATCAATATGCATTTGACTACTTGAGCCTTCATCAAATGATCGATGACCGTGCATCAACCATTGTTGGAATGGTGGTTGAACAACCGGTTCTACAACATAAGGTTGATTGGCCGTGGTAAAGCCATAATTTTGAGCCAATAAATTTATGTGATAACCATGATGACCACTAATTTGAAATACAACATTTTGATATGTTGATTTGGTCTTTACATACATCTCCAAAACATTTATAAATTCGCAAATTTTTGAGGTATGGAAAGAAATTGCAACTGAGATTGGTCATTCTCAATTTTAAACTCAATGAACCTTGTATTGTTACCTTGAATTGAACATGGATATTTTCCAGAAATATCCATATGAATATTTTCACTATTTGTTCCCATTTTCTCATGCAACAATCCAACCAATTCAACATAGTTAGCTTAGGTAGACATGCTAATAATCGTTCTAGCACATTCACTATACCTAAATCCGTTCATATCGGTAATTATTTCGCCACCCCAATACAAAGCAACCATCACATTATGCTCAAAGTTCATCATCTTTATCCTACACATAAAAATAAGATATTTTCTAAATAATATTAATAAATTAGAAAAATAATTTTAAAGCTATTGTAAGAATTTAAAAAACTATGATAAACTTGACTTATTTAATTCAAACCTGATGCAGTTTGGTGAATATTATTTTAACAATGGCCACACAAGTAAAAGTTTTGCTAAATTATGTTGGAACGTGCAAAATATTACAACAACATTTATTTATACATTTTGATCAGTTTGAAAAATGGAAGAATATGATTTTAACAGAGTGTTGTAACTGATAGTCACGTTTTTAAGGTAAAACGTTACTATGAGTAACGTTTTAGAGCTAAATATGCAAGATTAAATTCTAAATTTGCAGGAGTCGGAGGCCCGTGATTGGATTCTTAAGAAATGTTACTCACAGAAACATTTTAGGTGTAAAACGTTACTCTGAGTAACGTTTTACAGTACATGATTTGATTTCGCCTTTGCAGGATTGGAGTCAGGGACCCGTGATTGGATTCTCCATAAACGTACTCGTGAGTAATGTTTTACACCTAAAACATTACTCATAGTAACGTTTATTCATTAGCGTCGTCAAACCGTCAGGTTTTCATCCGTTAAAATTTTAAAATAAAAATACCCTAAAACGTTACTCAGAAATACGTTTATACTAGTTTTGTAAAAAAAAAACAAATGCATTATTTTGGTAAATTGGTTTAAATAATGGCTTAGTTTCGTCAAAACGCATTATGATACTATGAACCAAGTCTTGCTTCCTCATGCTCCTCACCTACAAACCACAATAGAGATAGATAAAAGCATGGAATTAGTACAACCACATGTACTAAGTATGGCATAATGCATAAAAATCATGAAAATGGACATTTATTGGAAATATGCATCTTTTGATTTAAATAAACACATAGGAAAGTACTTATTCAAATTATCACATTTTAGAAGCCATATTATAGTGAGCTACTTCACTCTACAGTGAGCTACTTCACTGTACAGTGAACTCCTTCACTTTACAGTGAAGTGATTCTAGTTCACATAGGACACTTCCTAGTATGAAATCTTTCTCACTAAAAGCTATCCTAAGACCCACTTAAGCAACACAAAGAGAGACACCCATACATCCTCTCTAAGCATGCCTAAACGATCCTCAAGACTACTTAGAGTGAGACATACATACTTACAATACACCAAACACATAACATGTATAATATGACATTCTCCTTACCAAAGCTATCAAAAGACTTCCTTAAGTACTCCTAGAAGAGAACGCTCATGCACTCTCTTCAAGGTTACCTAAATAATCCTTTGGACTTCCTAAGTTTAAATCATGCCTACTTAATCAACAAACTTCCCTAACTAGAGTCATTCTCAAGATTTCCCTAGATAAGACATGAAAAGATCATCCTTTATGCCCTCTTCACACTTTAAATAAGGAATCCTTAATTCACTCTAGATTAGGTACTCATTCATTTACATGATTTCTAACATAAGTCATTATTTCATTAGTTCATTAAGAGACATTCATCACATAAGGACATTCAAGTTATGATCTTGGAGAAGACCTAGGGACTCTCACTAACATCTTCAAAACCTATTGTGCAATGTGTAGATAGCGTCTCATACCACCAACTAAACTTCCTAGAACTTCTCTAATGTTAATAGGTATCCCACATGATGAGAATAGGCAATAACCGACATAGACCATGGTAGCAAAACATGGAATCCGGAGTTATAACCTAATCCGATGAGGATGTTCTACTTGCCAATGGTAGAACTTGGACACATCCCATGTAGGCACATGGTTAAGGAATATGATGGGATTACTTTGTATTCTAGCCTCATCCTTTAACTATAACTGCTTCCCTTACCATACTCACTCGGTGCAAGCCTTTGTTCTCTTAGAGTAATTCACATTAATGGTTCATACAAAGGGGTTCCATATCAAGTTCATAACCCAATTAAATTTACCCTACCAAAGAGATCCCCTAGGGCTGCCTCACAATGAAGACAAAAAGCTCATAATGACTTTCCTAAGGATTGATATAATGTCGTTCCAGCCAATCAACCTTAAGTCCATCATTCATTACTAAAAGGATACCATTACGACTTTCGACATCAAGTTTCATAACATTACCACTAGGTTCAAGGTTTCACATAAAGGACCCTCTTAACATCATGAAAGCTCTCATATCATTCATACACTCAAGACTAAGAGGCTTTAGCATCCTAAGTTAAGACATCACATATTCACATTCATACATGCATCAAGTAAGGGACTTAAGTCTACCAAGACAAGACATAACATACTTTACTTTATTACATATATAATATTATTCTTTGAAGCACTTAGGAATGACCCTTATCATCTTTATGTCATCTTATACATTACTATAACATCATCAATATAATCCTTATAGACTCATATAGTCAAGTAGGAACAACCATGCATCAACTCTAAGACTCTACACATGAACATATATTCATAGTCTAACATGATCACCTAACAACTTCAATAGAAGAAACAACATACTTTCACATTACTTCACATATAGGTAGATATGATCATACTTCACATAATACACTACACAAATCATCATATTACTTCAAGTAGTTTGCCGACAAGGCCATGGTCATAATAATGCTTAAAATAACGCTGACAAGGACATACCATTCACATAACACCGCCACTATAAGTGGTCCATACTAATCAGAACATAATTCAAGATCTAAATTACATAAAATAAAGATAATTAGGGCAGAGTACCACCAATCCATTCTCTCCACTTCAATCCATTTCTAAATTACCCAATTCAATAACATAAGGCTATTACCCATGGCCATGAACATCTATTCAATGCATAAATCATAATGCTCAATGAATCTAGGTTAATTCAATGTAGATTTATCAATCTAAGTCCAATTAGACATCAATTGAGTACAATTCTTACAGCATTCAATAGCCCATAGAAATCTACCCTAGAATTCAAAAGCATTAAGTCAATATCAAGTAACCCATAAAGTAGTCAAAAACTAAGGTTCATCAATTACATGGGTTCATAGGTTAATTGAGTTAAAATTATCTAATTAACAAAAAATTAATCAATAAACAGTGATTAAAAACTTTCAATTCAAAAACTCGTGGATAGATCATGAAATAGGACAAGTTCATCGTTGAAAACTTTAGAAAACTTCTTTGAATTTGGGCTCCTTGATGAATAGAGTTTTAAGGATAACAAAACCATATCTCAATGATCTTAATTCTCCAATTTGATGAAGAACCACTACTCAAATCTCCAATCCAAGCTCTTCCTTGAGTTTTGGCTCCAATGGAGTTTTAGAGAATTTTCTAAGATATTTTGGGTTTTGATTTTTGAAGAATGAATTCTTCTAAGTGTTAAAGACTTATAAACATATTTAAAATACCCAAAAGTACCCTATGTAACCTCACTTTCCCTTATTTGGACATTGGGTGAATTTACCAATTCACCCTTAAACTTAACAGTGACTGCACGCAGGAGAGCACCATCGATGGATGGCCACCAACGGACCGTCCCTTAACCAACGGGCCATTATGTTTATCCATGGTTTGGAATTGAGTCTGTTCCTTGGTTGCATCTCTCCCACGCCTAATTGTCCACCTATTCCCCCTCACATACGGGGCGTCGATTGCCTCCGTAGGTTGGGCTGGTTTTTTATAGCTTGGGCACTCTTGAAGTGTCCTTCCTCAGGGACCCTTGGATGGTACTTGGGGAAGTTTGACCGGACGTTTTAAACTTAATCATGCTCCTATGTGAGTTTAGGATCTCTCACATGAATTTCACCCAAAACGAACACGTAAAACTCAACGAAACATGCTTAGACACACAAGGTCATTTGAAGGTAAACCTTTCGAATGTCATTGACGTTCTTGAACATTTGACCTCCAAACTTCACGAAACTTGACACACTGCCTATATACACTATAATAACTCATTTAAGGACCTTATAACCTCATGAATCACACATAAACACATATGAGACACATAGGTGACTTAGTCATTGAACGTCTCAGTCGTCCCTTGACGTTTGACTTCCAATGCTCCTAAACTCTTAGACACTGCCTCAATAACACATTATAGACCTATTTAGGACCTTATACCATAATTAAAACCATGTTATGCTCTAGCTTCACCTAAGTCATTTTCGGGATATTACAATCTCCCCCACTTGGACAACATTGGTCCTCGAATGACACTTGCCACTCTCCGAGCACTTCCAAGAATAGATATTGAATTAGAAGATCATAACCATACTATATAACACATAATCAAGGAAAAAACATCAATTTCACATAATCAAGAAATTCACAACACAACAAGAAACTAGAAATAAAACTCACATCCTTAATTCGAAATCGCAAAAACTTATTTTATATTCCTTATCATACTCATATACATCAGTTCTAACTACATTACAACAATTTTCGACCAAAGAATGAATTAGTCAATTTCTCAAAATTTTCATAGTGAGCAGGCAAATCTACAGTGAATTGTGCAAATTTTTCAAAAATGTAACTTTTAGGCAATTCATGATAGAGACATGCCAATATGCAAGGTAAAATCATATAAACACCTCTTACAACATAATCATGGCTTCATCAAATACACAATGCAAGAACTAAATGAAATTCAGTTTCAACAAGACTCCTAAATATCATGCACATGCAACATACTTCTAGGATATTTCTAGCACATCTATTTAACCAAACTCCTCCAATTAGAAGGAACTCATATCACTAAAGAGAGAAATACAAGGACTTACCAACATCATCATCATCATCACCCGACTTTTCTCCTCTAGTCTGGAGTGCATAGAAACACCTCATATTTTGAGCATCATCTTTTGGAACATTAGGAGTAAATTGCTTACCATCTCTAGTAGGACAATCTCTCACTTTGTGCCCATCTTTTCCACATACAAAGCAACTCCCTTTACCCCTTAGACACTCCCCATAATTCCTCTTTCCACAAGTGAAACATGTAGGCTTGCCATTTTCAGAACCACCTCTTTTTTCAAATTTCATCTTAGGAGCACTAGGTCCATCTTGAGTTTGAGCCCTCTTTTCGAAACTAGGTTGCCCTTGATCACTTGAACCACTTCTCTTCAAGTTTCTAGCAATGCTTCCAAGTTTAGACTCCTCAATAGATTGAGCATACACCATGAGTCTATCTAAGGTCTTATCATCATGTAGCGTAGACATATGACATTCTTATCTCACTAAGTCGGCGACCCCGATCACAAATCTACTCATTTCATCCCTAGGATTTGACACTAAGGATGGTGCATATCTAGACAACATTGAGAACTTCAAATAGTACTCCTCAACACTCATATTGCCTTGTTTGAGATTGATAAACTCCTCTACCTTCACTTCCCTCCTCTCACGGGGAAAGTATTTTCCAAGAAAAGCTTCCTTAAATTCTTCACACTCAATAGGACCCGACTCAACCAGACTATTATCCTTTCATTGAGTGTACCAAATTTGAGAAACATCCCTCAATTGATATGAAGCTAACTCAGCCTTCTCCCTATATATAACCCCCATAGCACTCAACACCTTGTACACACCATCAAGGAACTCTTGGGGATCCTCTCCAACCTTAGAGCCAAGAAAGATAGGAGGATTCATCCTCACAAAGTCTCTCAACTTAGATGTCATAGTGCTCTCCACAACATTCACCCTAGGCTCATACTCAAATTCGCTTGAGTAGTCACGGCTCGGGCTAAATAAAGCAAAGCCTCTCTAATATCCCTATTAGACAATTCCGGATAACCACCGGAACCTCATTACCTTCTTCCACAATAGGGAGTTGATCAACTTCGGAATCTTGAGAACCTTGAGGAACTTGCTCAACTTACTCAACTTGAGGAGGAGCTTCCTTATTCACCCCTTTCTCTTCCATCCTTCTAGAGGTAATCCTTCTTGTACTCATCTCCTAGAAACACAAGGAAACACATTAAGAAGGATACTCATAACATTTAATCTACCGTATGACATATGATTAGAAAAGAAGGGAAACTCTATTGTCCTATAGACTCTCACACATATATGTGTCGCGACTCACACCGATGGTCGAGACTCTACTAGACGTGACTTGATGAGACTTTTTGATTCCTAAGACTACTTTCATATCCTATGCTCTGATACCAAGCTTGTCACATCCCGAGACCACACCCTAGAAGATATGGCACTCTTGGTGTGCAACCGACGTACTCAACCTCTCGGAGGTCTTATATAAGCCCTTTCGTATCGTTTATCGCATATACATAGTGAAAAGTAGTGCAGAATTAAAACTTTTCACAAACAATTTCAGTCTTTAAAATCTCTTTTCATTTAAAATTCATAGGAAATACTAAGTCTCAATCTCTTCAAAGCTTAGACACAAGAGTACTTGGGCCACGGCGCATACACAATAGAAATATAGTACTACTAAGTCTAATACAATACTTCAATAAGAGAAATAAAAGACATCTATGCCCTCGAGTCAAATGAGAAGATACTTCAACTTCACTTGAATGGTGCTATGATCCAAGTTTTTCTTCCCAATGCTCCTCACATATCAACCACTATAGAGATAGATAAAAGCATGAAATTAGTACAACCACATGTACTAAGTATGTCATAATGCATAAAAATCATTAAAACGGATATTTATTGGAAATACCATCTTTTGATTTAAATATCATAATATCATCATAAGAACAACATTTATCAACTTAGAAACAAATAGAAAATCACTTAATCAAATTATCACCTTTTTAGAAGCCATATTACAGTGAGCTACTTCACTGTACAGTGAACTCTTTCACTGTTACAGTGAAGTGATTCTAGTTCACATAGTACGCTTCCTAGTATGAAATCTTCTCCCTAAAAGCTATCCTAAGACTCACTTAAGCAACACAAAGAGAGACCGTCCATACACCCTCTCTAAGCATGCCTAAACGATCCTCAAGATTACTTAGAATGAGACATACATACTTACAATACACCAAACACATAACATGTATAATATGACATTCTCCTTACCAAGGCTATCAAAAGACTTACTTAAGTACTCCTAGAAGAGAACGCTCATACACTCTTTTCAAGGTTACCTAAATAATCATTTAGACTTCCTAAGTTTAGATCATGCCTACTTAATCAACCAACTTCCCTAACTAGAGTCATTCTCAAGACTTCCCTATATAAGACATGAAGAGATCATCCCTTATGCCCTCTTCACACTTTAAATAAGGAATCTTTAAGTCACTCTAGATTAGGTACTCATTCATTTACATGATTTCTAACATAAGTCATTATTTCATTAGTTCATTAAGAGACATTCATCACATAAGGACATTCAAGTAATGGTCTTGGAGAAGACCTAGGGACTCTCAATAACATCTTTAAAACCTATTGTGCAATGTGTTGATAGCGTCTCATACCACCACGTAAACTTCCTAGAATTTCTCTAATGCTAATATGTATCCCACATGATGAGAATAGCCAATAACCGACATAGACCATGGTAAAAAAACATGGAATCCGGAGTTTTAATCAACTCAGATGAGGGTGTTCTACTTGCCAATGGTAGAACTTGGACACATCCCATGTAGGCACATGGTTAAAGAATATGAAGGCCTTACTTTGTATTCTAGCCTCATCCTTTAACTATTACTACTTCCGTTACCATACTCACTCGGTGCTAGCCTTTGTTCTCATAGAGTAATTAACATTAAAGGTTCATATAAAGGGGTTCCATATCAAGTTCATAACTCAATTACATTTACCCTACCAAAGAGGTCCCCTAAGGATGCCTTACAATGGTGACAAGAAGCTCATAATGACTTTCCTAAGGATTTATATGATGTCGTTCCAGCCAATCAACCTTAAGTCCTTCATTCATTACAAGAAGGATACCATTACGGATTTCGACTTCAAGTTTCATAACCTTACCACTAGGTTCAAGGTGGTAGACTTAAGTCCCTTACTTGATGCATGTATGAATGTGAATATGTGATGTTTTGACTTAAGATGCTAAAGTCTCTTAGTGTTTAATGTATGAATGATATGAGACCTTTATTACATATAGAATATTATTCTTTGAAGCACTTAGCAATGACTCTTATCATCTTTATGTCATCCTATACATTATTATAACATCATCAATATAATTATTATAGACTCTTATAGTCAAGTACGAACAACCATGCATCAACTCTAAGACTACACACATGAACACATAAAACACATATGAGGCACATAGGTGACTTAGTCGTCGAACGTCTTAGTCGTCCCTTGACGTTTCACTTCCAATACACCTAAACTCTTAGACACTACGTCAATAACATATTATAGACATATTTAGGACCTTATGCTATCATGACAACCATGTTAGGCTCTAGCTTCACCTAAGTCATTTTCGGGATCTTACAGTGATACTACGGCCAACCCTAAGAATGAGGTTGTAGAATGGATTTGTGTCGTGCCACGACGTTAACTAAGGCGCTTCTTAGGAGGCAACAAAAGTTTTTATTTGCTTTATTTTTAAGTCGAAATAGTGGTGTGTTGATTTTGAAGGTCAAAGTGTGGAAAGTGATTGACAAGTGAAGAGAGGCGAGCCACAAGTCGAGTCGGCGCATCACCAAAGAGGTCAGTGTGCCAGATTTGATCCGCCGTTTGACCCAAAACAATTTGAAATTGAGTTCTACTAAAACACGGTGAGCCCTTTAAAAACTTCTTTAAATCTTGTAATCTTAAACCATAGCATAAAAAAATGATTTTTTAGCCCTTGACAAATTTCATTTAGTTTTTTGGCTTTACAAGAAATTTTAGTCCTTAAACATATCTTCATTTTTAAACAGAGATTTAAAAGGGTCATTTTCTTATATTCAAATTGCAATAGGGTGAGAGATCTAAGTTTTCAAACTTTTACACTCACCGACTTGAATGATATATCCTTATAAAGAACTAGAAAACCATTTATCTCAAACTCACTTAAAATCCTAGATTTTTCTTTTGGCAACTTACTTCTCTAGAGTTTCAAAATAGAAAACATTACATGCGATAAGGATGTCATAAATCCATCAATGAATTTCTTGTAGTTCAATAAATAAATCTTCAAAAAAATCAAACCTAAAGTAGTTGAATCTACACATATATAAGTTTTAAAATATGTTTGTAGAAACAGACAGAGAAACAAGGAAATGAGATCTCTGTGTCTACTTACAATTTAAATTTAAAACAATATCATTTTCAGATCTCTTATGTGTAAAAGTGAAAATTATATCTCCGCCACAGAAATTTATATCTCATACATAGATAACTCCAAAAATGTAACTTGTGGTCCAAAAAAGTAAAAAAAACTCGGCTTTGAGCATACCTTGAAAATAAAATCGAAAGCTTTCAAAACAAATCAGTAATTCTGATCTTTTCTCTTTTTGTTAAATTTTTTTGCATTTGATGGTCATTTATAGAATTTAAACTTTAGTAAAAATTACTATATAGAAATGGTACTAAATAAAAAAGCAAATAAATATACTTTTATACTTCGATTTTCTTTCAGTTGTTATTCTTATCCAATTATCATATATTTGGATTAAACAAGGAAATCAACATTAATAATTCATTTAATAGTCATAAATGTGTCATTGAACTTTTAAAAAAGACTCATCTATGTTATTCATTTAAAATTTGGCTCATCTATGTCATTTTCATTTGACAAGAGTCTCATCTATTAATAGTTTGGATCATCTATGTAGTTTTAAGAACAAAGGATAAAATAGTTTGGATCATCTATGTAGTTTTAGTTAACAAATAATGACATGAATGAGCCTTTTCTCAAACAGAAATAACATAGACGAGCTAAACTTTTGGGGGATGACATAAATAAGTCTTCTCTGAAAGTGTGATAGCATATTTGAGCCTTTTACCGTTACTAGATAACACTTGGAATTTTGATTTTGTTACCAAATTTCATCAGAGTTATCTTGGCATAATTATCATCCTATATAAGGCAATTGTTGTAGGAAATATGGAAGGAAAAACTATCTTTAGAGAATGCTCAAGTTTATTATAGGCTAATTAAGTCCACTTTGAGAAGATTAAAATCATGAACTACATCACTATTTATACTACTCAAAATAGAAAACAAAAAGTCTGGCACAATTAACTAGATACATGTATCACAAATCACTAGATACATGCATTACAAAATCCTAAAAGACTTCTTGAGAAACTAAGAGATAATATTTAAATACTAAACATGAAGGTATGAAGTTATTGCATTAATTCCAACACTCCCCCTGAATGCATTTGCTTGAAACCTCCAATGCCTTCTCGAAGATGGCAAAACTTTTCACTTGGAAGTGTTGTGGTGAAGAAGTCAGGAAGTTGTTCTCATGTCTGGAAATAATTGCAACTGAATTTCTCCTTTCTCTTGTGTTTTTGAATATATCCTTTCTGATTGAGTTTGATTTTGCAAATCCACTTTAGACTTACAACTTCTCTTTTTCTGGGTATAGCCACACACTCCCAAGTATTATTTTTCTCAATCTTCCGAATTTTTTCTCCAAGGCTTTCTTCCAAACATCATGCTTTATTGCCTTCTCATAATTTTCTTTCTTAATACCGACAAAGTTTCATTATTGATAAATGTCACTCAACATTTTTATTCCTCTTGGAAGTGGTTCTTCATCGTCTGAATATGAAATTTCTCCTCCTCGAGGGACATCTTCCTCTTCCTCATCCTCTTCCTCTTCTTGATTTGACACATCTAAAGATATGATAGAAGTATTATCTACGTTATTCTTAGTATGTATTCGAGAAAGGTCTGGCACCATGTCTTTTTGCTTGAGAAGTTTCTAACCATGAAAAACCATGTGGCAAAATCTTTCGTGCCAAAGCCATGAATCATCTACAACTTCATTTTTGAATGCATTCTAATAAAATTGTAAATAAAATTTTCTTTTTATCATTATACTTCAACATGACTTGATTTGGCTCAATTTTATCATAAATCTTGCAATAATTATCTCTAAACATAAGAGAATAACCATTTTCCATGAGTTGACCAACACTAAGAAAAATTTCTTTCAAGTAAGGAAGATAAAGAACATCATGAATTTGCTTACCACTCCCTTTCATGTTGGTTGAAGTGGTACCTTTACCTTTTGCATCAACTACGACTCCATTCCTCATTCTCACTTTAGTAGTAATGCTATTATTAACTGAGAGGAAACCTTTTTCATCTCCAGTCATCTCACACTATCAACATACCATTCATTGCTTTTTGCTAAAAGATCACATTGAGAAGCAAAGAAAAGGTTTTCTTCCATTTCTTCCTCCTGTTCTTTATAGAAATTTTTTTGCTCCTGTTGCTTGTGCCAACATTCTCAATGTGGCCAAACTTTTTGCAAAAGTTACATTGGGTTTGCCTTTGTGCCAATATTTTTCTGCATTGTGATTAGTTCTTTTGCAAATTTTACAAAAAAAAAAACAGTACTTTTCTCACCTTTTTCTTTAACTTTCTTAGAAGAATCATCATGATCCTGCTTCTTTTTTGGATTGTAATTCTTCTTTTGTTTATTTTTTGAGGACTTTTGAGAATTCTCATTTGTTCTGGACAGGAAAGTCGTCTCTTTGGGTTGATCTTCAAGAAAAAACCTTCGCTTCTCATGTGCACGAAATGATCCGACTAGCTCTTTGATAGAATGCTTAGAAAGATCTTTCGTCTCCTGAGTGATAGCAACAATTTACTCATAATTTTGTGTGACACTAATTAGAATCTTTTCCACAACTTGTTGGTCAAAAATTGTATCACTATGATTTCTCATTTCATTAACAATATTCATGACTCTTGTGGAATATTCATCTATTTTTTCAGATTCTATCATCTTCAAATTTTGAAACTCTCTTCTAAGAGTTTGAAGATTTATAGTGCCTACCTTTTGGTCACCATACACTTCGATTTACAAAGACTCCCAAGCTTGCTTTGCCGTCTCACAAGTAGCATTTTTTGCAAAATATGCTCTTGAGACTCCCATTTGGATATTGCTCAAGGCTTTTGCATCTTGACGGTACTTAGCCTCAAGATTTTCATCTCTGCTACTGAAATTTCACCATCGTTTTCTGCTCTTCATAAACATTTACAACAATAGTCCACAAACCTTCTACTTTTAGATGTGTTGTCATTCTTATCTTCCAGTATTCAAAATCGGTTCCATTAAGAAATGAAGTAAGAACAATTGAAGAATCAGCACCTTCATTAGTTTGAGATTCCATATTTTTTTTCCAACTAAACCCAAATTAAGAACGAAAACCTGCTCTTGATACCAATTTGTAGGAAATATGGTTAGAAAATATTATCTTTAGCGAATGCTCAACTTTATTATAGGCTACTTAAGGCCACTTGAAATGTTACAATCATCAACTACATCACTATTTAAACTACTCAAAATACAAAATAAAAAGTTTTGCACAATTAACTCGATACATGTATCACAAATTACTAGATACATGTATTAAAAAATCCTAAAAGACTTCTTAAGAAACTACGAGACAATATTGAAAAACTAAACATCAAGGTGTGAAGTGAATGCATTAATTCCAACAATTGTAGTATCAATACGGGGTAAATTTCACATATAATGACATAACTACCACATTGACACGTTTCATGAATGGCTTTTATTATCGAGATGTATAACGATAGTAACGAGGTTACTGTCTCCTTCGACGCAGTAACAACAGTCAAGTATCCAAATGTACTATAAAAAAAAAAAGAGAAACTGGAAGCATAAGCTCAATCAGCAAAACAAAGTTGATCTTGATTGGGTTGTTTTTCTTCAGTGGTGCTTCAGGATGTTTGTCAAAGCATTAGAACCTCTTATTTCAATGGATGCCTTGTCATACGCCAAAACATCTTCTAAAGCAGTTTCAAAAGTTCCCAACCAAAGCCGAGTTTTCTTTCTTGTATCTCGGATCTCTGCTTCCCACTTGCCTCATTTTCACCCTCTAACCCTCCTGTATTTATTCACATCTTCTTGCATCAAATTTGAATCTTTCTTCTCTTTGGACTTCTTCTTTTAATTGACCTTGGTACTTCCATTCTCGATGATGATTTCCGTTACACAAGTCTTTTCATGTCCCTCAGACTTCTCTTCTTCAACCTTCTCCTCCTCGTCACTAGGCGAGTATGTTGTGTCATGGTCCGGCACGTGAAATACGTACATGACACGGAAAGACTTGGGAAATTTTTCCCACTTGTTTGCTTGATTTTTCGACTACGTCAATTTCTGAGGGGTTTACGGCTCCATTTTTTACCTGAAGCTCTTCCTTGGATGCCATTGCTTCATGAAAAGGAAAAAAAAGGTGCATCAGACCGAACATGCATACACTTCATATATCATA
The DNA here is from genome assembly GCA_016801875.1 of Solanum sitiens. Classification (NCBI taxonomy): domain Eukaryota; kingdom Viridiplantae; phylum Streptophyta; class Magnoliopsida; order Solanales; family Solanaceae; genus Solanum; species Solanum sitiens. Next base: position 2,216,176 of record JABWTJ010000331.1, read on the forward strand.
TATGATTAGAAATTCTTTTATCAATATGAGGTGATCGTACCCTATATCTCTTCAGATGTTTTTCGAATAAATTTAGAATAAAATAGAAATAAAACTGCTCACTCTAAGAAAACAATTTTAGTACCTCTTAATTCAATAGATGCCTTACCATAAGCCAAAACAACTTCTTCAACAGTCTCAAAAGTGCTCAACAAAAGTCGAGTTTTGTTTTTTGTGTCTAGGATTTCTGCAGCCCATTTTCCCCATCTCCGTTGTCTAACTCCTTTGTATTTTTTCGTATTTTCTTGGAACAACTTTATCTATTTCTTCTCTTTGGACACTCCCTTTGTCCTAATTTATGATCACAATTTTAAAATCCATCTCGAAGTTCATACTTTACCATATAAATCATTATTAAGAATAAAAATGTTCAGGTGCTTTCAGTGAAAAATCTGTTTTGGTCTATTCAACAAAATGAATTTGTTTCTATTGCCACGCCAAAATATAGCCCAAAAATGTGTACCCTGTGATTATATTTGTCATATGAGGACATCTCTATTTACTTGATCGTGTGTGAAACTAAAGCATAATTATTAATAATTTAAAAAGAATAATGGTATCACCTTAATCCATTTTAAGAATGACTTTATATTTAGTGAGAACTATAGAAAATTAACCTAAACGTGCAACTAATCTATTAATGAAGAAAATGAGTAACAATCTATGTTTGATATAAAACAACGTAATAAATAACTTTGATCAAATTTCTATTTCAAGCTCCTCATGATATGTTAAGGGAGCCAAGAAGTAGTTGCTTCATGTAAGTTGAACAAATAAAGTAACTAAACATATATGGAGTTGCATGCCTATTGTCTTCTTAGTAGTGGGTATGGTTTCTTTCCTTCGGTTGTAGCTCGAGAATATTTGTCAAAGCATTAGCACCTTTTATTTCAATTGCTGCCTTGTTATAAACTAAAGCAGCTTCATTCACATTATCAAGACTTCCGAACCAACATTGTTTATTCATTCTTACATCTCGAGTCTCTGTACCCCATCTTCTCCATTTTCTTTGTCTAACTCCCCTGTAGTTCTTTACATTTTCTTGGTGCAGTTTCGTATCTTTTTTTCTCTTTGGACGATATCGTCTTTGAAGTGACCTTGGCCTTTCCATTTTTGAAGATAATTTCTTTACAAATTCTTTATGTCGATTGGACTTCTCCCCTTGAAGATTTTTCTTCTCATCACTAAATGAGTATGCGGTGTCATTGTCCGTTGTTTGAATACGCTCAACATGTGGCAAGACAAGTTACAACCAAACGTTCACCTATTAATTTATTTTTTTCCTCTGGATGCTTTTGAGGGTTTTTTGAGTACCTCATTATCGTAAAGCTCATCTTTAAAAGTCATTTCTTCTTGAAAGAGAACAAACAAAAAATCACAAAAAGTACATTCAATCAGGCATGCATATACACTTCATTAATAGGCATGTATATACACTTCATTAATAATCAAATTATTTTTATTTATGTACTCTCTCTGTCAACTTGATTGTCTGATTTGCACCTAGCACAAGTTTAAGAAAATAAACAAATTTAAATTCAAATTGTAACCTTCGAAATTCCATATTATAAGGATAAAAAGAAATAAAAGAAATATTTTCTTAGTCTGAATTTAAGTGGTTTTTCGAGATTTTTGAGTTAAACATATTTTGACAGTGGATTTTTCATATAGTAATTTTTACTAAATTGTTGGAAATATAATTTTATTTGAAAACCTTATAGATTTCATACCTAAATATACCATCTCATTTTGAAAAAAATGACCATCGATGTCTTAAATATCCCATATAAATTAGAATAGAGACCTATTAAAGGACATGTTTTCCAAATATACATGATTCGTTTTCAAGGATGAGCATACATATATGAAAGTTGTACTAAATTTCATTGGAAGGAAATGAATTATCTTGCCTTTTACCAATTTCGTTTTTTTAAAAAGGATTGTCTTTTCACGTCTCTTAGGTGTAAAAAATAAAAATTTCACAAGGTTATTAAATTAAAAGCAATTTGTATATGGTAGAAAATAATTTTCGCCTGTTTATATCCACTTTCACGAATAAAGACTCCATAATTAAAATGAAATAAGATCTCTTGCCCTTTTACAACTTAAATACAAGAAAATGTCATTTTTCAAATTTCCAATGTATAAAAATGAAGATCTTTTAAAACTAAAATATCTCTTATTTATAAAAAAAGATATAAACTAAAAAGAATTTTGGAAAGGACTAGAAATTATCTCTCCCAAACTCACTTAAAATCCTAGATTCACTTTTGTTATGTTATTTGTCTAGAATTTCAAGTAGAAAATTGTCAGGACTCAAAAATGAACGTAATGACACTCGTTTTATCCCACCAAGACAAGTCAGCCTAAAACTCAGTCTTCACGATAAAATGTGAAAATTTATAATCAACTTAAAAAAAAATTGTACGTGTACAAGTATCTAATGTCTTATAAAAAAATTGAAAGAAAATATAAGTCTTAAATGACATTGTTTCTAGAACAGAACAAGATTATAATTAAGGAGGAAGAAGGTCCGCTGAAATAACAAGCAACTACCTCACAAACCTCCAAAAGAAGCCTCAGACAAGGAAAAGAGAAAATATCACAATGGTTCGGGCTAGTAACCTACAAAAAATGTAGTAGCAAGGAGTGAGTAGCAAACCACACGATACTCATCAAAGTAACTTCTAAACACAAGTGAAGGAAATAGAATTGGAGTAATCCTTACACCCCAACCAAACCTCCACAACTATAACCTGTATCAAACAAGCCCAAACTAATATTTCAAAATTTGTATAGCAACCAGTTCAACAACAACACTGTAACAATTACTTATCATCAACAACAAGCTTAATATTCATCAATCACAAATATAATCTGCATAAAATCAGTCCAACCTAACAGTTCACAATTTACAGAACACACAACTCAACACCAACACTTTAACAATTATATATCCTAAATATTAAACTCATTATTCATCAATCATAACTTCCACAGAAAGACACTCACAAGATCAAGTTCATCAATGATAAAGTTGTGCAATGCAATGAAATGCAATGTCAAATATAATAACTGTCTATGAAATTGAATTGATTTATATAACAATACAATCATGATACAACATCAACAACGAATCAATAAGCCTTTCACAATCATTCTCAACACATTACACACCAACAATTAATGACAATGCTATTTACTACCATTTTTTCATCGTTAGAATTATTCAACATGGACAACTCAACCCATCACCAATTCCCATTACTCTCCAACACATTCCACAAGGAAATACATGATTCTATGCACTAAAGAAGGGTTTAAAAATTCACCTATCTTAAATAACCGAATAATCACTAGAGACTTGCGTCTCCTCTTTTCGTTAAGATTTCAAAACAATGGAATCTATTCAAGTACATATTCACAATAAGATTTTAAAACTAACGAGACCCACATTACTATGTCTTTAGCCTTGACCTAAAAATTCACTGAAATTTATGATCAACTTTGTAAATCTTGTTGCTAATTAACATTTCAACTATCATATTTTTCATGTTTCAAGTTCAGAATTAAATCTGAATTCATCAACTATTATAATCTAATGGTATTGACATAATACCATGTCGGAGTAAATAGGCTGAAAAACTTTAAGGAGAAACAAAGGCTCGAAGGTTAAGAGAATTGTATGTTTAATTCTTTTCTATTTTTCAGTATATGAAATAACTTGAAAGTACAACTTTATACAAACTTAAAATAACAAACTACTAAGTCACTGAATGAACACTACTTTCATTAATTAAACAACTAATTACTAACCAAAGCACAACTAGAAAGTACTGAACCATGATCAACATATTTTCTAAGAACTAGTCCTAGAATAGAGGACACTACTAACAAACTTCATTAACCTGGTCATACTTTAAATCAGTATTCAATATACCATATACCTAATATTTAATTACGTATATCAATATATCAAACCTTGAAATTTAATATGGTATTAACAAGAAAATCACAGAAACATCGAACTAAATTACGATACAAAACTAACGAGAACACTTATTGTTTTAAAACCATATATTGAGGAACCATACATTCCTATTAATTAATTTATTATCATTACCTAATCATGACATTAATCATTACATAATGATTGTTCACTAACACCATCGTTCTGCATTTTTTAAAAAGAACCTGTAGATTAAATATTTCCATTCTTCTAAATCAAAACCCACTAAATTGTTTCCTAGTTTCTATGACAAGGACCTATTAAAATATAAAGTAATTAATTATACAATCCAATAGTGCAGTAATCAATTCTATTATAGAGTAATCTCAACGTGTGACTAGTTGAATTTAATATTTCTCCATTCAATACCTATAAATTGAATAAGTATTCATGGCATCAAAGTTGAATTCTAGAGTAGCATTAATTTTACCTTACAATAATGAATACTTTGGGAATTGGTGATTGGCGGCAACAGATAGAGAACCTTAGCAAAGCAAGACAATAATTTTGTAGAAAATAAGACCTTAAATATATATGTTCCAAAAGGTATAGGGTCTTAAACAAGTTTCAGACTTAGCTCATTATTATCAACTCAATTAATTATCTATCAATTAATTAAGAATAATTATCGAATAGTTCAAAATTTTTCAACCAACTTCACCGACCAATCATAAATGACTCAAGAAAACTATTTGGAGTGGTAAAATGGTAATTTTATAAAAGTTTTCAAAAATGACCTTCGGGTGATGACAAAATGTACCTACAGTCCATCATGAATTTCATATGTTGAGGTGATTTCAATGAAAGACTACTTTCATCTATTCAACCTCATAAATTTGTTTCTAGTGTCACGCCAAAATCAAGCTAAAAATGCGTACCATGTGACTTTGTATATATTTGTCTTATTGGGGCGTCTCTATTTAGTTAAGCATGTTTGAAACTAAAGCATAATTATTATTAATTTGATAAGAAAAATGGTATCATCCTATCCATTTTAAGAATGAATTTACATTTAGTGAGAAGTGTACAAAATTGACCTAATGCAACTAATCTAATTAATGAAGAAAATGAGTACCAATTTATGTTTGATATAAGAAAAAACGCAATGAGTAACTCTAATGAAATTTCTATGTCAAGCTCCTCGTGTAAATAATTTAGCTTTTCAGAAAATTTTCAAATGAACTATTTAACTGAAATCTTTCAATTACTTATTTTTGATTTATGTTAAACTATATTGAACATTTTTGTTGCATTAGAAATATATTGTCTAAATATTTTTAATAACCCAAGGGTGCTTGTCTAGCAAAAGTGTGATTTTTAGATAGTGTTTTTTTAGAAAATCTTTACATGGAATACAACAAAAACAACTCCACATCATCAATACACACATCATACTTATTAATTGCCTCCAATTGATTAGTTCAACAACAACAAGAACATATATGGTGTAATTTCACAAAAGAGATTGGAGCGGATAAACCTATGGAAACTTGAACCAATAAAGTAACTAAACATATATGGAGTTGCATGCCTTTTGTCTTCCTTAATGGTGGATGGGGTCTCTTTCCTTCACTGGCGGCTTAAGAATGTTTGTCAAAGCATTTGGACCTTTTATTTCAATGGCTGCCTTGTCATAAGCCAAAGCAGCTTCATCCGCAGTGGCAAAACTTCCCAACCAACGTCGTTTATTCATTCTCAAATCTCTGCAACCCATCTTCCCCATTTTTGTTGTCTAACTCCCCTGTACTTCTTTACATTTTCTTGGTGCAGAGTTGTATCTTTTTTCTGTTTTGAGGATACCATCTTTGAAGTGACCTTGGTCTTTCCATTTTCGATGATAATTTCTTTACAAATCCTTTTTTGTCGTTTGGAATTCTCTCCTTGATTATTTTCCTCCTCATCACTAGATGAGTCTGTGGCATCATTGTCCGTTATGTAAATACATACAACACGTGGCAAGACCGCAGAACAATCGCCCATTAGATTGGTTTTTTTCCCTCTGGCAACTATTGAGGATTTTTTGACTACCTCATTTTCTTGAAGCTCATAAGACATTGCTTCAAGAAAGAGAACAAACAAAAAAGCACAATAAGTCCATCAAATTAGGCATGTATATATGCTTCAACAATGATCAAATTATTTTTATTTATGTACTCTATATGTCAACTTGATTATCTGATTTTGATCTAGCAAATAAAGTTTTAGACTTTGCTCATTATTATCAACTCAATTAATTACTTGTCTATTACCCGCCAATTAATTAAATAAAATTATCGAATTGCTCAAAATTTTCAACCAACTTTCCCGACCAATCATCAATGACCCATGTCTCATGAAAGGATGTCCTTGACAATAAATTCATGTCCAAGTTACTCTAGCACTTTATACTTTCTAGAACTTATATGGTAGGTTAGGTGAGTATAGATCTTTCACCACAAATATACCTATTAGACTTCTATCACCTTACCTTTACCCTCAAAGCCCTATTGATTCAACATCCTTGACTACAAGCCTTACTTTCAAGCCCACAATCATCAATTACCCCTAGATTCTGAGGCATTCTAATCACATTCTTTATTACCATGTGCATCTAGTCATAGTAATCAAAAGGTTCAAATTGTATGCTTTACAAGTCAAGATCCATCATACATAATAAAGTCTAGTTTAATTCATGTCTATATATTCCCCAATTCTGAACCATTACTACAAATAACATTAATTTTAGAAGATCAATTCTAATTCTTCAATTTCACCTCTCCTGGTATGAACTCCCAAAATATAAAATTCATCAAATAGATTAGGGTTTACCATTGAAATCACATAAATTCATCATAATATCATAATTAAATGTCAATTAAATAATAATGAAGTATCATCAACTTGATTGGAATCAAAGTTTAACACAACCCACAACGAAGGAAGAAACCCTAGATAGAATTGCGTTTTGACTTCACAATTGGGGGGGAAACTTTGGGGATCTATGGGTGGAAGAACCATATATGAATAATATAACATACCTTAATTCAAATCCCTAACACAAGATTGAAACAATGGAGGAAATCTGCCCGTCTAAGTTCTGTTCTTCTTCTTCTTCACTTCTAGAGAGTGAATTATTTGGATAGAACTTGGGTTCGTTTTGAGGTCTTAGAAGAATGATCTAATTCAATTATTTTAGGGGTATATTAGTCTTATATAGGTGGTTTAATAAACAAACTAACCGACCTCCCTTAACCCCTAACTAATTACCAATTAACCCCTATACCTCCAGCTTAAAAACTAAACTCTAAATCTTACCCCACGCAGAAACCCTCCCAACTACGGACCGTGGATGGGTCTACGAATATTTTTGCACCCTTGTGGGTGGTGAAATAAGGCTAAAAATTGTAGAAAACTGCAGGACTTGGCCTATGACCCCAACCCACGGGGCGTGGGTCCATCTACTTGTAGTAGATGGCTTCGTAGTTGGCTGCTTTTTGACTGCTCTTGGGGCTATTTTAAGGGTCCTCCTCAAGGACCCCTTGGGTAGTCCTTGGTGGTCATACTTTGACGTCCTAACCCTAAAAACCTCATTCTAAGTAGGAGAATCATTTTTACGATTTTAATAATCATACCAAACTCTAAAACTCTAGAACAAGGCTCTAGAACTTTCTAGTTTAGTTCACTAGTTCTGAGACATAACAATATCTTCCCCTTGCGATCATTCATCCTCCAATTATGATTCTAAACACGTATTTAGGTCACATCTCTAAACTTGCAGCCCATCATGCATGCAATACATGAAAATGCATACAATCAAGGAAGAAAAATTTAATTCCAAGATAAACATATTTAATGCAACACAAGGGAGTAGGAACTACTTCTAACAACTCAAAATGTGTGAACTACATTTACTCATTTCAAGGAGGAACTACATTCTCCTAACTAAAACATGATCAACACACTCATGGATCCTAAATGCAATTTACTCTCAAAAAGCCTTTATTAAAGGAGGAATCTTTCAACTCCTAACTAAGGTATGTTAATTAGTTCATCTTATGAAGTTTATATGCAATTCCACTCAAATGCAACACAACTGAGCCAAAACAATCTGTATAAGTCTTTTCTATCAAGATCTAAGATTTTTTCATGAACTTGCACATAAGGGAATCATGTCAACAGATAAACACACAATAACCTTTCTTTTTGGCACATTATTCCCCCTTGGTAGTAAGCCTATAATCTCACTTCTATACATCATTCATGCTAAAAATAACTCCAAGCTCCAACATAACAAGTCAGAAAAGACACGAAATCCAAAAATTAATAAACCATAAAAAAAAATACCGGAAGCAACTTGAGGAGATTACTCTTGATCTTCTCTAGATTGTAGAGCATAAAACCTATTCTTCTTAAGAGCACTCTCATCTGGACAACTAGAGCAAACTTTATTATCCTCCCTTCACTTACCCTTAAGAACTGGTCAATCTCTAGTTTGGTTCCCATCCTTTCCACACCCATAGCAACCATTCATGCAAGTTAGGCACTTACTGATGAGTCCACAATTTCGACTCATTAGGGCTTTATTTTAATAGATTTAGTCTCAAAGGCATATTTTGTATCAATGTAAATCCTTGAATTTCAGGTATTTGGATTGAGTAACAAAGCATGAACATTAATGAGCACAAACGAATAAGGCAGCCGAAAGAATGAAGAATAGAAGGCCTGATGATCGCCTATCTCATTGGGCAAGTCTCTGAATGGACATGGTCTCGTCTAAAGTTATAGTGTGCAAATCCCTCTAGGAGAAAATCAAGTCGGTGATAGAAAAGAGTAATCGGCGAGTCGGCTAACGATTCCACGATGCAGTCGCCCAAATTTACAAATTTGAAGATACTGAAGGCCAAAACAAAAAGGCGATGGAATTGACCAAATGGCTTATCACCGAGTGAATCAGCGACCCAATTAATTGCGCTGAATGATCCTTCACAATATTTTTTTGGCAACCATAAATACATTTTTTTAGTATTTAGTTTAGTATCGATTGATCAATAGTTCTATCTAGGTTTTAGTCTAGAATAATAATTATCAACTTGGAAGTTTAGAATGGAGTTTTGCGACAATATTTTCCTTAGCTTTAAAGATTTGAAGATTGCCATTTCTGAGAAATTGGAAGTGGGTGTTGAAGATTCGTCAAATTAGACCTTTGTGAAAAGGAAATAAATCTTACCCAGTTGATGGAAACACAATTTGGTAGCAACTTCTATCTTTTTATGATATCTAGCTAAAACTCTAATTCTTGGAGTGTGATTATGTTAAGATGGGTTGATTTAGCTACAATGTATTATTGAATGATAGTTTAAATGTTGTTTAAAAGTGACCCCATTCAGTAATTTTGGGTTAATGTTAAGGGTTGTAGTTGCAAAAGCAACTGTACCTTCATGTTTTTGGCTTGCTTGAGAGAGATGTTTTAAAATTAAGATTACTAATTTGATGGTATATGGGTATTGGGTTTTCATGGGTTCAGCTCAAGATAGTGCATTTTAAACCCTCTTCTGTATATTCAACTCAATAGAGTGAATGGACTAAAATATAGTTTGTTCTTAATTGTTGTTTCTTGGCGTTCGAGAGAATTAAATTTAATTCGGGGTAAATTTTTCAAGAGAATGTTTATTCTTACTAGAGTCTAGCTTAGTCACATGATTACAACTAATTACTATTAGTTGCAATTACCTAGTTGTCTACCTTAGCCTATAATCCAATCACATCCTAAAAACCCATCTCATTATTTTCTTATACGTGTTATTTGCTATTGTAGTTGATAATTACAATCAAAACCCCTTGTTATTTGACACTTAATTCACCCCAAACTTTGAACCATGCTTTTATTCGTAAGTGTTTTGACCTATGATTGACTTGAGCATATTCGTACTTGGTTATTGATTCTAAAATACGTACCATTCCATGTGGGACTCGACCCCGACTCACTTAGTTGGCTTATATTACAAATTAGTAATAGTGGACACTTAGTATTGGATGAAGTGTCCTCATACCTAAAATCAAAATGGCCCCGCTGGGAGTGGTGTTGTTTGAGAATCTTTAGTTAAGTTGAATGTTGTTCTTGTTAGTTATAGTTGAACTTACTTGATTTTAGTTTTGTTTTGCCAATTTGTGCTTGAAACAAAACGGAAGCAATGGTATCCATGTGGACACCAAGACAACATCAGAAACCTCAATGATGTCAACGAACCTAATGTTAATTAGCCTATCTTATGGGTGGTATTGTTACCATTCGTTTACCTCCGGCCGAAGGAAATGTGGTGTTTCACATCACAAGTACTATGTTGTAACTTTTTCAATTGAAGGAGCTATTCGGTTGTTTGAGTCATAAGGATCCCCATGAGCATATTAGAAACTTTGTGGATGTATGTGGACTGTTCTCCTTCAAGAACATATCCCAAGAGTCGGTCCAGTTGAGGTTTTTCCTATTCTCTTTGATGGGAGAAGCATGCAAGTGGCTAGCGGAGTTGCCACGTGAATCAATCACTTCATGGGAGGAGTTAGTCACTGCATTTAATGTTTCCCTCATTCGAAGATGATGACTCTTTGGGATATCATTCAAAATTTAAAGAGTTTGGAAAGTGAGCCAATTCATGAAACTTGGTTAAGATTTAAGAAGTTGGTGCTCCAACGCCCTACTCATGGGCTGCCCGACAACATGTTGTTGTAGTATTTTTATCGGAGCCTTTTCTCGGTAAACAAGGTTGTTGCTGACAAAATTTCTCTGGAAGATTTGATACAACAACCTTATGTGATAGCATCTCATCTCCTGGATGGCATGAGCACTATAAATCGGGCTTCGTACACCATGAAGACCAGGTCTCCTCTCTCACATATAAAATGACTATGGAACAGCATGAGAAAGACCAAGAAAGGGACGAGAACATGGCAAAGATCATGACACAACTTGACATGTTGTCTAAAATATCATGGGAGTTGGTGCTCGAAATGTCAATGTCGTGGGCTTCGGGTGTGTTAATTTGGATGTGTCCATGTTTGAGGAATTATATAATGAAGAGGTGATTTTCGTATCCAACCAAGGTGTTATTTATCATTCAAACTACCCTAGGCAGGGTGGTAATCAAGGTTGGAATAGGGATGAAGGCTGGAAGAATTGTGACCGAGAATTAAGGAACTGAAATCCCAATTGGAATGAAGGGGAGAAGGATAGGTATGTGCCTCCCCACGAGCGTCAAAATCCAAAGGATTCGGAAGGTGGCCGTTCTGAGTATATGCTTTCTCGTATCCTCAACAAATTTAAAGGGCCCGACAAAATTTTGAAAGAAATGAAATAAGATGTGCCGACCCTTAGCCTGAGTGCTACTTCCCCCGCAAAACACCATTTTGTGCACTCATAATAAAAGAGTGAATTTCAAGAATCTGTATCTATCAAGTATTTTGAGACCCAAATGGGTCATATCTCGTCTCATTTGATCCCGAGACAACAAGGGTTTTTTCCTAGTGATACTACTGCCAACCCAAAGAATGAGGTTTGAGAATGGATTTGTGTTGTGTCACAACGTTAACTAAGGCGCTTCTAAGGAGGCAACCAAAGTTTTAATATGCTTTCTTTTTAAGTCAAAATAGTGGTGTGTTGATTGTGCAGGTCAAAGTACGGAAAGTGATTGACAAGTGAAGAGAGGCGAGCCACAAGTCAAGTCGGTGCATCACCGAAGAGGTCAGTGTGCCCAATTTGATCCACCGTTTGACCCAAAACAATTTGAAATTGAGTTCTTAAAACTTGGTGAGCCCTTTACAAACTTCTTTAAATCTTGTTAGCTTAAACCATAGCATTAAAAATGATTTTTTTAGCCCTTGACAAAGTTCTTTTAGTTTTTTGGCTTTACAAGAAATTTTGTCCTTAAACATAAGAGATCTTCATTTTTAAATAGAAGATATTTAAAATGAACATTTTCTTATACTCAAATTGTAATAGGGTGAGAGATCTAAGTTTTCAAATTTTTACACTCATCGACTTGAATTATATATCCTTATAAAGAACTAGAAAACCATTTCCCTCAAACTCACTTAAAATCCTTGATTTTTATTTTGGCAAGTTACTTCTCTAGAGTTTCAAATAAACAACATTCCACCCGATAAGGATGTCATAAATCCATCAATGATTTTCTTATAATTCAATAGATAAATCTTAAAAAAAAAAAAAAAAACTAAAGTAGTTGAATCTACACATATATAAGTTTTAAAATGTGTTTGTAGAAACAGACAGAGAAACAAGGAAATGAGTGTGTCTACGTACATTCTAAATTTAAAAAAATGTCATTTTTCAGATTTCTTGTGTGTAAAAGTAAAAATTATATCTCTGCCACAAAAATTCACATGACACACATAGATAACTCCAAAAATGTTAGTTGTGGTCCAGAAAAGTAAAAAAAACTCAGATTTGAGCATACCTTGAAAATAAAATCAAAAGCTCTCAAACAAATCAGTAATTCTGATCTTTTTTCTTTTCTTTTTTAATTTTTTTGCATTTGATGGTCATTTATATAACTTAACTTTAGTAATAATTTCCATATAGAAATGGTAAGAAATAAAAAGGCAAATAATTTTACTTTTATACTTTGATTTTCTTCGAGTTGTCATTCTTATCCATTATCATATGTTTGGACTAAAAAAAAGAAATCAACATTAATAAGTCACTAAATAGTCATAAATCTGTCATTGAACTTTTATAAAAGACTCATCTATGTTATCCGTTTAAAATGTGGCTCATCTATGTCATTTTCATTTGACAAGTGGCTCATCTATGTCTATATTTGTTAATGGAGAAAATTTCTGATTATGAAAAACCATTTTTTACACATGCAGCCAACTCAGCCTTCTCCTTTTCATCAACACCCATGGCACAGAGAATTTTGTAGACCTCATCCACAAACTCCTTGGATCCTCATTAGTTCTGGACTTGTAGTAGAATGGAGGATTCATTCTAGTGAAGTCCCTTAGTCTACTAGCCATGGTGCTAGCATGCAGGTTCTCTCTGGGAGCACCCTCTCTAGTGGCTTGGGCTGTGATAGCCTGCGCCTGAGTAGTGATGGCCTGAGCCATCTGAACCAATGCTTCTCTTACTTCTCCATTTGTCAACGCAGTTTGGTTGACAGGCACTTGAACTCCAGCAGCTGGGGCTTGAGGAGGAGCTTGGTTTTCTCCAGCAGCTGCTCTGTCAACTCTTTTGACTGCATTTCTCCTTGTGTACATTGTTCTACACTCATACACAAGAAGAGAGTTAGATACTAGAATGACACAAGATGTCAAAACTCTACACAGCACGATAAAGAGTAGAAGAAGGGAAAAGTTCCTGACATCACAAAGTCTCTAAGTCATGATTGTGGTGCACTTCAAAACCATAAGTTAGAAATTACGTAACGTGGTTGTGTTGAGCCTTAGTTCCTAGGTAATTTAACCTCATGCTCTGATACCAAGTTTGTCACACCCGAATTCTGGAATCCAAATGCAACCGGCGTCGTTAACCTCTCAAAGGTCGCAGACAAGCCTCTTCTTAGCTTTCATCACAATCATATAGTTAAACTTGCGGAAAATTTAAAACTTTTAAAGCATAATGAAGTATACATAGACTCCATATAATTACTACATAGATTGATATTCTAATGAGCTCAACTAAACAACCATCTACAATCGATTAAACAATTCAAGTGAAAGAATCAATATATATCGTAATAGTTTGCCAAAATGCCTTAATACAAAGCATGGAATAAAATATCTGAAATGAAACGCTAGGGACAACATCCACTATCTATGTCTAAAATACTAAGCTAGAAAGATAAATGTAGCATCCTCAAACTCAAGAGGACCTACCAAAGTCTGGAGATCGCTAATCCAAACCTCTTCAATGAGTCTTCAATCTACTCTCTGACCTGCGCCTATACAAATAGTAATAGTATAGGGTTAGTACACACTTGTACTAAGTATGCGTGTATGCACACATACATATAAGGGCTATGCCTGATCAAGGAAATCTCTTCCTATAACAACATGACATTTCTGGAAAGTGAAGTCACTAGACTTTCTTAATTCTTTACTTGTAATTCATGGTGTGAATATGACGTATTTTAATACATTCAAAGCACACAGCTCAGTTTCTATATGAACATAAGACCTTGGAATCATGAACATAATTTTAGAACATCTCAAACGAAAATTTATAAGTTTGCTCCCCCTAAGGCCGAGAGCTCTACTTTCCAGACTTAGATTATTTTTCAGTCTTTTCTTCTTTTGTTGTCTAGTTCAATAATCTTCTTTGATCCTATGTTTTACTTACAAGTGCAATGATTCATTATAGTCCCATACCTACAATGAATCAAGTAAGTAATCCAAAGGACTAAGGAAATGATTTAACTACAATTGGGCATGAAACCTTATTAAGCCAATCTTTATTGGTTATGCCTATTATTTGATTCTTTGCATAATATAAGAAGTCATTATAAACCAATCTTATTTGGCTATGATCATTTGCATAATATTAGAAGTCATTATAAGACAATCTCATTTGACTTTGATCATTTTCATAATATAAGAAGTCATTATTGGCTATGCCCCTTACTTATTGAAAACTTCATTCTTATCAAACATTGATGATTGATATTCTTAAACTCTTGCTTTCTTAGTTCACTTTGAAATTACATCTCTTCTTCTTTCTTTCTTACTTTATTAAAGAAGTCTTTAGCATTAAGATCATGTGAAATGACATGAAATTCAGTGTCTTCCCCACACCGAAAAGAGGTGGTTCACCGATCAAAGTGGACCTAGATCATATGAGTTAACATGAAATCTAGTGTCTGACCCACATCGAAAAGGGGTGGTTCACCGGCTAACGTGAAACCAAGTCCAGTGTCTTCCCCACACCGAAAAGGGGTGGTTCGTGGCTAAAGTGAATCGAATACTTTCTTTGAGTATTAACCGACATAGATCATGTGAGCTAAACATGAAATCCAGTGTCTGCCCCACACTGAAAAGGAGTGGTTTCACCGACCAAAGTGATACCGAATCTACCTATCTCTCTTAGGTGGAATCCACTGGCTAGTTCCCATGCTGGAAACATAGTTCGAAGACTAGGAAATTTTCGGAGACTCTTATCCACCTTGGTGGAGCCTCATCTCATTAGACTTACATGTGCTTGCACAAGCTCATTGCTAGTCTATCGATGCTTTGCTCAATTTCTTTTACTTCATAACTTTTAGAGTTGACACAAACATTACGGAAGCTTGGTTCTAGTTATGAGGTTTACTTACTCTATGGATAACTTGTCATCCCTTTCTTTACTTGACGAAATGTAATTTAACCTTACATTATCATCTTGGTGTTAATGAGACTCGTCTCACACTTTCTAACACCCTCTTATGTGAGTATCTTTAACTTAGTTGTCTTAGGTGTAAGTGAGACTTGTCTCACTTCCTTTAGCATCCCATTCTGGTCACTTTCATTACTATTGAGATTTTAGTTATGTTATTAATCACTTTATCATGTTCAATGTCATTTGGTAGCTTTATACCATTCTTTATGAACGTTATGAACTTCGTTCAATGTAGTTACTATATTCATAATTCATTTTGATAGAGTATATTGGGACTTGTCCCAATGATTGGCATAACCTTGGTTATGAATTCAATGTTACATTGGTCATACTTAATTTGGCGTTACAATACATTGGCCATATAAGATTAGTATGAATTAGTATTGGCAAATTCTAACAATATTTTGGACATAACTTTACTAGCCAATTTATTGGCACAAGCCAACCATTCACTCAACATTTTTCATGAGATTATCATTAGCCAAGTCGATTAACTTCATGTATATACTTTAGTGAACTCATCATCTCAAGCAAGTAAACTTTTAAGAGTAAACTAAACTTCATACACAAATCATAACAAACTTCATCTTCTCGAACACAATTAAGCATTACAACATTCTTATCTCATGTAAATAATACTTTAATCAAACGGATCTAACTTATAAGTCTCATTCGACATTAACAAATCAAGAAACCTACACATAATGATCAGTTAGCACCACATACCAACAACATGTTCGATATTACATCTACATACTAATTAGAATCGAAAACAAGGATAACTAGGGAAATGGACGTTCAACAATATCATTGGGAACAACCCTAGTTTCGATATTCATGATTGCAAAGTGTTTGAAAAGCGTCTTGGAGAAATAATTCCAGGAGAGAAAACCCATACCTTATGTAGAATTGAATCTACGAAGATCACCTTGCACCTTGAAGAATACCTTGAAATCGCCTAAGAGAACGTTTGTTTTTCTACGTTTTTTCTTACTGCCTTTGAGTCGCGTTTCTAAGTGAATGATCGAGGGTTTTAGGTCTTAGGAACTGATGTTGAATAATTCAACTTTAGACTAATTAACTTAATTAATAAATTAATTAGCTAATTACTAAAACGCCCCTCCTAAATTGACTAGACCTAGGAGAGCATTTGACTTAGCCAAATTTGAAATTGGCTAAGGGTCTCGGCTTGACCAAGGCTTTAAATTAATTAATTAAGTTGCTAAATTAATTAACTAAGGAACCTAGGTAAATTACTAAAATACCCCTAAGTCACTAGGACCACAACTAACCTCTTTGGACCATGCTAGGTTAGGTACTAGGTTGTCTCTTAGTTCGTTACACGGTTTGGTGTCACTCGACTAGGTCTTAGGTTGTCGGGTCCCTTAGCTGGTTCATTTTCGTTTGTCCTAGGTTAGTTAACTAGTTGGTTAAGTTAGTTAGAGTCTAGAGTTGGTTGGGAAGCTATACCCCACTTGGATGGACCCGTTTGCATGCCTGCCCCTAACCGCCTAACCGAATTCGGTTGGCTTGGTCGTGTGGTCCCCCTCGGCCGGTTACACATGTGTTGCTGCCTATTTTTCCCAACCGTGCACTTCTATGGTTGCATTTGTAAAGTTCACTCCTTGTCCAAGGATCCTCACTATGTCCTTGGACACTGCTTAATCTACATGATCATTTTAATAGGTCATGTACTATGGTACTAGGCTTCACACTTGGATGCCTAGTACCTAATTTGCAAATGCTAGGAAATATATGTTTTTAGCTTAGGGTCTTCATTGCAGGTACATTTCTTAAACAAGCTAATTAATACTTAGAAAATTGGCTAACACCCTTTAAGCTAATATTTTCTAATATGCCCAATATTATTCAATAGTGGGCATTGGGATGCCTATGTACCCCCAATACGCATTCTTAAAACCTATTAGGCTCTTTACTAGACGTGTACATTTTTTTGGAATGATTTCTCAAATTCACCATACACCGATTCAAATGCACGTTGACATCCAAGCCACGCTTTTCTGTATGTCACTTGATGACCAAATTTTTCGTGAACCTTTGAAATGACATCTACCACCAAGTACATAGGATTTTTTCTAATTTGATTTAGAAATAATGATGCAATCAAATTGGTATTTAGATTGGCGTGGCCTCAAGAAAGCCCTTCAGTCTCACATCTATGATTTTCAATATATTTTCCTATCTTCCAAAGTCTATCTCCAACTTTTCGTCCTCGAAGAAACCACAAGCAACCCAATAAATTATAAAACTTACAAATCACAATCCATAGACTTTTTGTAGATGTTACCACCTTGAACTCCTTATTTTTGTATGAACTCCAAATCGTTACAACCCTTTTTAACTTTTCTTTACTACTAAAAAACCATACCTTTTTTCAAATCTTTTTTTGCTTCCTCAGACCAAACTGAACAATATTCCATCTCAGATTCACATGTAGATATGAAAATTTCTTCCTCATTCTCTAATGTCCTAAAATAGGGTATGTCATGAGACACACCATGATCATGATTATGAAGATTTATACCATTTTGAGAAAAATCTCTAATATCATCAATATCTTCATCAGGTTCACTTTCATCACTAGGTTCACTTTCATCACCATCTTTTGGAGGTTCATCTTCCTCCGAACATTCATCACTAATTTCAGCATTTACATCATTATATAGATCAAGGTTGATATCATTATCTTTGTAAAAAAAAATAGTCAAATTCTAGCAAAATTATAAATATAGAATTTTGTTTTAAAAGCGATAATTTATACTCTAAAAGGTTATTTCTTCTATTAATAAGAGATAATTTGTGTATACCTACAATAAAATTATCTTATTAACTTGTGACACTAAAATTCAGTAAAATATAGATTTGTTGTTTATCTGGCATCATATTCCCTGTGACTATTATCAATATGCATTTGACTACTTGAGCCTTCACCAAATGATCGATGACCGTGCATCAACCATTGTTGGAATGGTGGTTGAAGAATCGGTTCTACAACATGATGTTGATTGGCCGTGGTAAAGCCATAATTTTGAGTCAATAAATTCATGTGATAACCATGATGACCACTAATTTGAAATACAACATTTTGATATGTTGATTTGGTCTTTAGATACATCTCCAAAACATTTAAATCAATATTCGCAAATTTTTAAGGTATGAAAAGAAATTGCAACTGAGATTGGTCATTCTCAATTTTAAACTCAATGAACCTTGTATTGTTACCTTGAATTGAACATGGATATTTTCCAGAAATATCCATATGAATATTTTCACTATTTGTTCCGATTTTCTCATGCAACAATCCAACCAATTCAACATAGTTAGCTGAGGTAGACATGCTAATAATCGTTCTAGCACATTCACTATACCTAAATCCGTTCATATCGGTAATTATTTCGCCACCCCAGTACAAAGCAACCATCACATTATGCTCAAAGTTCATCATCTTTATTCTACACATAAAAATAAGATATTTTCTAAATAATATTAATAAATTAGAAAAATAATTTTAAAGCTATTGTAAGAATTTAAAAAACTATGATAAACTTGACTTATTTAATTCAAACCTGATGAAGTTTGGTGAATATTATTTTAACAATGGCCACACAAGAAAAAGTTTTGCTGAATTATGTTGGAACGTGCAAAATATTACAACAACATTTATTTATACATTTTGATCAGTTTGAAAAATGGAAGAATATGACTTTAACAGAGTGTTGTAACTGATAGTCACGTTTTTAAGGTAAAACGTTACTATGAGTAACGTTTTAGAGCTAAATATGCAAGATTAAATTCTAAATTTGCAGGAGTCGGAGGCCCGTGATTGGATTCTTAAGAAATGTTACTCACAGAAATATTTTAGGTGTAAAACGTTACTCTCCGCCTTACAGTACATGATTTGATTCCGCCTTTGCAGGATTGGAGTCAGGGACCCGTGATTGGATTCTCCATAAACGTACTCTTGAGTAATGTTTTACACAAAAAACATTACTCACAGTAACGTTTATCCATTAACGTCGTCAAACCGTCAGGTTTTCATCCGTTAAAATTTTAAAATAAAAATACCCTAAAACGTTACTCAGAAATACGTTTATACTAGTTTTGTAAAAAAAACAAATGCATTATTTTGGTAAATTGGTTTAAATAATGGCTTAGTTTCGTCAAAACGTATTATGATGCTATGATCCAAGTCTTGCTTCCTCATGCTCCTCACCTACAAACCACAATAGAGATAGATAAAAGCATGGAATTAGTACAACCACATGTACTAAGTATGGCATAATGCATAAAAATCATGAAAACGGACATTTATTGGAAATATGCATCTTTTGATATAAATAAACACATAGGAAATTACTTATTCAAATTATCACATTTTAGAAGCCATATTATAGTGAGCTACTTCACTCTACAGTGAACTCCTTCACTGTTACAGTGAAGTGATTCTAGTTCACATAGGACACTTCCTAGTATGAAATCGTTCTCACTAAAAGCTATCCTAAGATCCACTTAAGCAACACAAAGAGAGACACCCATACATCCTCTCTAAGCATGCCTAAACGATACTCAAGACTACTTAGAGTGAGACATACATACTTACAATACACCAAACACATAACATGTATAATATGACATTCTCCTTACCAAAGCTATCAAAAGACTTACTTAAGTACTCCTAGAAGAGAACGCTCATGCACTCTCTTCAAGGTTACCTAAATAATCCTTTGGACTTCCTAAGTTTAAATCATGCCTACTTAATCAACAAACTTCCCTAACTAGAGTCATTCTCAAGATTTCCCTAGATAAGACATGAAAAGATCATCCTTTATGCCCTCTTCACTCTTTAACTAGGAAATCCTTAAGTCGCTCTAGATTAGGTACTCATTCATTTATATGCTTGCTAACATAAGTCATTATTTCATTAGTTCATTAAGAGACATTCATCACATAAGGACATTCAATTTATGATCTTGGACAAGACCTAGGGACTCTCACTAACATCTTCAAAGGCTATTGTGCAATATGTAGATAGCGTCTCATACCACCACCTAAACTTCCTAAAACTTCTCTAATGTTAATAGGTATCCCACATGATGAGAATATGCAATAACCAACATAGACCATGAGCAAAACATGGAATCCGGAGTTATAACCTAATCCGATGAGGATGTTCTACTTGCCAATGGTAGAACTTGGACACATCCCATGTAGGCACATGGTTAAGGAATATGAAGGGATTACTTTGTATTCTAGCCTCATCCTTTAACTATAACTGATTCCCTTACCATACTCACTCGGTGCTAGCCTTTGTTCTCTTAGAGTAATTCACATTAAAGGTTCATACAAAGGGGTTCCATATCAAGTTCATAACCCAATTAAATTTACCCTACCAAAGAGGTCCCCTAGGGCTGCCTCACAGTGACGACAAAAAGCTCATAATGACTTTCCTAAGGATTGATATAATGTCATTCCAGCTAATCAACCTTAAGCCCATCATTCATTACTAGAAGGATACCATTACGACTTTCGACATCAAGTTTCATAACATTACCACTAGGTTCAAGGTTTCACATAAAGGACCCTCTTAACATAATGAAAGCTCTCATATCATTCATACACTCAAGACTAAGAGGCTTTAGCATCCTAAGTTAAGACATCACATATTCACATTCATACATGCATCAAGTAAGGGACTAAAGTCTACCAAGACAAGACATAACATACTTTACTTTATTACATATATAATATTATTCTTTGAAGCACTTAGGAATGACCCTTATCATCTTTATGTCATCCTATACATTACTATAACATCATCAATATAATCCTTATAGACTCATATAGTCAAGTAGGAACAACCATGCATCAAGTCTAAGACTCTACACATGAACATATAGTCATAGTCTAACATGATCACCTAACAACTTCAATAGAAGAAACAACATACTTTCACATTACTTCACATATAGGTAGATATGATCATACTTCACATAATGAACTACACAAATCATCATATTACTTCAAGTAGTTTGCCGACAAGGCCATGGTCATCATAATGCTTAAAATAACGCTGACAAGGCCACACCATTCACATAACACCGCCACCATAAGTGGTCCATACCAATCACAACATAATTCAAGATCTAAATTACATAAAATAAAGATAATTAGGGCAGAGTACCACCAATCCATTCTCTCCACTTCAATCCATTTCTAAATTACCCAATTCAATACCATAAGGCCCTTACCCATGGCCATGAACATCTATTCAATGCACAAATCATAATGCTAAATGAATCTAGGTTAATTCAATGTAGATTTATCAATCTAAGTCCAATTAGACATCAATTGAGTACAATTCTTACATCATTCAATAGCCCAGAGAAATCTACACTAGAATTCAAAAGCATTAAGTCAATATCAAGTAACCCATAAATTAGTCAAAAACTAAGGTTCATCAATTACATGGGGTTCATAGGTTAATTGAGTTAAAATCATCTAATTAACAAAAAATTAATCAATAAACAATGATTAAAAACTTTCAATTCAAGAACTCGTGGATAGATCATGAAATAGGACAAGTTCATCTTTGAAAACTTTAGAAAACTTCTTTGAATTTGGGCTCCTTGATGAATAGAGTTTTAAGGATCAAAAATCATACCTCAATGATCTTAATTCTCCAATTTGATGAAGAATCACTACTCAAATCTCCAATCCAAGCTCTTCCTTGAGTTGTGGCTCCAATGGAGTTTTAGAGAATTTTCTAAGATATTTTGGGTTTTGATTTTTGAAGAATGAATTCTACTAAGTGTTAAAGACTTATAAACATATTTAAAATACCCAAAAGTACCCTAAGTAACCTCACTTTCCCTTATTTGGACATTGGGTGAATTTACCAATTCACCCTTCAACTTAACAGTGACTACACGCAGGAGACAGCACCATTAATGGATGGCCACCAACGGACCGTCCCTTAACCAACGGGCCATTATGTTTATCCATGGTTTGGGATTGAGTATGTTCCTTGGTTGCATCTCTCCCACGCCTAACTGTCCACCTATGCCCCCTCACATACGGGGTGTCGATTGCCTCCGTAGGTTGGGCTGATTTTTTACAGCTTGGGCACTCTTGAAGTGTCCTTCCTCAACGACCCTTTGATGGTACTTGGGAATGTTTGACCAGACGTTTTCAACTCAATCATGCTCCTATGTGAATTTAGGATCTATCACATGAATTTCACCCAAAACGAACACGTAAAACTCAACGAAACATGCTTAGACACACAAGGTCATTTGAAGGCAAACCTTTCGAACGTCATTGACGTTCTTGAACATTTGACCTCCAAACTTCACGAAACTTGACACACTGCCTATATACACTATAATAACTCATTTAAGGACCTTATAACCTCATGAATCACACATAAACACATGTGAGACACATAGGTGACTTAGTCATCGAACGTCTCAGTCGTCCCTTGACGTTTGACTTCCAATGCACCTAAACTCTTAGACACTGCCTCAA
Organism: Solanum sitiens; assembly: GCA_016801875.1. Lineage (NCBI taxonomy): Eukaryota > Viridiplantae > Streptophyta > Magnoliopsida > Solanales > Solanaceae > Solanum > Solanum sitiens. The sequence continues at coordinate 2,239,131 of JABWTJ010000331.1, forward strand.
TAACACATTATAGACCTATTTAGGACCTTATACCATAATTAAAACCATGTTATGCTCTAGCTTCACCTAAGTCATTTTTGGGATCTTACAATCTCCCCCACTTCGACAACATTGGTCCTCGAATGACACTTGCCACTCTCCGAACACTTCCAAGAATAGATATTGAATTAGAAGATAATAAACATACTATATAACACATAATCAAGGAAAAAACATCAATTTCACATAATCAAGAAATTCACAACACAACAAGAAACTAGAAGAAAATTCTATAACTCATTATGCTATAAAACTCACATCCTTAATTCCAAATAGCAAAAACTTATTTTATATTCCTTATGATACTCATATACATCAGTTCTAACTACATTACAACAATTTTCGACCAAAGAATGAATTAGTCAATTTCTCAAAATTTTCATAGTGAGCAGGCAAATCTACAGTGAATTGTGTAAATTTTTCAAAAATGTAACTTTTAGGCAATTCATGATAGAGACATGCCAATATGCAAGGTAAAATCATATAAACACCTCTTACAACATAATCATGGCTTCATCAAATACACAATGCAAGAACTAAATGAAATTCAGTTTCAACAAGACTCCTAAATATCATGCACATGCAACATACTTCTAGGATATTTCTAGCACATCTATTTAACCATACTCCCCCAATTAGAAGGAACTCATATCACTAAAGAGAGAAATACAAGGACTTACCAACATCATCATCATCATCATCACCCGGCTTTTCTCCTCTAGTCCGGAGTGCATAGAAACACCTCATATTTTGAGCATCATCTTTTGGAACATTAGGAGCAACTTGCTTACCATCTCTAGTAGGACAATCTCTCACTTTGTGCCCATCTTTTCCACACACGAAGCAACTCCCTTTACCCCTTAGACACTCCCCATAATTCTTCTTTCCACAAGTGAAACATGTAGGCTTGCCATTTTCAGAACCACCTCTTTTTTCAAATTTCATCTTAGGAGCACTAGGTCCATCTTGAGTTTGAGCCCTCTTTTCGAAACTAGGTTGCCCTTGATCACTTGAACCACTTCTCTTCAAGTTTCTAGCAATCCTTCCAAGTTTAGACTCCTCAATAGATTGAGCATACACTATGAGTCTAGCTAAGGTCTTATCATCATGTAGCATAGACATATGACATTCTTATCTCACTAAGTCGGCGACCCTGGTCACAAATCTACTCATTTCATCCCTAGGATTTGACACTAAGGATGGTGCATATCTAGACAACATTGAGAACTTCAAAGAGTACTCCTCAACACTCATATTGCCTTGTTTGAGATTGATAAACTCCTCTACCTTCACTTCCCTCCTCTCACGGGGAAAGTATTTTCCAAGAAAAGCTTCCTTAAATTCTTCACACTCAATAGGACCCGACTCAACCAGACTATTATCCTTTCATTGAGTGTACCAAATTTGAGAAACATCCCTCAATTGATATGAAGCTAACTCCGTCTTCTCCCTATATATAACCCCCATAGCCCTCAACACCTTGTACACACCATCAAGGAACTCTTGGGGATCCTCTCCAACCTTAGAGCCAAGAAAGATAGGAGGATTCATCCTCACAAAGTCTCTCAAATTAGATGTCATAGTGCTCTCCACAACATTCACCCTAGGCTCCATACTCAAATTCGCTTGAGTAGTCACGGCTCGGGCTAAAGCAAGCAAAGCCTCTCTAATATCCCTATTAGACAATTCTGGATAAACCACTGGAACCTCATTACCTTCTTCCACAATAGGGAGTTGATCAACTTGGGAATCTTGAGAACCTTGAGAATCTTGAGCACCTTGAGGAACTTGCTCAACTTACTCAACTTGAGGAGGAGCTTCCTCATTCACCCCTTCCTCTTCCATCCTTCTAGAGGTCATCCTTCTTGTATTCATCTCCTAGAAACACAAGGAAACACATTAAGAAGGATACTCATAACATTTACTCTACGGTATGACATATGATTAGAAAAGAAGGGAAACTCTATTGTCCTATAGCCTCTCACACATATATGTGTCGCGACTCACACCGATGGTCGAGACTCTACTAGACGTGACTTGATGAGACTTTTTGATTCCTAAGACTACTTTCATATCCTATGCTCTAATACCAAGCTTGTCACATCCCGAGACCACACCCTAGAAGTTATGGCACTCTCGGTGTGCAACCGACGTACTCGACCTCTCAGAGGTCTTATACAAGCCCTTTCATATCGTTCATCGCATATACATAGTGAAAAGTAGTGCAGAATTAAAACTTTTCACAAACAATTTCAGTCTTTAAAATCTCTTTTCATATAAAACTCATAGGAAATACTAAGTCTCAATCTCTTCAAAGCTTAGACACAAGAGTACTTGGGCCACGGCCCATACACAATAGAAAAATAGTACTACTAAGTCTAATACAATACTTCAATAAGAGAAATAAAAGACATCTATGCCCTAGAGTCAAATGAGGTCATACTTCAACTTCACTTGAATGGTGCTATGATCCAAGTCTTTCTTCCCAATGCTCCTCACCTATCAACCACTATAGAGATAGATAAAAGCATGGAATTAGTACAACCACATGTACTAAGTATGTCATAATGCATAAAAATCATTAAAACGGACATTTATTGGAAATATCCATCTTTTGATTTAAATATCATAATATCATCATAAGAACAACATTTATCAACTTAGAAACACATAGGAAATCACTTAATCAAATTATCACCTTTCTAGAAGCCATATTACAGTGAGCAGTAAACTCCTTCACTGTTACAGTGAAGTGATTCTAGTTCACATAGTACACTTCCTAGTATGAAATCTTCTCACTAAAAGCTATCCTAAGACTCACTTAAGCAACACAAAGAGAGACCGTCCATACACCCTCTATAAGCATGCCTAAACGATCCTCAAGATTACTTAGAATGAGACATACATACTTACAATACACCAAACACATAACATGTATAATATGACATTCTCCTTACCAAGGCTATCAAAAGACTTACTTAAGTACTCCTAGAAGAGAACGCTCATACACTCTTTTCAAGGTTACCTAAATAATTATTTAGACTTCCTAAGTTTAGATCATGCCTACTTAATCAACCAACTTCCCTAACTAGAGTCATTCTCAAGACTTCCCTATAAAAGACATGAAGAGATCATCCCTTATGCCCTCTTCACACTTTAAATAAGGAATCTTTAAGTCACTCTAGATTAGGTACTCATTCATTTACATGATTTCTAACATAAGTCATTATTTCATTAGTTCATTAAGAGATATTCATCACATAAGGACATTCAAGTTATGGTCTTGGAGAAGACCTAGGGACTCTCACTAACATCTTCAAAACCTATTGTGCAATTTGTTGATAGCGTCTCATACCACCACCTAAACTTCCTAGAATTTCTCTAATGCTAATAGGTATCCCACATGATGAGAATAGCCAATAACCAACATAGACCATGGTAAAAAAACATGGAATCCGGAGTTTTAATCAACTCCGATGAGGGTGTTCTACTTGTCAATGGTAGAACTTGGAAACATCCCATGTAGGCACATGGTTAAAGAATATGAAGGGCTTACTTTGTATTCTAGCCTTATCCTTTAACTATAACTACTTCCGTTACCATACTCACTCGGTGCTAGCCTTTGTTCTCATAGAGTAATTAACATTAAAGGTTCATATAAAGGGGTTCCATATAAAGTTCATAACTCAATTACATTTACCCTACCAAAGAGGTCCCCTAAGGATGCCTTACAATGGTGACAAGAAGCTCATAGTGACTTTCCTAAGGATTTATATGATGTCGTTCCAGCCAATCAACCTTAAGTCCTTCATTCATTACAAGAAGGATACCATTACGGATTTCGACTTCAAGTTTCATAACCTTACCACTAGGTTCAAGGTGGTAGACTTAAGTCCCTTACTTGATGCATGTATGAATGTGAATATGTGATGTTTTGACTTAAGATGCTAAAGTCTCTTAGTGTTGAATGTATGAATGATATGAGACCTTTATTACATATAGAATATTATTCTTTGAAGCACTTAGCAATGACTCTTATCATCTTTATGTCATCCTATACATTATTATAACATCATCAATATAATCATTATAGACTCTTATAGTCAAGTAGGAACAACCATGCATCAACTCTAAGACTACACACATGAACATATAGTCATAGTCTAACATGATCACCTAAAAACTTCAATAGAAGAAACCACATATTTTCATATTACATCACATATAGGTAGATATGATCATACTTGACATAATGAACTACACAAATCATCATATTACTTCAAGTAGTTTGCCGACAACGTCATGATCATCATAATGCTTAAAATAACACCGACAAGGCCACGTCATTCACATAACACCACCCCATAAGTGGTCCATACCAATCACAACATAATTCAAGATCTAAATTACATAAAATAAAGAGAATAAGGGCAGAGTACCACCAATCCATTCTCTCCACTTCAATCCATGTCTAAATCACCCAATTCAATACCATAAGGCCCTTACTCATGACCATGAACATTAACTCAATGCATAAATCACAATACTCAATGAATCTCGGTTAATTCAATGTAGACTTATCAATCTAATTCCAATTAGACATCAATTGAGTACAATTCTTACATCATTCAATAGCCCATAGAAATCTACACAATAATTCATAAGCACTAAGTCAATATCAAGTAACCCACAAATTAGTCAAAAACTAAGGGTCATCAATTACATGGGTTCATAGGTTAATTGACTTAAAATTATCTAATTAAAAAAAATTAAATCAATAAACAATGATTAAAAACCTTTAATGCAAGAACCATGGATAGATCAAGAAATTGGACAAGTTCATCTTTAAAACTTTAGAAAACTTCTTTAAATATGGGATCCTTGATGAATAGAGTTTCAAGGATCAAAAACCATACCTCAATGATGTTAATCTTCCAATTTTGTGAAGAATCACCACTCAAATCTCCAATCCAAGCTCTTCCTTGAGTTTTGGCTCAAAAGGAGTTTTAGAGAATTTTCTAAGATATTTTGGGTTTTGATTTTTGAAGAATGAATTCTTATAAGTGTTAAAGATTTATAAACATACTTAAAATACCCAAAATACACCTAAGTAACCGCCCTTTCCCTTATTTGGAAGTTGGGCCAATATACCAATTCACCCTTCAACTTAACAATGACTGCACGCAGGAGACATGACCATCGACGGATGGCAACCAACAGACCGTCCCTTAACCAATGGACCATTCTTTTTGTCCGTGGTTTGGGCTTGAGGATGGTCCGTGGCTGAATATCTCCCACGCCTAAGTGTCCATCTACGCACCCTCACCTACGGGGCGTCGACTGATCCACTGGGCGTCGATTGCCTCCGTAGGCTGGGCTGGTTTTTGACGGCTTGGGCACTCTTGAAGGGTCCTTCCTCAAAGACCCTTGCATGGTCCTTGGGGATGTTTGACCAAATATTTCAACCCAAACATGATGGTATATGAGTTTAGGACCTCTCACATGAATTTCACCCAAAACGAACATGCAAAACTCAACGAAACATGCTTAGACACACAAGGTCATTTGAAGGCAAACATTTCGAATTTCATGGACGTTCTTGAACGTTTGACCTCCAAACTTCACGAAAATTGACACACTACCTATATACACTATAATAACTCATTTAAGGACCTTATAACCTCATGAATCACACATAAACACATAAAATACATATGAGGCACATAGGTGACTTAGTCGTCGAACGTCTTAGTCGTTCCTTGACGTTTCACTTCCAATGCACCTAAACTCTTAGACACTACGTCAATAACATATTATAGACATATTTAGGACCTTATACTATCATGACAACCATGTTAGGCTCTAGCTTCACCTAAGTCATTTTTGGGATCTTACAGTGATACTACTGCCAACCCTAAGAATGAGGTTGTAGAATGGATTTGTGTCGTGCCACGACGTTAACTAAGGCGCTTCTTAGGAGGCAACAAAATTTTTTATTTGCTTTATTTTTAAGTCGAAATAGTGGTGTGTTGATTTTGAAGGTCAAAGTGTGGAAAGTGATTGACAAGTGAAGAGAGGCGAGCCACAAGTCGAGTCGGCGCATCACCAAAGAGGTCAGTGTGCCAGATTTGATCCGCCGTTTGACCCAAAACAATTTGAAATTGAGTTCTATAAAACTCGGTGAGCCCTTTAAAAACTTCTTTAAATCTTGTAATCTTAAACCATAGCATAAAAAATGATTTTTTAGCCCTTGACAAAGTTCTTTTAGTTTTTTGGCTTTACAAGAAATTTTAGTCCTTAAACATATCTTCATTTTTAAACAGAGATTTAAAAGGGTCATTTTCTTATATTCAAATTGCAATAGGGTGAGAGATCTATGTTTTCAAATTTTTACACTCACCGACTTGAATGATATATCCTTATAAAGAACTAGAAAACCATTTATCTCAAACTCACTTAAAATCCTAGATTTTTCTTTTGGCAACTTACTTCTCTAGAGTTTCAAATAGAAAACATTACATGCGATAAGGATGTCATAAATCCATCAATGAATTTATTATAGTTCAATAAATAAATCTTCAAAAAAATCAAACCTAAAGTAGTTGAATCTACACATATATAAGTTTTAAAATATGTTTGTAGAAACAGACAGAGAAACAAGAAAATGAGATCTCTGTGTCTACTTACAATTTAAATTTAAAAAAATATCATTTTCAGATCTCTTATGTGTAAAAGAGAAAATTATATCTCCGCCACAGAAATTTATATCTCATACATAGATAACTCCAAAAATGTAACTTGTGGTCCAAAAAAGTAAAAAAAACTCGGCTTTGAGCATACCTTGAAAATAAAATCGAAAGCTTTCAAAACAAATCAGTAATTCTGATCTTTTCTCTTTTTGTTAAATTTTTTTGCATTTGATGGTCATTTATAGAATTTAAACTTTAGTAAAAATTGCTATATAGAAATGGTACTAAATAAAAAAGCAAATAATTATACTTTTATACTTCGATTTTCTTTCAGTTGTTATTCTTATCCAATTATCATATATTTGGATTAAAAAAAGAAATCAACATTAATAATTCATTTAATAGTCATAAATGTGTCATTGAACTTTTAAAAAAGACTCATCTATGTTATTCATTTAAAATTTGGCTCATCTATGTCATTTTCATTTGACAAGAGTCTCATCTATTAATAGTTTGGATCATCTATGTAGTTTTAAGAACAAAGAATAAAATAGTTTGGATCATCTTTGTAGTTTCAGTTAACAAATAATGACATGGATGAGCCTTTTCTCAAACAGAAATAACATAGACGAGCTAAACTTTTGGGGGATGACATAAATAAGTCTTCTCTGAAAGTGTGATAGCATATTTGAGCCTTTTACCGTTACTAGATAACACTTGGAATTTTGATTTTGTTACCAAATTTCATCAGAGTTATCTTGGCATAATTATCATCCTATATAAGGCAATTGTTGTAGGAAATATGGAAGGAAAAACTAGGAAAAACTATCTTTAGAGAATGCTCAAGTTTATTATAGGCTACTTAAGTCCACTTTGAGAAGATTACAATCATCAACTACATCACTATTTATACTACTCAAAATAGAAAACAAAAAGTCTGGCACAATTAACTAGATACATGTATCACAAATCACTAGATACATGCATTACAAAATCCTAAAAGACTTCTTGAGAAACTAAGAGATAATATTTTACTTGGAAGTGTTGTGGTGAAGAAGTCAGGAAGTTGTTCTCATGTCCGGAAATAATTGCAACTGAATTTTGCCTTTCTCCTGTGTTTTTGAATATATCGTTTCTGATTGAGTTTGATTTTGCAAATCCACTTTAGACTTACAACTTCTCTTTCTATGGGTATAGCCACACACTCCCAAGTATTATTTTTCTCAATCTTCCGAATTTTTTCTCCAAGGCTTTCTTCCACACATCATGCTTTATTGCCTTCTCATAACTTTCTTTCTTAATACCGACAAAGTTTCATCATTGATAAATGTCACTCAACATTTTTATTCCTCTTGGAAGTGGTTCTTCATCGTCTGAATATGAGATTTCTCCTCCTCGAGGGACATCTTCCTCTTCCTCTTTTTGATTTGACACATCTAAAGATATGATAGAAGTATTATCTACCTTATTCTTAGTATGTATTCGAGAAAGGTCTAGCACCATGTCTTTTTGCTTGAGAAGTTTTTAACCATGAAAACTCATGTGGCAAAATCTTTCGTGCCAAAGCCATGAATCATCTACAACTTCATTTTTGAATGCATTCTAATAAAATTGTAAATAAATTTTCTTTTTATCATTATACTTCAACAATGACTTGATTTGGCTCAATTTTATCATAAATCTTTCAATAATTATCTCTAAACATAAGAGAATAACCATTTTCCATGAGTTGACCAACACTAAGAAAATTTTCTTTCAAGTAAGGAACATAAAGAACATCATGAATTTGCTTACCACTCCCTTTCATGTTGATTGAAGTGGTACCTTTACCTTTTGCATCAACTACGACTCCATTCCACATTCTCACTTTAGTAGTAATGCTATTATTAACTGAGAGGAAAACTTTTTCATCTCCAGTCATCTCACACTATCAACATACCATTCATTGCTTTTTGCTAAAAGATCACATTGAGAAGCAAAGAAAAGGTTTTCTTCCATTTCTTCCTCCTGTTCTTTATAGAAATTTTTTTGCTCCTGTTGCTTGTGCCAACATTCTCAATGTGGCCAAATTTTTTGCAAAGAGTTACATTGGGTTTGCCTTTGTGCCAATATTTTTTTGCATTGTGATTAGTTCTTTTTCAAATTTTACAAAAAAAAAGTAGTACTTTTCTCACCTTTTTCTTCAACTTTCTTAGAAGAATCATCATGATCCTGCTTCTTTTTTGGATTGTAATTCTTATTTTCTTTATTTTTTTAGGACTTTTGAGAATTCTCATTTGTTCTGGATAGGAAAGTCGTCTCTTTGGGTTGATTTTCAAGAAAAAACCTTCACTTCTCATGTGCACGAAATGATCCGACTAGCTCTTTGATAGAATGCTTAGAAAGATCTTTCGTCTCCTGAGTGATAGCAACAATTTACTCATAATTTTGTGTGACACTAATTAGAATCTTTTCCACAACTTGTTGGTCAAAAATTGTATCACTATGATTTCTCATTTCATTAACAATATTCATCACTCTTGTGGAATATTCATCTATTTTTTCAGATTCTATCATCTTCAAATTTTGAAACTCTCTTCTAAGAGTTTGAAGATTTATAGTGCCTACCTTTTGGTCACCATACACTTCGATTTCCAAAGACTCCCAAGCTTGCTTTGCCGTCTCACAAGTAGCAATTTTTGCAAAATATGCTCTTGAGACTCCCATTTGGATATTGCTCAAGGCTTTTGCATCTTGACGGTACTTAGCCTCAAGATTTTCATCTCTGCTACTGAAATTTCACCATTGTTTTCTGCTCTTCATAGACATTTATAACAATAGTCCACAAACCTTCTACTTTTAGATATGTTGTCATTCTTATCTTCCAGTATTCAAAATCGGTTCCATTAAGAAATGAAGTAAGAACAATTGAACAATCAGCACCTTCATTAGTTTGAGATTCCATATTTTGTTTTCCAACTAAACCCAAATTAAGAACGAAAACCTGCTCTTGATACCAATTTATAGGAAATATGGAAGGAAAATATTATCTTTAGCGAATGCTCAACTTTATTATAGGCTACTTAAGGCCACTTGAAATGTTACAATCATCAACTATATCACTATTTAAACTACTCAAAATACAAAATAATAAGTCTTGCACAATTAACTCGATACATGTATCACAAATTACTAGATACATGTATTAAAAAATCCTAAAAGACTTCTTAAGAAACTACGAGACAATATTGAAAAACTAAACATCAAGGTGTGAAGTGAATGCATTAATTCCAACAATTGTAGTATCAATACGGGGTAAATTTCACATATAATGACATAACTACCACATTGACACGTTTCATGAATGGCTTTTATTATCGAGATGTATAACGACAGTAACGAGGTTACTGTCTCCTTTGACGCAGTAACAACAGTCAAGTATCCAAATGTACTATAAAAAAAAAGAGAAACTGGAAGCATAAGCTCAATCAGCAAAACAAAGTTGATCTTGATTGGGTTGTTTTTCTTTAGTGGTGCTTCAGGATGTTATTCAAAGCATTAGGACCTCTTATTTCAATGGAAGCCTCGTCATACGCCAAAACATCTTCTAAAGCAGTTTCAAAAGTTCCCAACCAAAGTCGAGTTTTCTTTCTTGTATCTCGGATCTCTGCTTCCCACTTGCCTCATTTTCACCCTCTAACCCTCCTGTATTTATTCACATCTTCTTGCATCAAATTTGAATCTTTCTTCTCTTTGGACTTCTTCTTTTAATTGACCTTGGTACTTCAATTCTCGATGATGATTTCCGTTACACAAGTCTTTTCATGTCCCTCAGACTTCTCTTCTTCAACCTTCTCCTCCTCGTCACTAGGCGAGTATGTTGTGTCATGGTCCGGCACGTGAAATACGTACATGACACGGAAAGAATTGGGAAATTTTTCCCACTTGTTTGCTTGATTTTTCGACTATGTCAATTTCTGAGGGGTTTACGGCTCCATTTTTTACCTGAAGCTCTTCCTTGGATGCCATTGCTTCATGAAAAGGAAAAAAAAGGTGCATCAGACGGAACATGCATACACTTCATATATCATATATGATTAGAAATTCTTTTATCAATATGAGGTGATCATACCCTATATCTCTTCAGATGTTTTTCGAATAAATTTAGAATAAAATAGAAATAAAACTGCTCACTCTAAGAAAACAATTTTAGTACCTCTTAATTCAATAGATGCCTTACCATAAGCCAAAACAACTTCTTCAACAGTCTCAAAAGTGCTCAACAAAAGTCGAGTTTTGTTTTTTGTGTCTAGAATTTCTGCAGCCCATTTTCCCCATCTCCGTTGTCTAACTCCTTTGTATTTTTTTGTATTTTCTTGGAACAACTTTATCTATTTCTTCTCTTTGGACACTCCCTTTGTCCTAATTTATGATCACAATTTTAAAAATCTATCTCGACGTTCATACTTTACCATATAAATCATTATTAAGAATAAAAATGTTCAGGTGCTTTCAGTGAAAAATCTGTTTTGGTCTATTCAACAAAATGAATTTGTTTCTATTGCCACGCCAAAATATAGCCCAAAAATGTGTACCCTGTGATTATATTTGTCATATGAGGACATCTCTATTTACTTGATCGTGTGTGAAAGTAAAGCATAATTATTAATAATTTAAAAAGAATAATGGTATCACCTTAATCCATTTTAAGAATGACTTTATATTTAGTGAGAACTATAGAAAATTAACCTAAACGTGCAACTAATCTATTAATGAAGAAAATGAGTAACAATCTATGTTTGATATAAAACAACGTAATAAATAACTTTGATCAAATTTCTATTTCAAGCTCCTCATGATATGTTAAGAGAGCCAAGAAGTAGTTGCTTCATGTAAGTTGAACAAATAAAGTAACTAAACATATATGGAGTTGCATGCCTATTGTCTTCTTAGTAGTGGGTATGGTTTCTTTCCTTCGGTTGTAGCTCGAGAATATTTGTCAAAGCATTAGCACCTTTTATTTCAATTGCTGCCTTGTTATAAACTAAAGCAGCTTCATTCACATTATCAAGACTTCCGAACCAACATTGTTTATTCATTCTTACATCTCGAGTCTCTGTACCCCATCTTCTCCATTTTCTTTGTCTAACTCCCCTGTAGTTCTTTACATTTTCTTGGTGCAGTTTCGTATCTTTTTTTCTCTTTGGACGATATCGTCTTTGAAGTGACCTTGGCCTTTCCATTTTTGAAGATAATTTCTTTACAAATTCTTTATGTCGATTGGACTTCTCCCCTTGAAGATTTTTCTTCTCATCACTAAATGAGTATGCGGTATCATTGTCCGTTGTTTGAATACGCTCAACATGTGGCAAGACAAGTTACAACCAAACGTTCACCTATTAATTTATTTTTTTCCTCTGGATGCTTTTGAGGGTTTTTTGAGTACCTCATTGTCGTAAAACTCATCTTTAAAAGTCATTTCTTCTTGAAAGAGAACAAACAAGAAATCACAAAAAGTACATTCAATCAGGCATGCATATACACTTCATTAATAGGCATGTATATACACTTCATTAATAATAAAATTATTTTTATTTATGTACTCTCTCTGTCAACTTGATTGTCTGATTTGCACCTAGCACAAGTTTAAGAAAATAAACAAATTTAAATTCAAATTGTAACCTCCGAAATTCAATATTATAAGGATAAAAAGAAAATAAAAGAAATATTTTCTTAGTCTGAATTTAAGTGGTTTTTCGAGGTTTTTGAGTTAAACATATTTTGACAGTGGATTTTTAATATAGTAATTTTTACTAAACTGTTGGAAATATAATTTTATTTGAAAACCTTATAGATTTCATACCTGAATATACCATCTCATTTTGAAAAAAATGACCATCGATGTCTTAAATATCCCATATAAATTGAAATAGAGACCTATTAAAGGACATGTTTTCCAAATATACTTGATTCGTTTTCAAGGATGAGCATACATATATGAAAGTTCTACTAAATATCTTTGGAAGGAAATGAGTTATCTTGCCTTTTACCAATTTCGTTTTTTTAAAAAGGATTGTCTTTTCACGTCTCTTAGGTGCAAAAAATAAAAATTTCACAAGGTTATTAAAGTAAAAGCAATTTGTATATGGTAGAAAATAATTTTCGCCTGTTTATATCCACTTTCACGAATAAAGACTCCATAATTTAAATGAAATAAGATCTCTTGCCCTTTTACAACATAAATACAAGAAAATATCATTTTTCAAATTTCCAATGTATAAAAATGAAGATCTTTAAAACTAAAATATCTCTTATTTATAAAAAAAGCTATAAACTAAAAAGAATTTTGGAAAGGACTAGAAAATTATCTCTCCCAAACTCACTTAAAATCCTAGATTCACTTTTGTTATGTTATTTGTCTAGAATTTCAAGTAGAAAATTGTCAGGACTCAAAAATGAACGTAATGACACTCGTTTTATCCCACCAAGACAAGTCAGCCTAAAACTCAGTCTTCACGATAAAATGTGAAAATTTATAATCAACTTAAAAAAAAAAAATTGTACGTGTACAAGTATCTAATGTCTTATAACAAAATTAAAAGAAAATATAAGTCTTAAATTACATTGTTTCTAGAACAGAACAAGATTATAATTAAGGAGGAAGAAGGTCCGCTGAAATAACAAGCAACTACCTCACAAACCTCCAAAAGAAGCCTCAGACAAGGAAAAGAGAAAATATCACAATGGTTCGGGCTAGTAACCTACAAAAAATGTAGTAGCAAGGGGTGAGTAGCAAACCACACGATACTCATCAAAGTAACTTCTAAACACAAGTGAAGGAAATAGAATTGGGGTAATCCTTACACCCCAATCAAACCTCCACAACTATAACCTGTATCAAACAAGCCCAAACTAATATTTCAAAATTTGTATAGCAACCAGTTCAACAACAACACTGTAACAATTACTTATCATCAACAACAAGCTTAATATTCATCAATCACAAATATAATCTGCATAAAATCAGTCCAACCTAACAGTTCACAATTTACAAAACACACAACTCAACACCAACACTTTAACAATTATATATCCTAAATATTAAACTCATTATTCATCAATCATAACTTCCACAGAAAGACACTCACAAGATCAAGTTCATCAATGATAAAGTTGTGCAATGCAATGAAATGCAATGTCAAATATAATAACTGTCTATGAAATTGAATTGATTTATATAACAATACAATCATGATACAACATCAACAACGAATCAATAAGCCTTTCACAATCATTCTCAACACATTACACACCAACAATTAATGACAATGCTATTTACTACCCATTTTTCATCGTTAGAATTATTCAACATGGACAACTCAATCCATCACCAATTCCCATTACTCTCCAACACATTCCACAAGGAAATACATGACTCTATGCACTAAAGAAGGGTTTAAAAATTCACCTACCTTAAATAACCGAATAATCACTCCGAGACTTGCGTCTCCTCTTTTCGTTAAGATTTCAAAACAATGGAATCTATTCAAGTACATATTCACAATAAGATTTTAAAACTAACGAGACCCACATTACTATGTCTTTAGCCTTGACCTAAAAATTCACTGAAATTTATGATCAAGTTTGTAAATCTTGTTGCTAATTAACATTTCAACTATCATATTTTTCATGTTTCAAGTTCAGAATTAAATCTGAATTCATCAACTATTATAATCTAATGGTATTGACATAATACCATGTCGGGGTAAATAGGCTGAAAAACTTTAAGGAGAAACAAAGGCTCGAAGGTTAAGAGAATTGTATGTTTAATTCTTTTCTATTTTTCAGTATATGAAATAACTTGAAAGTACAACTTTATAACAAACTACTAAGTCACTGAATGAACACTACTTTCATTAATTAAACAACTAATTACTAACCAAAGCACAACTAGAAAGTACTGAACCATGATAAACATATTTGCTAAGAACTAGTCCTAGAATAGAGGACACTACTAACAAACTTCATTAACCTGGTCATACTTTGAATCAGTATTCAATATACCATATACCTAATATTTAATTACGTATACCAATATATCAAACCTTGAAATTTAATATGGCATTAACAAGAAAATCACAGAAACATCGAAGTAAATTACGATACAAAACTAACGAGAACACTTCTTGTTTTAAAACCTTATATTGAGGAACCATACATTTCTATTAATTAATTTATTATCATTACCTAATCATGACATTAATCATTACATAATGATTGTTCACTAACACCATCGTTCTGCATTTTTAAAAAAGAACCTGTAGATTAAATATTTCCATTCTTCTAAATCAAAACCCACTAAATTGTTTCCTAGTTTCTATGACGAGGACCTATTAAAATATAAAGTAATTAATTATACAATCCAATAGTGCAGTAATCAATTCTATTATAGAGTAATCTCAACGTGTGACTAGTTGAATTTAATATTTATCCATTCAATACCTATAAATTGAATAAGTATTCATGGCATCAAAGTTGAATTCTAGAGTAGCATTAATTTTACCTTACAATAATGAATACTTTGGGCATTGGTGATTGGCGGCAACGGATAGAGAACCTTAGCAAAGCAAGACAATAATTTTGTAGAAAATGAGACCTTAAATATATATGTTCCAAAAGGTATAGGGTCTTAAACAAGTTTCAGACTTAGCTCATTATTATATACTCAATTAATTATCTATCAATTAATTAAGAATAATTATCGAATAATTCAAATTTTTCAACCAACTTCACCGACCAATCATAAATGACTCAAGCAAACTATTGGGAGTGGTAAAATGGTAATTTTATAAAATTTTTCAAAAATGACCTTGCGGGTGATGACAAAATGTACCTACAGTCCATCATGAATTTCATATGTTGAGGTGATTTCAATGAAAGACTACTTTCGTCTATTGAACCTCATAAATTTGTTTCTAGTGTCACGCCAAAATCAAGCTAAAAATGCGTACCATGTGACTTTGTATATATTTGTCTTATTGGGGCGTCTCTATTTAGTTAAGCATGTTTGAAACTAAAGCATAATTATTATTAATTTGATAAGAAAAATGGTATCATCCTATCCATTTTAAGAATGAATTTACATTTAGTGAGAAGTGTACAAAATTGACCTAATGCAACTAATCTAATTAATGAAGAAAATGAGTACCAATTTATGTTTGATATAAGAAAAAACGCAATGAGTAACTCTAATGAAATTTCTATGTCAAGCTCCTCGTGTAAATAATTTAGCTTTTCAGAAAATTTTCAAATGAACTATTTAACTGAAATCTTTCAATTACTTATTTTCGATTTATGTTAAACTATATTGAACATTTTTGTTGCATTAGAAATATATTGTCTAAATATTTTTAATAACCCAAGGGTGCTTGTCTAGCAAAAGTGTGATTTTTAGATAGTGTTTTTTTAGAAAATCTTTACATGGAATACAACAAAAACAACTCCACATCATCAATACACACATCATACTTATTAATTGCCTCCAATTGATTAGTTCAACAACAACAAGAACATATATGGTGTAATTTCACAAAAAGAGATTGGAGAGGATAAACCTATGAAAACTTGAACCAATAAAGTAACTAAACATATATGGAGTTGCATGCCTTTTGTCTTCCTTAATGGTGGATGGGGTCGCTTTCCTTCACTGGCGGCTTAAGAATGTTTGTCAAAGCATTTGGACCTTTTATTTCAATGGCTGCCTTGTCATAAGCCAAAGCAGCTTCATCCGCAGTGGCAAAACTTCCCAACCAACGTCGTTTATTCATTCTTACATCTCGAATCTCTGCAATCCATCTTCCCCATTTTCGTTGTCTAACTCCCCTGTACTTCTTTACATTTTCTTGGTGCAGAGTTGTATCTTCTTTCTGTTTCGAGGATACCATCTTTGAAGTGACCTTGGTCTTTCCATTTTCGATGATAATTTCTTTACAAATCCTTTTTTGTCGTTTGGAATTCTCTAGATGAGTCTGTGGCATCATTGTCCGTTATGTAAATACGTACAACACGTTGCAAGACCACAGAACAATCGCCCATTAGATTGGTTTTTTTCCCTCTGGCAACTTTTGAGGATTTTTTGACTACCTCATTTTCTTGAAGCTCATAAGACATTGCTTCAAGAAAGAGAACAAACAAAAAAGCACAATAAGTCCATCAAATCAGGCATGTATATATGCTTCAACAATGATCAAATTATTTTTATTTATGTACTCTATATGTCAACTTGATTATCTGATTTTGATCTAGCACATAAAGTTTTAGACTTTGCTCATTATTATCAACTCAATTAATTACTTGTCTATTACCCGCCAATTAATTAAATAAAATTATCGAATTGCTCAAAATTTTCAACCAACTTTCCCGACCAATCATCAATGACCCATGTCTCATGAAAGGATGTCCTTGACAATAAATTCATGTCCAAGTTACTCTAGCACTTTATACTTTCTAGAACTTATATGGTAGGTTAGGTGAGTATGGATCTTTCACCACAAATATACCTATTAGACTTCTATCACCTTACCTTTACCCTCAAAGCCCTATTGATTCAACATCCTTGACTACAAGCCTTACTTTCAAGCCCACAATCATCAATTACCCCTAGATTCTGAGGCATTCTAATCACATTCTTTATTACCATGTGCATCTAGTCATAGTAATCTAAAGGTTCAAATTGTATGCTTTACAAGTCAAGATCCATCATACACAATAAAGTCTAGTTTAATTCATGTCTATATATTCCCCAATTCTGAACCATTACTACAAATAACATTAATTTTAGAAGATCAATTCTAATTCTTCAATTTCACCTCTCCTGGTATAAACTCCCAAAATATAAAATTCATCAAATAGATTAGGGTTTACCATTGAAATCACATAAATTCATCATAATATCATAATTAAATGTCAATTAAATCATAATTAAGTATCATCAACTTGATTGGAATCAAAGTTTAACACAACCCACAACGAAGGAAGAAACCCTAGCTAGAATTGTGTTTTGACTTCACAATTGGGGGGGGGGGGAAACTTTGGGGATCTATGGGTGGAAGAACCATATATAAATAATATAACATACCTTAATTCAAATCCCTAACACAAGAATGAAACAATGGAGGAAATCTGCCCGTCTAAGTTCTGTTCTTCTTCTTCTTCTTCACTTCTAGAGAGTGAATTATTTGGATAGAACTTGGGTTCGTTTTGAGGTCTTGGAAGAATGATTTAATTCAATTATTTTAGGGGTATATTAGTCTTATATAGGTGGTTTAATAAACAAACTAACGGACCTCCCTTAACCCCTAACTAATTACCAATTAACCCCTATGCCTCCAGCTTAAAAACTAAACTCTAAATCTTACCCCACGCAGAAACCCCCCCAACCACGGACCGTGGATGGGTCTACGGATATTTTTGCACCCTTGTGGGTGGTGAACTAAGGCTAAAAATTGTAGAAAACTGCAGGACTTGGCCTATGACCCCAACCCACGGGGCGTGGGTCCATCTACTTGTAGTAGATGGCTTCGTAGTTGGCTACTTTTTGACTGCTTTTGGGGCTATTTTAAGGGTCCTCCTCAAGGACCCCTTGGGTAGTCCTTGGTGGTCATACTTTGACGGCCTAACCCTAAAAACCTCATTCTAAGTAGGAGAATCATTTTTACGATTTTAACAATCATACCAAACTCTAAAACTCTAGAACAAGGCTCTAGAACTTTCTAGTTTAGTTCACTAGTTTCTGAGACATAACAATATCTTTCCCTTGCGATCATTCATCCTCCAATTATGATTCTAAACACGTATTTATGTCACATCTCTAAACTTGCAGCCCATCATGCATGCAATACATGGAAATGCATACAATCAAGGAAGAAAAATTTAATTCCAAGATAAACATATTTAATGCAACACAAGGGAGTAGGAACTACTTCTAACAACTCAAAATGTGTGAACTACATTTACTCATTTCAAGGAGGAACTACATTCTCTTAACTAAAACATGATCAACACACTCATGGATCCTAAATGCAATTTACTCTCAAAAATCCTTTATTAAAGGAGGAATCTTTCAACTCCTAACTAAGGTATGTTAATTAGTTCATCTTATGAAGTTTATATGCAATTCCACTCAAATGCAACACAACTGAGCCAAAACAATCTGTATAAGTCTTTTCTATCAAGATCTAAGATTTTTTCATGAACTTGCACATAAGGGAATCATGTCAACAGATAAACACACAATAACCTTTCTTTATGAGACATTATTCCCCCTTGGTAGTAAGCCCATAATCTCACTTCTATACATCATTCATGCTAAAAATAACTCCAAGCTCCAACATAACAAGTCAGAAAAGACACGAAATCCAAAAATTAATAAACAATAAAAAAAATACCGGAAGCAACTTGAGGATATTACTCTTGATCTTCTCTAGATTGGAGAGCATAAAACCTATACTTCTTAAGAGCACTCTTATCTGGACCACTAGAGCAAACTTTATTATCCTCCCTTCACTTACCCTTAAGAACTGGTCAATCTCTAGTTTGGTTCCCATCCTTTCCACACCCATAGCAACCATTCATGCAAGTTAGGCACTTACTGATGAGTCCATGATTTTGACTCATTAGGGCTTTATTTTAATAGATTTAGTCTCAAAGGCATATTTTGTATCAATGTAAATCCTTGAATTTCAGGTATTTGGATTGAGTAACAAAGCATGAACATTAATGAGCACAAACGAATAAGGCATCCGAAAGAATGAAGAATAGAGGCCTGATGATCGCCTATCTCATTGGGCAAGTCTCTGAATGGACATGGTCTCGCCTAAAGTTCTAGTGTGCAAATCCCTCTAGGAGAAAATCAAGTCGGTGATAGAAAAGAGTAGTCGGCGAGTCGGCGAACGATTCCACGATGCAGTCGCCCAAAGTTACAAATTTGAAGATACTGAAGGCCAAAGCAAAAAGGCGATGGAATTGACCAAATGGCTTATCACCGAGTGAATCAGCGACCCAATTAATTGCGCTGAATGATCCTTCACAACGTTTTTTTTGCAACCATAAATACATTTTTTTAGTATTTAGTAATGTATCGATTGATCTATCGTTCTATCTAGGTTTTAGTCTAGAATAATAATTATCAGCTTGGGAGTTTGGAACGGAGTTTTGCGAAAATATTTTCCTTAGCTTTAAAGATTTGAAGATTGCCATTTCTGAGAAATTGGAAGTGGGTGTTGAAGATTCGTCAAATTAGACCTTTGTAAAAAGGAAATAAATCTTACCCAGTTGATGGAAACACAATTTGGTAACAACTTCTATCTTTTTATGATATCTAGCTAAAACTCTAATTCTTGGAGTGTGATTATGTTAAGATGGGTTGATTTAGCTACAATGTATTATTGAATGATAGTTTAAATGTTGTTTAAAAGTGACCCCATTCAGTAATTTTGGGTTAATGTTAAGGGTTGTAGTTGCAAAAGCAACTGTACCTTCATGTTTTTGGCTTGCCTGAGAGAGATGTTTTAAAATCAAGATTACTAATTTGATGGTATATGGGTATTGGGTTTTCATGGGTTCAGCTCAAGATAGTGCATCTTAAACCCTCTTATGTATATTCAACTCAATAGAGTGAATGGACTAAAATATAGTTTGTTCTTAATTGTTGTTTCTTGGCGTTCGAGAGAATTAAATTTAATTTGGGGTAAATTTTTCAAGAGAATGTTTATTCTTACTAGAGTCTAGCTTAGTCACATGATTACAACTAATTACTATTAGTTGCATTTACCTAGTTGTCTACCTTAGCCTATAATCCAATCACATCCTAAAAACCCGTGTCATTATTTTCTTATACGTGTTATTTGCTATTGTAGTTGATAATTACAATCAAAACCCCTTGTTATTTGACACTTAATTCACCCCAAACTTTGAACCATGCTTTTATTCGTAAGTGTTTTGACCTATGATTGACTTGAGTATATTTGTACTTGGTTATTGATTCTAAAATACGTACCATTCCATGTGGGACTCGACCCCAACTCACTTAGTTGGCTTATATTACAAATTAGTAATAGTGGACACTTAGTATTGGATGAAGTGTCCTCACACCTAAAGTCAAAATGGCCCCGCTGGGAGTGGTGTTGTTTGAGAATCTTTAGTTAAGTTGAATGTTGTTCTTGTTAGTTATAGTTGAACTTACTTGATTTTAGTTTTGTTTTGCCAATTTGTGCTTGAAACAAAATGGAAGCAATGGTATCCATGTGGACACCAAGACAACATCAGAAACCTCAATGATGTCAACGAACCTAATGTTAATTAGCCTATCTTATGGGTGGTATTGGTTCCATTCGTTTACCTCCGGCCGAAGGAAATGTGGTGTTTCACATCACAAGTACTATGTTGTAACTTTTGCAATTGAAGGAGCTATTCGGTTGTTTGAGACATAAGGATCCCCATGAGCATATTAGAAACTTCGTGGATGTATGTGGACCGTTCTCCTTCAAGAACATATCCCAAGAGTCGGTCCAGTTGAGGTTTTTCCCATTCTCTTTGATGGGAGAAGCATGCTAGTGGCTAGCGGAGTTGCCACGTGAATCAATCACTTCATGGGAGGAGTTAGTCACTGCATTAAATGTTTCCCTCATTCGAAGATGATGACTCTTTGGGATATCATTAAGAATTTCAAGAGTTTGGAAAGTGAGCCAATTCATGAAACTTGGTTAAGATTTAAGAAGTTGGTGCTCCAACGCCCTACTCATGGACTGCCCGACAACATATTGTTGTAGTATTTTTATCGGAGCCTTTTCTCGGTAAACAAGGTTGTTGCTGACAAAATTTCTCTGGAAATTTGATACAACAACCTTATGTGATAGCATCTCATCTCCTGGATGGCATGAGCACTATAAATCGGGCTTGGTACACCATGAAGACCATGTATCCTCTCTCATATATAAAATGACTATGGAACAGCATGAGAAAGACAAAGAAAGGGACCAGAACATGGCAAAGATCATGACACAACTTGACATGTTGTCTAAAATATCATGGGAGTTGGTGCTTGAAATGTCAATGTCGTGGGCTTCGGGTGTGTTAATTTGGATGTGTCCATGTTTGAGGAATTATATAATGAAGAGGTGAGTTTCGTATCCAACCAAGGTGTTATTTATCGTTCAAACTACCCTAGGCAGGGTGGTAATCAAGGTTGGAATAGGGATGAAGGCTGGAAGAATTGTGACCAATAATTAAGTGACTGAAATCCCAATTGGAATGAAGGGGAGAAGGATAGGTATGTGCCTCCCCACGAGCGTCAAAATCCAAAGGATTTGGAAGGTGGCCGTTCTGAGTATATGCTTTCTCGTATCCTCAACAAATTTAAAGGGCCCGACAAAATTTTGAAAGAAATGAAATAAGATGTGCCGACCCTTAGCCAGACTGCTACTTCCCCCGCAAAACACCATTTTGTGCACTTATAATAAAAGAGTGAATTTTAAGAATCTGTATCGATCAAGTATATTGAGACCCAAATTGGTCATATCTCGTCTCATTTGATCCCGAGACAACAAGGGTTTTTTCCTAGTGATACTACTGCTAACCCAAAGAATGAGGTTTGAGAATGGATTTGTGTTGTGTCACAACGTTAACTAAGGCGCTTCTAAGGAGGCAACCAAAGTTTTAATATGCTTTCTTTTTAAGTCAAAATAGTGGTGTGTTGATTGTGCAAGTCAAAGTATGGAAAGTGATTGACAAGTGAAGAGAGGCGAGCCACAAGTCAAGTCGGTGCATCACCGAAGAGGTCAGTGTGCCCAATTTGATCCACCGTTTGACCCAAAACAATTTGAAATTGAGTTCTTAAAACTCCGTGAGCCCTTTACAAACTTCTTTAAATCTTGTTAGCTTAAACCATAGCATTAAAAATGATTTTTTAGCCCTTGACAAAGTTCTTTTAGTTTTTTGGCTTTACAAGAAATTTTGTCCTTAAACATAAGAGATCTTTATTTTTAAATAGAAGATATTTAAAATAACCATTTTCTTATATTCAAATTGTAATAGGGTGAGAGATCTAAGTTTTCAAATTTTTACACTCAGCGACTTCAATTATATATCCTTATAAAGAACTAGAAAACCATTTCCCTCAAACTCACTTAAAATCCTTGATTTTTATTTTGGCAAGTTACTTCTCTAGAGTTTCAAATAAAAAACATTCCACCCGATAAGGATGTCATAAATCAATCAATGATTTTCTTATAATTCAATAGATAAATCTTAAAAAAAAAATACAAACCTAAAGTAGTTGAATCTACACATATATAAGTTTTAAAATGTGTTTGTAGAAACAGACAGAGAAACAAGGAAATGAGTGTGTCTACGTACATTCTAAATTTAAAAAAATGTCGTTTTTCAGATCTCTTGTGTGTAAAAGTAAAAATTAAATTCACATGACACACATAGATAACTCCAAAAATGTTAGTTGTGGTCCAGAAAAGTAAAAAAAACTCGGATTTGAGCATACCTTGAAAATAAAATCAAAAGCTCTCAAACAAATCAGTAATTCTGATCTTTTTTCTTTTCTTTTTTAATTTTTTTGCTTTTGATGGTCATTTATATAACTTAACTTTAGTAATAATTTCTATATAGAAATGGTTAGAAATAAAAAGGCAAATAATTTTACTTTTATACTTTGATTTTCTTCGAGTTGTCATTCTTATCCATTATCATATGTTTGGACTAAAAAAAAGAAATCAACATTAATAAGTCACTAAATAGTCATAAATCTGTCATTGAACTTTTATAAAAGACTCATCTATTTTATCCGTTTAATATGTGGCTCATCTATGTAATTTTCATTTGACAAGTGGCTCATCTATGTCTATATTTGTTAACGGAGAAAAGTTTCGATTATGAAAAACCATTTTTTACACATGGTCAATTATGATTCAGTCATTTCATTAATTAAATTATTATTTTAAGAACAAGGGATAAAATATGTCATCGAATATTGAGAAAATGTTCGTCTATGTCATCTGTTAATAGTTTGGATCATCTATGTAAGTTCAGTTAACAAATAATGATATGGATGAGCTTTTTCTCAAAAAGAAATAACATAAATGAGCTAATCTTTTGACGGATGACATAAATAAGTCTTCTCTGAAAGTGTGATGGCATATTTGAGCCTTTTTCTGTTACTAGATAACACTTGGAATTTTGATTTTGTTAGCAAATTTCATTAGAGTTATCTTAGCATAATTATCTTCCTATATAGGGCAATTGTAGTCGGAAATATGGAAGGAAAATACTATCTTTAGAGAATGCTCAAGTTTATTATAGGCTACTTAAGTCCACTTTGAGATGATTACAATCATCAACTACATCATTATTTATACTACTCAAAATAGAAAACAAAAAGTCCTGCACAATTAACTAGATACATGTATCACAAATTACTAGGTACATGCATTACAAAATCCTAAAATACTTCTTGAGAAACTAAAAGACAATATTAAAATACTAAACATCAAGGTGTGAAGTGAATGCATTAATTCCAACACTCCCTCTTAATGCATTTGTTTGAAAACTCCAAAGCTTGTTCTCCTGTCTGGCAATAATTGCAACTGAATTTTTCGTTTATGTTGTGTTTTTGAATATATCATTTCTGATTGAGTTTGATTTTGCAAATCAACTTTAGAATTACAACTTCTCTTTCTCTGGGTATAGCCACACACTCCCAAGTATTATTTTCCTCAATCTTCCGAATTTTTTCTTCAAGGCTTTCTTCCAAACATCTGCTTTATTGCCTTCTCGTAATATTCTTTCTTAACACCAACAAAGTTGCATCATTGATAAATGTCAGTTAATATTTTTGTTCCTCTTGGAATTGGTTCTTCATCGTCTGAATATAAGATTTATCCTTCTCGAGGGACATCTTCCTCTTCCTGGTCCTCTTTTTGATCTGATACATCAAAGATATGATTGAAGTATTATCTACCTTATTCTTAGTATGTATTCCAGAAAGGTCTGGCACCATGCCGTTTTGCTTGAGAATTTTCAAATCATGAAATTCAAGTGACAAAACCTCTCGTGTCAAACCCATGAATCATCTACAACTTCATTTTTGAATGCATTGTAATGAAATTGTAAATGAAATTTTCTTTTTATCATTATACTTCAACAATGACATGATTTGGCTCAGTTGTATCATAAATCTTTCAATAATTATCTCTAAACACAAGAGAATAACCATTTTTCATGAGTTGACCAACACTAAGCAAATTTTCTTTCTAGTCGGGAACATAAAGAACATCATGAATTTGCTTACCACTCCTTTTCATGTTGATTGAATTGGTACCTTTACCTTTTGCATCAACTACGACTTCATTCCCTATTCTAACTTTAATAGTGATGCTATCATTAAATGAGAGGAAACTTTTTTCATCTCTAGTCATGTACCGCTATCAACATACCATTTATTGTTTTTTGCTAAAAGATCACATTGAGAAGCAAATAAAAGATTTTCTTCCATTTCTTCCTCCTGTTCTTTACATAAATTTGTTTGCTCCTATTTCTTGTGCCAACAATCATTCTCAATGTGGCCAAAGTTTTTGCAAAAGTCACATTGGGCTTGCCTTTGTGCCAACATTTTTCTGTATTGTGATTAGTCCTTTTCGTCACCAAACACTTCGATTTTCAAAGACTCCCAAGCTTGCTTTGCCATCTCACAAGTAGCATTTTTTGCAAAATATTCTCTTGAGACTCCCATCTGGATTTTGCTCAAGGCTTTTGCATCTTGACGGTACTTAGCCTCAAGATTTTTCATCTCTACTACTGAAAGTTCACCATCGTTTTCTTCTCTTCATAGCCATTTACAACAATAGTCCACAAACCTTCAACTTTTAGATGTGTTCTCATTCTTATCTTCCAGTATTCAAAATTAGTTCCATTAAGAAATTGAGTAAGAACAATTGAAGAATCAGCACCTTCATTTGTTTGGGATTCCATATTTTTTTTCTTCACCTAAATCCAGATTAAGAACGAAAACCTGCTCTTGATACAAATTTGTAGAAAATATGGAAAGAAAATATCATCTTTAGAGAATGCTCAAGTTTATTATAGGCTACTTAAGTCCACTTGAAATGATTACAATCATCAACTACATCACTATTTATACTACTCAAAATAGATTACGAAAAGTCTTGCACAATTAACTAGATACATGTATTGGAAAATCCTAAAAGACTTCTTGAGAAACTACGAGACAATATTGAAAAACTAAACATCAAGGTGTGAAGTGAATGCATTAATTCCAACAATTATAGTATCAATACGGGGTAAATTTCACATATAATCACATTGACACGTTTCATGCATGGATTTTATTATCGAGATGTGTAACGATGGTAAAGAGGTTACTGTCTCAGCTTGGTTGTTCAAAAGACTGTCTCTTTATCCCTTGCATCTTCATCTTTTCGAAAGCCCAGACCATTCTTCTGGATCTGCATTAGTCCTATTTCAGGTGCAAAGCCTCTTCAATAAAGACCTCTTTTTTTATTTCTCCCCCATTTCTCATTTTGAGTTACAAAAGTAAAGTATCCAAATGAACGCTAAAAAAAAAAAGAAACTGAAATCATAAGCTCAATCAGCAAAAGAAAGTTGATCTTGATGGGGCTGTTTTTCTTCAGTGGTGGCTTCAGGATGTTTGTCAAAGCATTAGAACCTCTTATTTCAATGGCTGCCTTGTCATACGCCAAAGCATCTTCTAAAGCAGTGTCAAAAGTTTCCAACCAAAGCCGAGTTCTATTTCTTGTATCTCGGATCTCTGCTGCCCACTTGCCTCATTTTCACCCTCTAACCCTCCTGTATTTATTCACATCTTCTTGCATCAAATTTGAATCTTTCTTCTCTTTGGACTTCTTCTTTTAATTGACCTTGGTACTTACATTCTCGATGATGATTTCCGTTACACGCGTCCTTTCATGTTCCTCAGATATCTCTTCCTGAAGCTCTTCCTTGGAGGCCATTGCTTCATGAAAAGGAAAAAAAAAAGGTGCATCAGACCGAACATGCATACACTTCATATATCATATATGATTAGAAATTCTTTTATCAATATGAGGTGATCGTACCATATATCTCTTCAGAAGTTTTAGAACAAAATTCGAATAAAATAGAAATAAAACTGATCACTCTAAGAAAACTTTAGTACCTCTTAATTCAATGGATGCCTTACCATAAGCCAAAACAACTTCTTCAACAGTCTCAAAAGAGCTCAACGAAAGTCGAGCTTTGTTTTTTCTGTGTAGGATTTCTGCCGCCCATTTTCGCCATCTGTCTAACTCCTTTGTACTTTTTCATATTTTCTTGGAACAGCTTTATATATTTGTTCTCTTTGGACACTCCCTTTGTCCCAATTTATGATCACAATTTTAAAAATCCATCTCGAAGTTTATACTTTACCATATTAATCATTATTAAGAATAAAAATGTTGAGGTGCTTTCAGTGAAAAATCTGCTTTGGTCTATTCAACCTATTGAATTTGTTTCTATTGCCACGCCAAAATATAGCCCAAAAATGTGTACCGTGTTATTATATTTGTCATATGAGGACATCTCTATTTACTTGATCATGTTTGAAACTAAAGCATAATCATATATCATATCATATATCATCATATATTTATATAAAAGAGAATCTTAGACCCGCTATGTGGCGCCACAACAAATCAGGATTTCTGTTAAGTTATTTATTTCCAAAATTAGCCTTCCCTTTCATGAAAACCTGTGACTTTTATAAAAAGTTTGGACTTTTATGAAAAGTTGTGGCTTTTAAAAAAAGTTGTGACTTTTATATAAAGTTTGGACTTTTATGAAAAGTTGTGACTTTTTATGAGAAATTGTAACTTTTACGAAGAGTTGCGACTTTTATGAAGAGTTGCAACTTTAATGAAGTGTTGCAACTTTTATGAAGAGTTGCAACTTTAATGAAAAGTAGCATCTTTTTTTGCAGAGTTGCAACTTTAATGAAAAACTATGACTTTTTATGAATTATTGTGAGTTGTCCAAAGAGTTGTGACCTTTCCGATAAGGCAAAATAAACATTTATTCAAGCTACCCTTTGTAGTCTATAAATAGAAATATTTCCTTTTATTTTAAAATAATGAAAATTCTAACCTTCTTTTCTTCTGCACAATTAAATATTTGTGTACATTGCTCCTGTTGAGTGGCTCACTGACGCCATTATTTTTGTATCAACACAGTTGTGAATATAATTGTTCTGTCCTGAGATGATCTATTCATTTAAGCCTCGGGTACTAGGATGGAAAATTTTCCTTAAGAGGACATTGTCCATTCGGTGACCCGATTTTTTTCTTTATGTTTCATTTAATTATTACAGATCCTAGAATGTTCTTTTTACAGTCATTAATTTATGCTTATGTTATTAATTTTTGTTTTTGAGTACATATTTTTAACTTTATTGTTTATGTTTATTCTTTTGATCATTATGTTGAAGTAAAAACATGTTAATCAAGTGTTTGATGTAATCATTAGACTATTGATGACTTATATGAAAAGTTGTGACTTTAATGAAGAGTTGGAACCTGTATTCAAAGTTTTGACTTTTATGAAAAGTTGTGACTTTAATGAAGAATTGCTACTTTTATGAATGTTTGTGAACTCTCCGAAGGGTTGCAACTTTTTCCAAATAGTTGTAACCTTTCTCATAAGGTACAACGAACATTTGTTCATACTACCCTTTGTTGTCTATAAATAGAGGGATTTCCTTTCATTTTAAAACAACAAAAATTCTCATATTTTCCTTCTCCTTTCGCAAAATTAAATATTCATGCACTTTGCACCTGTTGAGTGACTTACTGACACCACTGTTTTTTTATCAATAAGTTAGTCAATAAAATCGTTCAATTCTGAGAGGGTGTAATTCCTTAAACCTCTGGTATTGGAGGGGAATAGTTTTTTTAAGGGGACATTGTGCATTCAGTGGACTCAATTATTTTTCTTTCTATTGCATTCTATTTTTACATATCCTGATTTTTTTTTTAACTCATTAATTTATTCTTATGATAATAATTGTTGTTTTTGAGTACATGTTTTAAACTTTCTATAAGGTTATTGTCTCCGGTTATATTGAACATATACATATATAGTACGTATTTTCATTGTGTAGAAAATAATTATTGCACTAAGTTCCAAGAATTCATGTTTTGATATTCTATATTAAATTCTATAAGTTAAAAGTACAATATATAAACTTACATATTATCTATTTTTACATAGATATGAAATTTCTCCCTTATCAATTAAAGAAATTCATTATGCAAGTTCAAAAGTTATTGCTTTCATGTTAAAGCGTAATTTCTATTTTGAATATGTTAACGAATTTTTGAATTTTCTCATAAGACATATATCACAATTGTATAATATATGCAACTTAAATGTTTCTTTTTATTACGAAATGACTTTGTATATATATTATTATTTTCTTATTTATTTTCCTTTTAATAATAATTGAAGAACCAATGATTTATTATTTCCTGAACAAATCATTTATTAGAGGTTGTAGAGTTATGTGATAATGAGAAATATTCAAATTCATGTTGAAATATTGCTATTATTTTTTTACGAACCTATTTACACATTATTTTTAACGTATAAATATTAGTAAAAAATTATTTGCAAGTTCAATTCAATTATTATTTCTGACTGCGCAAAGCGCGGGCAAATTACCTAGTTATTAATAATTTAAAAAGAAAAATTGTATCACCTTAATCCATTTTAAGAATGAATTTATATTTAGTGAGAACTATAGAAAATTAACCTAAACATGCAACTAATCTATTAATAAAGAAAATGAGTAACAATCTATGTTTTTTTATAAAATAACGTAATAAATAACTTTGATCAAATTTCTATTTCAAACTCCTCATGATATGTTAAGGGAGCCAAGAAGTAGTTGCTTCATGTAAATAATTTAGCTTTTTCAGAAAACTTTCAATGAAATATTTAGAATAAATCATTAAATCACTTATTTTACGAAGTATGTTGAAATATAATGAAAATTTCTGTTCCGTTAGAAATATATTGTCTACACTTTTTTTAAAACCCAAGGTTTTTCTAGAAAAAGTAGCATTTTTTAGATAATGTCTTTTAGAAAATCTTTTCAAGGAAAACGAAAAAAACAACTCCGCATCATCAGTACATAAATCATAGCTATTCATGTTCCTCCAATTAATTAGTTTAACAACAACAATAATATAAACGATGTAATTTCGCAAATAGAGTTTGGAGAATATTTGTCAAAGCATTAGCACCTTTTATTTCAATGGCTGCCTTGTTATAAACTAAAGTAGCTTCATTCGCATTATCAAGACTTTCAAACCAACATCGTTGATTCATTCTTACATCTTGAATCTCTGCACCTCATCTTGTCCATTTTCGTTGTCTAACTCCCCTGTAGTTCTTTACATTTTCTTGGTGCAGTTTTGTATCCTTTTTTCTCTTTGGACGATATCGTCTTTGAAGTGACCTTAGCCTTTCCATCTTTTAAGATAATTTCTTTACAAATTCTTTACATCGTTTGGACTTCTCCACTTCAAGATTTTTCTCCTTATCACTAAATGAGTCTGTGGTGTCATTGTCCGTTGTTTGAATACGCACAACATGTGGCAAGACAAGTTACAACCAAACGATCACCTATTAAGTTGTTTTTTTCCTCTGGATGCTTTTGAGGGTTTTTTGAGTACCTCATTTTCGTGAAGCTCATCTTTATAAGTCATTGCTTCATGAAAGAGAACAAACAAAAAATCACAAAAAGTACATTCAATTAGGCATGCATATACACTTCATTAATAATCAACTTATTTTTATATATGTACTCTCTCTATCAACTTGATTGTCTGATTCGGACCGAGCACAAAGTTTAAGAAAATAAACAAACTTAAATTCAAACTGTCAACTCCGAAATTCCATATTATAAGGATAAAAAGAAAATAAAAGAAATATTTTCTTAGTCTGAATTTAAGTGGTCTTTCGAGTTTTTTGAGTTAAACATATTTTGACAGTGGCTTTTTCATATAGTAATTTTTACTTAATTTTTGGAAATATAATTTTATTTTGAAAACCTTATAGATTTCATACCTGAATATACCATCACATTTTAAAAAAAATTGACTATCGAAGTCTTAAATATCCCATATAAATTGAAATAGAGACCTATTAAAGAACATATTTCCCAAATAAATATGTTCCGTTCTCAAGGATGAGCATACATATATGAAAGTTGTACGAAATTTCTTTGGAAGGAAATGAGTTATCTTGCCTTTTACCAATTTCGTTTTTTTAAAAGGATTGTGTTTTCACATCTCTTAGGTGTAAAAAATAAAAATTTCACAAGGTCATTAAATTAAAAGCAATTTGTATAGGGTAGAAAATAATTTTCACCTGTTTATATCCACTTTCACGAATGAAGACTCCATAATTTAAATGAAATAAGATCTCTTTCCCTTTTACAATTTAAATACAAGAAAATGACATTTTTCAAATTTCTAATGTATAAAAATGAAGATTTTTTAAAACTAAAAAATCTCTTATTTATAAAAAAAGCTATAAACTAAAAAGAATTTTGGAAAGGACTAGAAAAGTATCTCTTTGAAACTCACTTAAAATCCTAGATTCACTTTTGTTATATTATTTCTAGAATTTCAAGTAGAAAATTGTCACGACTCAAAAATGGACGTGATGACACTCGTTTTATCCACCAAGACAAGTTAGTCTAAAACCCAACCTTCACGATAAAATGCGAAAATTTATAATCAACTTAAAAATAAAACCCCATAAACATTGTACGTGTACAAGCCTCTAATGTCTTGTAACAAAATTAAAAGAAAATACAAGTCTTAAATGGCATTGTTTCTAGAACAGAACAAGATTATAATTAAGGAGGAAGAAGGTCAGCTGAAATAACAAGCAACTACCTCATTAACCTCCAAAAGAAGCCTCAGACAAGGAGAAGAGAAAATATCACAATGGTTCGGGCTAGTAACCTACAAAAAAATGCAGTAGCAAGGGGTGAGTACCAAACTACACGATACTCATCAAGTAAACTTCTAAACACAAGCAAAGGAAATAGAATTAGGGTAATCCGTACACCCCAACCAAACCTCCACAACTACAACCTGTATCAAACAAGCCCAACCTAATATTTCAAAAATTATATAGCAACCAGCTCAACAACAACACTGTAACAATTACTTATCCTCAAGAACAAGCTTAATATTCATCAATCACAAATATAATATGCATAAAACCCGGCCAACATAAAAGTTCACAGTTTACAGAACACACAACTCAACACCTAACACTTAAATAATTATATATCCTAAATATTAAACTCATTATTCATCAATCATAACTACCACAGAAAGGCACTCACAAGATCAAGTTAATCATGATAAAGTTGTGCAATGCAATGAAATGCAATGTCAAGTATAATATCTCTCTATGAAATTGAATTTATTTAGATAACAATACAATAATGATACAACATCAACAATGAATCAATAAGACTTTCAAAATCATTCTCAACACATTACACAACAATAATTAATCACAATGCTTTTTACTATCCCTTTTTCATCGTTAGAATTATTCAACATGGACAAGTCAACCCATCACGAATTCTTATTACTCCGCAACACATACCACAAGGAAATACATGATTCTATGCACTAAACAAGGGTTTAGAAATCCACTTACCTTAAATAATCGAATAATCACTTCGGGACTTGCGTCTTCTCTTTTCGTTAATGAAATATATTCAAGTACATATTCACAATATGATTTGAAAACTAACGAGACCCACATTACTATGTCTTTAGCCTTGACCTAAAAATTTACTGAAATTTATGATCAAGTTCGTAAATATTGTTGCTAATTAACATTTCATCTATCATATTTTATGTGCTTCAAGTCCAGGACTAAATCTGAATTCCTCCAATATTATAATCTAATGGTATTGACATAATACCATGTCGGAGTAAATATGCTGGAAAACTTTAAGGAGAAACAAAGGCTCGAAGGTTAAGAGAATTGTATGTTTAATTCTTTTCTTTTTTTGATCATATGAAATCACTTGAAATTAATACTTTATACAAACATAAAATAACAAACTACTAAGTCACTGAATGAACACTACTTTCATTAACTAAACAACTAATTACTAACCAAAGCACAACTAGAAAGTACTGAACCATGAATTAACATATTTGCTAACAACTAGTCCTAGAATAGAGGACATAAATAACAAACGTAATTGACCTGGTCATACTTTGAATCAAAAATTCAATATACCATATACCTAATATTTAATTAACTATACCAATATATCAAATCTTGAAATTTAATATGGTATTAATAAGAAAAACACAGAAACAACGAAGTAAATTACGAACAAAACAATCGAGAACACTTACTGTTTTAAAACCTTATGTTGAGGAACCATACATCCCTATTAATTCATTTATTATCATTGACTAATCATGACCTTAATCATTACATAATGATTGTTCACTAACACCATTGTTCTGTATTTTTAAAAAAGAACCTGTTGATTAAATATTTCCATTTTTCTAAATCAAAATCCAATAAATTGTTTCCTAGTTTCTCTGTCAAGGACCTATTAAAATATAAAGTAATTAATTATACAATCCAATAGTGCAGTAATCAATTCTATTATAGAGTAATCTCAACGTGTGACTAGTTGAATTTAATATTTATCCCTTCAATACATATAAATTGACTAAGTATTCATGGCATCAAAGTGAAATCCTAGAGTAGCATTAATTTGACCATACAATGATGAAGACTTTTGGCATTGGCGATAGTAATTGGCGGCAACTGATAGAGAACATTAGCAAAGCAAGACAATAATTTTGTAGAAAATATGACCTTAAATATATATGGTCTAAAAGGTATATGGTCTTAAACAAGTTTCAAACATAGCTCATTATTATCCACTCAATTAATTATCTATCCATTAATCATCAATTAATTAAGTTTAATTATCGAATAGTTCAAAATTTTCAACCAACTTCACTGACCAATCATAAATGACTCAAGAAAACTATCGGGAGTGATAAAATGGTAATTTTATAAAAGTTTTCAAAAATGACCTTGCGGGTGATGACAAAAATGTACCTACAATCCATCATGAATTTCATATGTTGAGGTGATTTCAATGAAAGACTACTTTCGTCTATTCAACCTCATAAATTTGTTTCTAGTGCCACAACAAAATCAAGCTAAAAAATGTGTACCATGTGACTTTGTATATATTTGTCTTATTAGGGTGTCTCTATTTAATTAATCATGTTTGAAACTAAAACAGAATTATTATTAATTTGATAAGAAAAATGGTATCATCCTACCCATTTTAAGAATGAATTTACAGTTAGTGAAAAGTGTACCGAATTGACCTAATGCAATTAATCTAATTAATGAAGAAAATGAGTACCAATTTATGTTTGATATAAGAAAAAACGCAGTGAGTAACTCTAATGAAATTTCTATGTCAAGCTCCTCATGTAAATAATTTAGATTTTCAAAAAAAATTCAAATGAACTATTTAACAGAAATCTTTCAATTACTTATTTTCAATTTATGTTAAACTATATTGAACATTTTTGTTGCATTAGAAATATATTCTCTAAATATTTTTAATAACCCACCGGTGTAACACCCCATATCCAAAACAGACCAAAAATTAGCTTTTCAGAAATCTGCAGGTGCAATCGACGGTTACCATCGACGGATCATAGCCTGACCCACGGCCCGTGCTGCACATCCGTCGATTGTGACTGTAACTTCCCTAAAAACTCAGCGCAGGAAATTTGACTAAGTATCGAACGACAGCGGTCCGTCGTCTGTCATCAACACCCCTTTTACCCACTATCTGACAAGAACCACGATTGACCAGCACGGCTTGTAGATGGACCCACAGACCGTAGGTATGACTGTGGGTGGAAATTAGCACACAGTTAGGGGGAAATTGCAGTTGAGTCAACTTCAAATGATCATAACTCTTAGCACAAAATGAATCAGGTGTCCCATGACATACAAAAATATAGATAGTTGAATTAGCTTTCCATAGACACCAACCTTGCTAAAATCAGACCCCCGAGTAAAACGTTATGCCCGTTTTAGTAATGGCCTAGCGAATAGACCCAACCTACGGACCGTCGATTGAACGACGGACCGTCTGTCCAGGTCGTCGTTTGGTCAGACAACAACTAACTCAGGGGTCTTTTGATCTTTTCCAACTTCGTTTAACCCTAACATACGTCATTTTGACCCGAAATCATCAAATTTTAGTCAGTTTAAGCCTAGAAACATAACAAGAATTTACCTAAGTCAAATCATAAATCAAAACTTAGAAAATTAGAAGCAAGAAAGTAGAAAAAGGTCAACAACCCTAGTTCAAGAACGTAACAAGGTTCCAGCAGTTCCAACCCCGAAATCTGAATATTTCTTCGTGAATTTCATCACCAAGTATGTGAAATTTGACTAGTGGGTTCCTTTCACACATTAGATCCCTAGTTTTCAGTCAGATTCTTGTTTCCCATATCATTATTAAACCTAGGGCTTCTATAACTTCAACAGAACTTCATGAATTATTAGTAATATGTTCCACATCAGATTTCAATGTTATTACTCAGATTATTGCATGAATTTCAGAACCCTAGCTATGTATTTCTTTAGTTCTTTAATTACACATGCTAGATCAGATATTTCAGTTACTTCAGATATACATGCCTCAGTTATTAATGCATCATTATCAGATTAATTTTTGCTTGTTCAGTCTTGAGCCATCCAGTATTTACAAAAATTTAGTCATAATGCCTTAATAACTTTATTCATTGGGAGTAGCATAATACCGAGTTGGACTAGGGTTCAGCGTACCCAAATAGTCCCAGAACTACTAGTCAAGTAGGTTGTAAGTCCCTTCTGTGGGCATCAGCTTAGTGATCACAACAACATGCCATTATACGTCTCGCCGGGTATATTGGGTCCTCTCGATGAGGCGTATACATCAGATTCCACATTTAGCTCATGTGATTTTATTATCAGTTATTAGTAGCTCCCACAGTTTAGTAAGACTCTATTGCATTGACCATTTATCAGTATATTCAGTATTTAATTTCAGCATGCTATGAATTGGTCATTGTATTCAGTTATCTCAGTATTTAGTATATCATGTTCAGATTTTCATACTTGCTTTTGTGCTTGTTTAGTTATGTTTTATTTCAGCTTTACTCTATCCTACATGCTCAATACGTTCAAAGACTGACACATACATGCGCTACATCTTCTCGTGATGTAGGTTCTTCTCAGTATCCAAATCGAGCTTAGATCGATTTCTGATCTCCAGTTCAGCAGATTCAGTGGTGAGTCCTCATTCTCCGAGGATAATAGTCATGAGTTTCTTTTCAGTATTTAGTATTTTAGTTTCAGTTTTTACTAGACTTAGCTTGGGCCTGTCCCAGCATTTCTAGTCAGTTTAGAGGCTATTTTCAGACATAGTTAGATTCAGTTTAATAGTGAGTTAATAACTTCTTTGTATTAAACTCATCAGTTTTCATATTATCTTAGTTTTAACATATGGGTATTTCCCATCTTTTCATTATAAATTATAATTTAGCTTCCGCATCAATTTATATTCTTTAGTATGCTCATGATCATGCCAGCAGGATGGGCTTGAGATCATTTATGGTCCTAGGTCCCGCGTCCGTGTCTCGGGGGTAGCTTGGGGCGTGAAAAACTTGGTATCAGAGCACTAGGTTTAAGTTTCATAGGATGTCTGAAAAGCCGCACTAAGTAGAGTCCTTTTCATGGGTGTGAAGTGCACCACATCTAATGAGAGGGAGACTAGGAAGTGTTTTAGGAAGACTTCACCTTGTTCTTATTCTTATCGCGCGTAAGGTATGATCTAATTCTATTCTAACTTGATGTTCTACGTTTCAGATCATGCCTCCTCGTAGTGCTAACGCTAGGAATGCAAACGCAGCTCCTCCAGTCCCAGATTAGGAAGTCTCCAATGCTGAATTCAGAAGTGCCATTCAGATGTTGTCTCAGAGTGTCGCCAACCAGAACAATCAGCGGGTTCAAGTTCCTATGAATGTAAATGGTGGATCAGCAGCAACCAGGGTCCGTGATTTTGTTAGGATGAATCCTCCTGAGTTCTTAGGATCGCAGACTAGCGAGGATCCTCAGAATTTCTTGGACTAGATCAAGAAGATATTTGAGGTGATGCAAGTCACTAGGAGTTATCGGGTTGAGTTGGCATCATACCAA
Source organism: Solanum sitiens (assembly GCA_016801875.1). Taxonomy (NCBI): domain Eukaryota; kingdom Viridiplantae; phylum Streptophyta; class Magnoliopsida; order Solanales; family Solanaceae; genus Solanum; species Solanum sitiens. The sequence continues at coordinate 2,276,234 of JABWTJ010000331.1, forward strand.
CGAGTATGAGCTCAATTTTTACCAACTCTCTAGGTATTCTCCTCACATGGTTGCGGACTCCAGGGCTCACATGAATAAGTTGTTGTATGAAGTGTCAGATTTGGTGAAAACAGAGTGTAGAAATGCTATGTTAATAGGAGATATGAACATTTATAGGCTTATGACTCATGCTCACCAGGTTGAGGGTGATAAGCTTAGGGAACATTCTAAGGAGAATAAGAAGTCTAGGACTGGGAACTAGGACTATTCTCAGCAGAAATCGGATGGTAGAAATCGCTCGCAGAGTCAGAAGAACTTTTCATTTCCATCCTCTTCATCAACTAGTGTTCCATCCTCCAAGAATAGGTTTGATCAGAAGTTTAGAGCACCAGACTCTAAGTCTCAAAGAAGTGTTTCAGGCACCAAGACTTACCCCATTTACCCTAAGTATAGTAAGAACCATCTAGGAGAGTGCCTTGCAGGAAAGGAAGGGTGTTTTGGGTGCGGTCAGTTTGGTCATAGGTTGAGGGATTGTCCCTCTAGACGGGGTCAATGAGGTGGAAATGGAAGAGCTCATTCTACAACTTCATCAGCATCAAAAAGTCGCCTGACTCATCAAGGTAACTCATCTGGTACAGGTGGCGGTCAGCGCCAGAACAGGTTGTATTCTCTTCATGGTCGCCAGAATCAAGAAGGTTCTCCTGATGTAGTCACTAGTACGTTACGAGTCTTTGACCTTGCTGTTTATGCATTGTTAGATCCAGAGGATACTCTTTTTTTTTGTAACTTCCTACATAGCAGTCCAATTCTGTGTCAGTCAAGAAACTCTTTCAGAACCTTTCTCAGTCTCTACTCTAGTCGGTGACCCAGTTATAGCTAGATGAGTATACATAAATTGCCCTGCCATAATCACTCAGAAAGTCACCTCAGAAGATCTTGTAGATTTAGAAATGGTAGACTTCGATATCATTCTAGGTATGGATTGGTTACATTCATGTTACGCCTCAGTCGATTGTAGAACTAGGATTGTTCGTTTTCAGTTTCAAGATGAACCAATCTTAGAATGGAAGGGTAGTAGCATAGCGCCTATGGGTCGATTTATTTCTTACCTTAAGTCCAGAAAGATGATATCTAAGTATTATCTCTATCATCTAGTTCGGGTTAAGGATTCTATCTCTGAAACCCCAACTCTTGAGTCAGTTCCAGTATTCAGTGAGTTTCCAGAAGATCTCCCCGGAGGTCCTCTCGAAAGGGAAATCGACTGTGGAATTGATATCCTTCCAGATACCCAGCCTATTCTATTCCTCCTTATAGAATGGCTCCAACAGAGCTTAAGGAATTCAAGGGGCAGTTGAAAGAACTTCTAGATAAGGGTTTCGTCAGACCTAGTATTTCACCATGGGGTGCACCAGTGTTGTTCGTAAAGAAGAAATATGGTTCTCTGAGAATGTGCATTGACTATAGACAGTTTAACAAGGTCACAATCAAGAATAAGTATCCCATCCCCAGGATTGATGACTTGTTTGACAAACTTCAGGGTGCTAGACATTTCTCAAAAATAGACCTCAGATCGGGTTATCATCATCTCAGAGTCAGAGATAGTGTCATTCCAAAAACGGCCTTCAGAACTCGGTATGGTCATTATGAATTTATAGTTATGTCATTTGGACTAGCCAATGCTCTTGCAACTTTCATGGATTTGATGAACAGAGTGTTCAAACAGTACTTGGACTTCTTCCTTATTGTCTTTATTGATGATATTCTCATTTACTCTAGGAATGCGGAAGAATATGCAAGTCATTGAGAGTTGTGCTGCAGACTCTCAAACATTGCCAGTTATTCGCTAAGTTTAGAAAATGTTAGTTCTGGTTGCAATCCATTGCTTTTCTTGGTTACATCGTATCTAGCGAAGGGATTGGAGTGGATTCACAGAAGATAGAAGCAGTGAAAAAATGGCCCAGACCTACCTCTACTACAGATATCAGAAGTTTCTTAGGTCTAGCGGGTTACTACAGAAGGTTCGTGGAAGGATTTTCCTCTATAGCCTCACCATTGACTAGGTTGACTCAGAAGATGGTCAAGTTTCAATGGTCAGATAATTGTGAGAAAATCTTTGCAGAATTGAAAATTAGATTGACTACAGCTCCTGTCTTGACTCTACCAGAGGGTTTAGATGGTTATGTGACCTTATGTGATGCATCTAGAGTGAGCATAAGTTGCGTATTGATGCAGCGAGATAAGGTTATAACTTATGCTTCTAGACAACTTAACGTGCATGAGAAATTAAACTATCCAACTCATGACCTCGAGCTTGCAGCAGTGGTGTTTGCACTCAAGATCTGGAGACACTACTTGTATGGTGTTCATGTAGATGTGTTTACTGACCATAAGAGCCTTCAGTATGTGTTCACCCAGAAAAAATTGAATCTTCGCCAGAGGAGATGGCTTGAGTTCCTTAAGGATTATGATATAAGTGTGCATTATCATCCTGGTAAAGCGAATGTAGTAGCATACGCTCTTAGTACACTATATATGGGTAGTGTAGCCCATGTTGAGGAAGAAAGGAGGGAGCTAGTGAAGGATGTTCATAGGCTTGCTCGCTTAGAGTTCACCTTATGAGCATATCAGACAGTGGTGTAACAGTTCAGAATAGGGAAGAATCTTCTTTGGTAGTGGAGGTCAAGGAAAAGCAAGACAGTGATCCCATCTTTCTTGAACTTAAGAGTGCAATCCATAATCAAAGAGTGGAGGTTATCTCCAAAGGGGGAGATGGTGTACTTCGCTACCAAGGTAGATTGTGTGTTCCTGATATGGGCGAGTTGAGACAATATATTCTTGCAGAAGCCCATAACTCCAGATATTCTATTCATCCAGGTGCTACTAAGATGTACCGCGATATACGGGAAGTCTATTGTTGTAATGGCATGAAGAGAGATATAGCAGATTTTGTGAGTAAGTGCCCCAATTGTAATCAAGTCAAGGTAGAATATCAGAAACCAGGGGGTGTGACTCAAGAGATCGATATTCCTACTTGGATGTGGGAAGTGATCAATATGGATTTCATCACAGGGATAATGCGTACTCGAAGACAGCATGACTTCATTTGGGTGATAGTTGATAGGATGACTAAGTTTTCTCGCTTTTTGACGGTCAAGACTATAGATTCGGCAGAGTATTATGCCAAGCTTTACATTAATGAAATTGTGAGGTTTCATGGGGTTCCTTTTTCTATCATCTCAGATAGAGGTCCTTAGTTTACCTCCAATTTTTGGAAGTTGTTTCAGAAGGGTCTTGGTACTCAAGTTAACCTTAGCACAACATTTCATCTGCAGACGGATGGTAAGGCAAAGCGTACCATTCAGACCCTAGAGGATATGTTGAGAGCTTGTGTGATCGATTTGAAGGGTAGTTGGGATGATCACCTTCCTCTGATTGAGTTCGCCTACAACAATAGCTACTAATCCAGCATTCAGATGGCCCCTTATGAGGCTTTGTATGGGCGTAGATATCGATCTCTTGTTCGTTGGTTTGAAGTACGTGAAGCAGCTTTGATAGGGCCAGATTCAGTTCTTTATGCTATGGAGAAAGTGCAACTCATTAGAGATAGACTTAAGACAGTCCAAAGTCGCAGAAATCTTGCAGATGTAAGGAGAAGAGAACTAGAGTTCCAAGTTGATGATTGGGTTTTTCTGAAGGTGTCACCTATGAAAGGCGTGATGACGTTTGACAAGAAAGGGAATCTAAATCATAGATATGTAGGCCCTTACAAGATCTTGAAAATTGGCAAGGTGGCATATGAGTTAGAGTTGCCAGCAGACTTAACAGCAGTGCATCCGGTCTTCCACATCTCGCTATTGAAGGAGTGTGTGGGTGATCCAGCCTCTGTAGTGCCATTAGAGAGTGTGGCGGTGAGAGATAGTCTTTCTTATGAGGATGTACTATTTGAGATTCTTTACCGTCAGGTTAGAAGGATAAGAAACAAAGAAGTCGCTTAAGTCAAGGTTTTGTGGAGGAGTCAGTCCGTAGAGGGAGATACTTGGGAAGCAGAAGCAGCCATGAAAGCCAAGTACCCTCACCTCTTTCTTTCCGATTCCACTCCAGCTTGAGGTAATAGTTCCTCTTCAGTTTTTCAGTCATTCATGTGTGAATTCATCCTTAGAATCATGTTCCCTCAGTTTGTACTTGCATTTCAAGCATATTTGCATGTTTCCAAAACTCACTTCAGTAAGAAACTCACATCTCAGTGTTTAGTAGTAGGGACTGCAGCTCTCTCCCTCTATTTTAGCTAGTTTAGTCTTCATTCGAGGACGAATGTTCCCAAGGGGGAAATTTGACTAAGTGTCGAATGACGGATGGACCTACGGTCTGTAGTCTGTGTCCGTCGATCAACACCCCATTTACCCACTCTCTTACAAGATCCACGATTGACTAGCATGGCCCGTAGATGGACCCACGGACCGTAGGTATGACCGTGGGTGGAAATTAGCAAACAGTCAGGGGAAATTGCAGTTGGGTCAACTTCAAATGATCATAACTCTTAGCAAAAATTGAATTAGGTGTCCCATGACATACCAAAAGATAGATATTTGAATTAGCGTTCCATAGACACCAACTTTGCTAAAATCAGGCCACTGAGTAAAATGTTATGCCCGTTTTAGTAAAGGCCTGTCGAACAGACCCAACCTACGTACCCAAACGACGGACCGTCGATTGAATGACAGAACGTCTGTCAAGGTCGTCGTTTGGTCCGCCAGCAACTCACTCAGGGTCTATTGGTCTTTTCCCACTTTGTTTAACCCCTAAGATACATCATTTTGACCCTAAATCATCAGATTTAGTTAGTTTAAGCCTAGAAACATAATAAAAACTTACCTAAGTCAAATCATAAATGAAAACTTAGAAAATTAGAAGCAAGAAAGTAGAAAAAGGTCAAGAACCCTAGTTCAAGAATGGAGCAAGGTTCCAGCAGTTCTAGCCCCAAAATATGAATATTTCTTTCGTGAATTTCATCACCAGGTATGTGTGATTTCACTAGTGGGTTCCTTTCACCCATTAGATCCTTAGTTTTCACTCAGATTCTTGATTCCCATATCATGATTAAACCTAGGGCTTCTAGAACTTCAACAAACCTTCATGAATTAATTAGTTATATCATCCATATCAGATTTCCATGTTATAACTTAGATTTTTGCATGAATTTCAGAATCCTAGCTATGTATTTCTTTAGTTCTTAAATTACACATGCTAGGTAAGATATTTCAGTTACTTCAGATATAGATACCTTTTTTATTAATGTATCATTATCAGATTAATTTTTGCATGTTCAGTTTTGAGCTGTTCTGTATTTACAGAAATTCAGTCATAATGTCTTAATCACTTTATTCATTGGGAGTAGCATAATATCGAGTTTGACTAGGGTTCAGCGTATTCAAATAGTCCCAGAACTACTAGCCAAGTAGGTTGTAAGTCCCCTCTATGGGCAGTGATCACGCCAGCATGCCTTTATACCTCTTGCAGGGTATATTGGGTCCTCTCGATGGGGCGTGTACATCGAACTCCACATTCAGCTCATGTGGTTTGATTATCGGTTATTAGTATCTCCTACATTTCAGTCAGACTCTATTGCATTGACCATTTATCAGTATATACAGTATTTATTTTCAGAATGTTATAAATTGGTCATAGCATTCAGCTATCTCAGCATTCAGTATATCATGTTCAGATTTATGTACTTGCTTTTGTGCTTGTTCAGTTATGTTTTATTTCACTTTTACTCTATAATACATGCTCAGTACCTTCAACTACTGACGCATATATGTGCTATATCTTCTCGTGATGTAGGTTCAGGTTCTCAGTATCCAGATCGCGCTTAGATCAATTTCCGATCTCCAGTCCAGCAGATTTAGTGGTGAGTCCTCATTCTTTGAGGACAATAGTCATGAGTTTCTTTTCAGTATTTAGTCTTTTAGTTTCAGTTTTTACTAGAATTAGCTTTGTCCCAGCATTTCTTGTCAGTTTAGAGGCTATTTTCAGACATAGTTCGTTTCAGCTTAGTAGTGAGTTAACAACTTCTCTGTATTAAACTCATCAGTTTTAACATATGGGTATTCCCTATATTTTCATTATAAATTATGGTTTAGCTTCCGCATCAGTTTATATTCTTTAGTATGCTCATGATCATGCCAGCAAGGTTAGCTTGGGATCATTTGTAGTCCTAGGTCCCGTGTCTGCGTCTCGAGGGTAGCTCGGGGCGTGACAAACTTGGTATCAGAGCACTAGGTTTAAGTTTTATAGGATGTCTGAAAAGCCATACTAAGCAGAGTCCTTTTCATGGGTGTGAAGTGCACCACATCTAATGAGAGGGAGACTAGGAAGTGTTTTAGGAAGATTTCACCTTGTTCTTATTCTTATCGTGCGTAAGGTATGAGCTAATTCTATTCTAACTTCACGTTCTACATTTCAGATCATGCCTCCTGTAGAGCTAATGCTAGGAATGCAAACGCAGCTCCTCCAGTCCCAGATCAGGAAGTCTCCAATGCTGAATTCAGAAATGGCATTCAGATGTTGGCTTAAAGTGTTGCCAACCAGAACAATCAGCAAGTTCAAGTTCCTATGAATGTAAATGGTGGATCAGCAGCAGTCAGGTTCAGTGATTTTGTTAGGATGAATCCGCCTGAGTTCTTAGGATCGCAGACTAGCGAGGATCCTCAAAATTTGTTGGACGATATCAAGAAGATATTTGAGGTGATGCAAGTCACTAGGAATAATCGGGTTGAGTTGGCATCATACCAGCTAAAAGATGTTGCTCATATATGGTACACTCAGTGGAAGGATAATAGGGGTACAAATGCAACTCCTATTACTTGCGAGTTCTTTAGTGAGACTTTTCTAGACAAGTTTTCCCCAACAGAGTTGAGAGAAGCAAAAACACATGAATTCATGAACTTAAGGCAGGGTAACATGACAGTCCAAGAGTATGGGCTCAAGTTAAACCAACTCTCCAGGTATTCTCCTCACATGGTTGCTGACTCCAGGGCTCAGATGAATAAGTTCTTGTATAGAGTGTCATATTTTATAAAAACAGAGTGCAGAAATGCTATGCTACTGGAAGATATGAACATCTCTAGGCTTATGACTTATGCTCACCAGGTTGAGGGTGATAAACTTAGGGAACAGGCCAAGGAGAATAAGAAGGCTAGGACTGGGAACTAGGACTATTCTCGGCAGAAATCGGATGGTGGAAATCGCTCGCAGAGTCAGCAGAAGTTTTCATCTGCATCCTCTTCATTAACTAGTGTTCCATCCTCCAAGAATAGGTTTGACCAGAAGGTTAGAGCACCAGGCTCTAAGTCTCAAAGAAGTGTTTCAGGCACCAAGACTTACCCCATTTGCCCTAAGTGTAGTAAGAACCATACAGGAGAGTGCCTTGCAAGAAAGGAAGGGTGTTTCAGGTAAGGTCAGTCTGGTCACAGGTTGAGGGATTGTCCCTCTAGACGGGGTCAATGAGGTGGAAATGGAAGAGCTCAGTATACAACTTCATCAGCACCAACAAGTCGCCTGACTCAATAGGGTAACTCATCTGGTACATGTGGCGGTCAGCGCCAGAACAGGTTGTATGCTCTTCAGGGTCGCCAGGATCAGGAAGGTTCTCCTATGTATTCACTGGTACGTTACGAGTCTTTGACCTTGATGTTTATGCGTTGTTAGATCTAGGGGATACTCTTTGTTTTTTAACTCCTTACATAACATTCCAATTCAGTGTCAGTCACAAAACTCTTTCGGAACCTTTTTCAGTCTCTACTCCAGTCGGTGATCAAGTTATAGCTAGACAGGTATATAGAAATGCCCTGTCACAGTCTCCCAGAAAGTCACCTTAGCAGATCTTGTAGAGTTATAAATGGTAGACTTCGATGTCATTCTAGGCATGGATTAGTTACATTCGTGATATGCCTCATTCGATTGTTGAATTAGGATTGTTCATTTTAAGTTTTAAGACGAACCAATCTTAGAATGGAAGGGTAGTAGCTTAGCGCCTATGGGTCGATTTATTTCTTACATTAAGGCCAGAAAGATGATCTCTAAGTATTATCTCTATCATCTAGTTCGGGTTAAGGGTTCAAGCTCTGAAATCCCAACTCTTGAGTTAGTTCTAGTATTCAGTGAGTTTCCAGAAGTGTTTCCGGAAGATCTCCCCGGAGTTCCTACCGAAAGGAAAATCGACTTTGGAATTGATCTCCTTCTAAATACCCAGCCTATTTCTATTCCTCCTTATTGACTGGCTCGAGCAAAGCTTAAGGAATTGAAGGAGCAGTTGAAAGACCTTCTACATAAGGGTTTCATCAGACCGAATATTTCTCTATGGGGTGCACCAGTGTTGTTCGTAAAGGAGACTGATGGTTCTCTCAGAATGTGCACTGACTGTAGACCGTTAAAAAAGGTCACAATCAAGAATAAGTATCCCATCCCCAGGATTGATGACTTGTTTGACCAACTTCAGGGTGCTAGACATTCCTCAAAGATAGACCTCAGATCGGGTTATCATCTTTTCATAGTCAAAGATAGTGACATTTCAAAAACGGACTTCAGAATACCAATGCTCCTGCAAGTTTCATAGATTTGATGAACGGAGTGTTCAAACAGTACTTGGACTTGTTCGTTATCGTCTTTATTGATGATATCCTCATTTACTCTAGGAATGAGGAAGAACGTGCAGGTCATTTGAGAGTTGTTCTGCAGACTCTCAAAGATTGCGAGTTATTCGCTAAGTTTAGAAAATGTGAGTTCTGGTTGCAATCCGTTGCTTTCCTTGGTCACATCGTATCTAGCGAAAGGATCCGAGTGGATTCATAGAAGATAGAAGCAGTGAAACAATGGCCCAGACCTACCTATGCTATGGATATCAGAAGTTTCTTAGGTCTAGCAGATTACTACAAAAGGTTCGTGGAATGATTTTCATCCATAGCCTCACAATTGACTAGATTGACTCAGAAGATGGTCAAGTTTCAATGGTAAGATGATTGTGAGAAAAGCTTTGCAGAATTGAAAACTAGATTGACTACAACTCCTGTCTTGACTCTACCTGAGGGTTCATATGGTTATATGATCTATTGTTATGCATCTAGAGTGGTCCTAGGTTGCGTGTTGATGCGGTGAGATAAGTTTATAACTTATGCTTTTAGCCAACTTAAGGTGCATGAGAAAAACCATCCAACTCATGACCTCGATCTTGCATCAGTGGTGTTTGCACTCAAGATCTCAAGACACTACTTGTATGGTGTTCATGTAGATGGTGTTCACTGACCATAAGAGCCTTCAGTATGTGTTCACCCAGAAAGAGTTGAATCTTCGCCATAGGAGATGGCTTGAGTTCCTTAAGGATTATGATATAAGTGTGCATTATCATCATGGTAAAGCGAATGTAGTAGCATACGCTCTTAGTACACTATCTATGGGTAGTGTAGCCCATGTTGAGGAAGAAAGAAGGGAGCTAGTGAAGGATGTTCCCAGGCTTGCTCGCTTATGAGTTCGCCTTATGAGCATATCAGACAGTGGTGTAACAGTTTAGAATGGGGCTGAATCTTCATTGGTAGTGGAGGTCAAGGAAAATCAAGACAGTGATCCCATCTTGCTTGAACTTAAGGGTGCAATCCATAATCTGAGAGTGGAGGTTTTCTCCAAAGGGGGAGATGGTGTACTTCGCTACCAAGGTAGATTTGTGTGTTCCTGATGTGTACGACTTGAGACAACATATTCTTGTAGAAGCCCATAAATCCAGATATTCTATTCATCCAGGTGGCACTAAGATGTACCTCGATTTGCGGGAAGTCTATTGGTGGGATGGCATGAAGAGAGATATAGCAGATTTTGTGAGTAAGTGCCCTAATTGTCAGCAAGTCAAGATAGAACATTAAAAATCAGGGGGTATGACTCAAGATATCGACATTCCTACTTGGAAGTGGGAATTGATCAATATGGATTTCATCACAAGGTTACCGCGTACTCGCAGACAACATGACTCCATTTGGGTGATAGTTGATAGGATGACTAAGTTATCTCGCTTTTTGGCGGTCAAGACTACAGATTCGGCAGAGGACTATGCCAAGCTTTAACTTAATGAAATTGTGAGTTTTCATGGGTTTCCTTTGTCTATCATCTCAGATAGAGGTCCTCAGTTTACCTCTAATTTTTGGAAGTCGTTTCAGAAGGGTGTTGGTACTCATGTTAACCTTAGCACAACATTTCATCCACAGACGGATGGACATGCAGAGCGTCCATTCAGACCCTAGAGGATATGTTGAGAGGTTGTGTGATCGATTTCAAGGGTAGTTGGGATGATAACCTTCCTCTGATTGAGTTCGCCTACAATAATAGCTACTATTCCAGCATTCAGATGGCCCCTTATGAGGCTTTGTATGGGCGTAGATGTAGATCTCCTATTGTTTGGTTTGAAGTAGGTGAAGCAACTTTGATATGGTCAGATTCAGTCATTTATGCTATGGAGAAAGTGCAACTCATTAGAGATAGACTTAAGAGAGCCCAAAGTCGCAGAAATCTTATGCAGATTGATACGCTCAAATTATACTTCCCTAAAGAAGTATAAGCGGTCTTATCAAGTAAAGAAATCAAATGTTAGGTTGGGGTCGATCCACGACGAAAATCGTTTAGACTTAACTTTAATCTACGATTACTTCAATTTAGTCAAGTTCTTTCCGAAAACAAACAATAAAAAGGGAGATTTTTCTAACTTCTCAGCGATCTCTGTATAAGAACACTCCCCATAATAACCACCCGCAATCGTATCCAACACCACTTTATTATTATCATCTTGCCCCCGATAGATATACTTTTTCAGCGACTCATCATCAATACGGTGATTTGGGACACTTCTCAGGAACGAGGTCAACCTATCCCAAGAACTGCTTACTGACTCCCCTGGTAGTGCCACAAAGTTGTTCACCCTATCTTTGTGGTTGAGCTTCTTTGAAACCGTATAGTAACGAGCTAAGAACACATCCCTCAATTGGTTCCATGTATAGATTGAGTTATAGGGAAGCTCAGTGAACCATATAGCAGTCTCTCCCGTCAGTGAGAGAGGGAACACTCTTAACCCAATGAAGTCCATGTCCAAGTCAGGCCTACCTACACAACTCTTACACACCGACCTCAATTTGGCGATGTGAGCATGTGGATTCTCACATGGTAGCCCTGAGAACAGACCTCTAGCGGTTAGCATCTGCATCAAGCTACTAGTTACCACAAAAGTATGAGCGTGTGGTAGATTAGGTAGTACAAGTGGCCCATCAGAGTCAGTGATGTTAACATTTCCTCTATAGTACTCTTGAGGGCGTGGGGCAGGAGGTTGCCTCCTCGGATTATTTTCACCAGGGTTATCAACTATCACTTGATTATGCGCTTCAACCGGCGGCGTAGGTTGAGGATTGATCTCATCCTCGATATAAGCAGGATTGTTTTGAATGTTCATTCTGCGAAGTGTACGATTTAGTTCTGGATCAAGTGAAAGTATTGGTTCTCCTCGACTCCGTGTAGTTGGCATACACTAAAGCTAGACTTGCGAGAGACAAAAAGAAAAAGAAAAAGTAAAATCAGGAAATTATTGACTAAGATTCGGTAATGTGCTTAAAGTTAATATAAAAGCTATTATCCCCGGCAGCGGCGCCAAAATTTGATACGCTCAAATTATACTTCCCTAAAGAAGTATAAGCGGTCGTATCAAGTAAAGAACCCAAATGTTAGATTGGGGTGGATCCCATGAGAAAAATGATTTAGACTTAACTTTAATATACGATTACTTCTATTTAGTCAAGTTCTTTCCGAAAACAAACAATAAAAAAGGGGGTTTTGTGTAACAAAAGTAATTAATTAAGTCTAAGTAATCAAGTAGCAAGTTCAAATATTTGATGTTTATCAAGTGATGAGAGAAACTAGGGTGTAAGTGTTCCCCATAGGTTCATAACGCAGTAACTCTAAGTATAACAACTCTTTCCTAGTATCTTGCATGCAAAGTGATAAGTTATGTATCCCTAATTCGTTGGTCCGGCAACTAGTGAATTTCACTCCGCTCGTTGGTCTTGCTACGTGTGTGTACTTTACTAAACCTTACGTTTTACCTCATATTAAGCATCATAATCGATGTATGGCTTAGTTATTACTTCACACCAATCGACACTAGCCTATTAGATAGTGTATACTAAATCTACGTTGATAATTCTTTTCTTATTATCTACCTCTTTGGTCCGGCAAGTAGCAACAAGGCGAGTTCTAACGTTGGTCACCGTTAAAAAGACTTCTAAACGAAAGAATTATCAATACATGCAAGAAACTATTCTAGAATTGTTATTTTAGCTAGTTCTACTTTGTTAATTACCCATGGTTCCCACAACCCTAGTTGTGGATTTAGTTACCCATGCTAAGAATTACACAATTCATATTGATTAGACAAGAATTCATGTACTTACTTTAACAAGTTTGAAGAAAATCCAGAAAATTACTTGAATTAATCAAAATATTGTAAGAATTGATTCCGCAAAAGTGAAGTATTTTCCAAAACCCAAAATTCAACAACCAACAATACAAATCTGAAAATTACCAAGAGTCTAACCCCAAAAATGAGGTTTTTGGTCCTATTTATAATAAAAGAATCTAACCATAAAGGGAAACCTAAATAAGGAAAATCAGTCCAAAAATGCGTCTCGCGTCGACGACCTGACCGAAGAATCTATTTACACTCTTTCTCGAGCAGCTTGCAAATAGGATGTGCAATTTTTGAGAAATCTTTGATAAACCTCCGGTAGAAACCTGCATGCCTAAGAAAACTCCTCACACCTTTTACAGAGATGGGTGCAGGAAGTCTCTCTATAACCTCGACTTTAGCTCGATCAACCTTTATACCCTTCTCTGAGATGCGGTGGCCCAATACAATACCCTCTTTCACCATAAAGTGACATTTTTCCCAGTTTAGCACAAGGTTGCACTCTTCACATCTTTTGAGAACTTCAGATAAATGACTCAAACAATGATCAAACGAATCACCAACAATAGAAAAATCATCCATAAAAACCTCAATGGTGTCCTCCACCATATCGGAAAATATGGACATCATACATCTCTGAAAAGTAGCCGGTGCATTACACAACCCAAAGGGCATCCTCTTGAACGCGAAAGTTCCATAAGGGAAAGTAAAAGTGCTTTTATCTTGATCTTCCGGTGCAATAGAGATTTGATTGTAACCTGAATAGCAATCAAGAAAATAGTACCACCCTTTACCTGCAAGTCTATCCAGCATCTGATCCATGAAGGGCATAGGAAAATGGTCTTTCTCAGTCCATGCATTTAGTTTCCGGTAATCCATACACACTCTCCATCCGGTCACCGACCTCATCAGAACAAGCTCATTTTTCTCATTGGAGACCACAGTCATTCCCCCTTTCTTGGGCACACACTCAACAGGGCATACCCAACTACTATCAGCGATCGAAAATATGACTCTGGCATCCAACCACTTAATAATATCCTTCTTCACTACCTCTTGCATAGGTGGATTTAGGCGTCTTTGGTGCTCAATACTTGGCTTATGATCGGGCATGAGTTGGATTTTATGTGAACAAATATCGGGAGGGATCCCAATAATATCCACAATAGTCCAACCAATAGCTCTCTTGAACCTTTTTAACACTTCCACCAAACACTCAACTTGGTGCACATTTAAATCTGAAGCAATAATAACCGGCAAAGTGTCACCTTTTCCCAAGAATACATACCTCAGATGAAGTGGTAGAGCCTTAAGCTCTAATTTTGGAGCCTCCTCAATAGATGATTTTGTGGGTGGAGACTCGCGATGCATCATGTCTAACTCCAATTTCTTGGGTTTGAAACGAACATCACCTCGATTAAGTGCCACAACCAATGACCCATACTCTTCAATACCATCACTCTCGAAGTTCATAATCACTGCTGCAAGTGCCTCATCACCCAAACACTCTTTTATTTATACCTCAGACGAACTCTCAACCCTGTAAGATATGGCAGATACCGATTGGAGCTCACCACTCTGCCTCATGGACCTACAAATATTGAAATTCACTTCTTAATTGTTCAACCAAAACTTCATTTACCCTTTCTCTATATCAACCAAGGCGCGACCGGTTGCAATAAATGGCCTTCCAAGAATAATAGGCACCTCAAAGTCGACCTCACAATCAAGAATCACAAAATCGTCCAGAAATATGAATGACTCCACCTTCACTAACACATCGTGGAGTATCCCAATAGGCCTCTTCACTGTTCGATCGGCCATCAGTAGACGCATCACAGTGGGCTTTGGATCACCCAAACCCAACTTTTGTAGATCGATAGAGGCATGAGATTTATGCTTGCCCCAAGATCACATGATGCTTTATCAAAGTGTAACACCCGATTGTACATGGAATAGTGAAAGCAACCGGATCTTCTTTCTTTTGCACTAGAGACCTTGTAGCAATAGCGCTACAATGTTGCATTCTATCATCATCCTCAAAACTAACCGATCTCTTCTTGGTGACCATATCTTTCATGAACTTGGCGTAACCGGGCATTTGTTCAAGAGGTTCTATCAAAGGAATATTGATGGAAAGCTGTTTCAACATAGTTATAAAACGCCGGTATTTACCATATTCGTTCTTTTTCACCAACTTTTGCGGGAATGGTGGTGGTGGTCTTGGAATGGGAGTCACCTTTTGGGGCTTCTTTTCTTCTTTTACCCCTTCATCTATCAACTCACCACTAGCTTGAACTATCTCACGCTCTCTTCTCATATTATTTTCTACGCCAGACGGCATAGGTGGATCTATGGTTTGTTTATCACCTCGACTAGTGACTGTCATGCAATGTCCATCATTTTTCAGATTTTGGACAGTATTGCTAGGAAGAGTACCTGGTTGGCGTGGGTTCACAGTCGAAGACAATTGGGCCATTTGCGACTCCAGATGCTTAATTGAGATTGCGTGTGCATCCACCTTTTGCCCAAAATTCGCTAAATCACATCTCAACTCTTTGGTGTGCTCATCACTAGCATCAAACCTCCTCATTATTTTCTGCAACATCTCTTCAACTCGCGCCATACTACCTCCACCATCTCTAGGAGAAACTTTACGATTTTGAGGTGGAACATATGGCCCACTCCGATCGTTTCTGTTACCATAGTTACCCCGATTGAAGTTGTTATCGCGGTTGTAGTTTCCATCTCAAACATAGTGATCCTCTCGGTTATAATTCCCATAGTTCTGACCTTGATTTTGCTTGATCTTGGCGCCAATTCTCCTGATTGGAGCCTTGGGCGTTCGGTCGGAAACCCCCCGTCTGCTGATTCACTACATAAGAATCTTCTTTATAGTAGTAGTCATCAAACGGCGGTGGTGGTTTAGCCAAATATTTCATCGCATTTACCTTCTCTGCACCTCCAGTGACATGTTTTAACACTAACCCAAGCTCAGTTCTCATTTGAGTCATTTCTTCACGAATCTCATCTGCGACTGGGTTGTGTGTAGATTGCACCGCAAAAGTGTTTCTCCCAGTATCAGACTTCCTAGTGCTCTAAGATTTATTATTTCGGGAAATTTTCTCTAACTTTTCAGCAATCTCTGTATAAGTACACTCCCCATAAGAACAACCCGCAATCGTATCCAACACCGCTTTATTATTATCATCTTGGCCCCGATAGAAATACTCTTTCAGTGACTCATCATCAATACGGTGATTTGGGACACTTCTCAGGAACGAGGTGAACCTATCCCAAGAACTGCTTACTGACTCCCCTGGTAGTGCCACAAAGTTGTTCACCCTATCTTTGTGGTTGAGCTTCTTTGAAACCGGATAGTAACGAGCTAAGAACACATCCCTCAATTGGTTCCATGTATATATTGAGTTATAGGGAAGCTCAGTAAACCATATAGCAGCCTCTCCCGTTAGTGAGAGAGGGAACACTCTTAACCCAATGACGTCCATGTCCAAGTCAGGCCTCCCTACACAACTCTTACACACCGATCTCAATTTGGCGATGTGAGCATGTGGATCCTCATATGGTAGCCCTGAGAACAGACCTCTAGCGGTGAGCATCTGCATCAATCTACTAGTTACCACGAAAGTATGACCGTGTGGTAGAGGAGGTAGTACAAGTGGCCCATCAGAGTTAGTGATGTTAACATTTCCCCTATAATACTCTTGAGGGCGTGGGGCAGGAGGTTGCCTCCTCGGATTACCTTCGCCAGGGTTATGAACCATCACTTGATTATGCGCTTCAACCGGCGGGGGAGGTTGAGGATTGATCTCATCCTCTATATAAGCAGGATTGTTTTGAATGTTCATTCTGTGAAGTGTACGGTTTAGTTCTGGATCAAGTGAAAGTATTGGTTCTCCTCGACTCCGTGTAGTTGACATATACTAAAGCTAGACCTGCGATAGATAAAAACAAAAAGAAAAAGTAAAATCAGGAAATTATTGACTAAGATTCGGTAATGTGCTTAAAGTTAATCTAAAAGCCACTATCCCCGGCAGCGGCGCCAAAATTTGATACGCTCAAATTATACTTCCCTAAAGAAGTATAAGCGGTCGTATCAAGTAAAGAACCCAAATGTTAGGTTGGGGTCGATCCCACTAGGAAAATGGTTTAGACTTAACTTTAATATACGATTACTTCTATTTAGTCAAGTTCTTTCATAAAAACAAACAATAAAAAGGGGGGTTTTGTGTAACAAAAGTAATTAATTAAGTCTAAGTAATCAAGTAGCAAGTTCAAATATTTGATGTTTAAGTGATGAGAGAAACCAGGGTGTAAGTGTTCCCCATAGGTTCATAACGCAGTAACCCTAATTATAACAACTCTTTCTTAGTATCTTGCATGCAAAGTGATAAGTTATGTATCCCTAATTCCTTGGTCCGGCAACTAGTGAATTTCATTTCGTACCTTGGTCCAGCTACGTGTGTGTACTTTACTAAACCTTACGTTTTACCTCATATTAAGCATCATAATCGATGTATGGCTTAGTTATTACTTCACACCAATCGACACTAGCCTATTAGATAGTGTATACTAAATCTACGTTGATAATTCTTTTCTTATTATCTACCTTCTTGGTCCGGCAAGTAGCAACAAGGTTAGTTCTAACGTTGGCTACCATTAAAAAGACTTCTAAACGAAAGAATTATCAATACATGCAAAAAACTATTCTAGAATTGTTATTTTAGCTAGTTCTACATTGTTAATTACCCATGGTTCCCACAACCCTAGTTGTGGATTTAGTTACCCATGTTAAGAATTACACAATTCATATAGATTAGACAAGAATTCATGTACTTACTTTAACAAGTTTGAAGAAAATCCAGAAAATCACTTGAATTAATCAAAATATTGTAAGAATCGATTCCGAAAAAGTGAAGTATTTTCCAAAACCCAAAATTCAACAACCAACAATACAAATCTGAAAATTACCAAAGAGTTTGACCCCAAAAATGAGGTTTTTGGTCATATTTATAATAAGAGAAAACCTAAATAAGGAAAATCTGTCCAAAAATGCATCTCGCGTCGACGACCTGACCGACGGACTGTCGAGGCAACGACGGATCGTCGACGCCTCCATCGGTCCATACTTCAACTTTATTTTCAGCTACTTTCTTCTCCAACTCTCTGTTACCATCGACGGACAAAGATGACGGTCCGTTGATAGGACGACGGTCCGTCGATGGCCTTCGTTGCTCCACACTTAGAATATTTTCAAATCGGGTACTAGGGCTACATTCTGTTAACACCAACCGATCACCAGGACAGTCTGTCGATCCGTCGATGAGACGATGGACCGTCATCCCTTCCGTAGCCCCACACTTAGTCATAATTCTCCAATCTTTCCTTGGAAGCATAACATCTTCATGGCGACGGTTACCACCTACAGACCGTCGATGGGTCGACGGACCGTCGATGGCTCCATAGGTCATTTTTTCTGCAATTTTCAGCACATCTTCAGCGTTTTTATTCTGGACAGTTTTTCCTGCAAACATAAAGAAAAATACATTAAAACTACTACAAAAAAAGCCTTAGACACACACTAAACTTAAGGAAAAAGCATTGAAAGTACCGTAAAACCATGGTACATCACAGATGTAAGGAGAAGGGAACTAGAGTTCCAACTTTATGATTGGGATTTTCTGAATGTGTCACCTATGAAAGGGGTTATGAGGTTTGGAAAGAAAGGGAAGCTCAGTCCTAGATATGTAGTCCCTTAAAAGATCTTCAAAAGGATTTGCAAGGTGGCATATGAGTTAGAGTTGCCAGCAAATTTAGCAGCAGTGTATCCGGTCTTCCACATCTCGCTCTTGAAGAAGTGTGTGGATGATACAGCCTCTGTAGTGCCATTAGAGAGTGTGGTGGTGAGAGATAGTCTTTCTTATGAGGATGTACCAGTTGAGATTCTTGACTGTCAGGTTAGAAAGTAGAGAAATAAAGAAGTTGCTTTAGCCAAGGTTTTGTGGAGGAGTCAGTCCGTAAAGGGAGCTACTTGGGAAGCAGAAGCAGCCATGAAAGCCAAGTACCCTCACCTCTTTCCTTTTGATTCCACTGCAGCTTGAGATAATAGTTCCTCTATAGTTTTTCAGTCATTCATGTGTGAATTCAGCCTTAGAATCATGTTCTCTCAGTTTGTACTTGCATTTACAGCATATTGCATGTTCCCGGAACTCAATTCAGTCAGAAACTCAGTTCTCAGTGTTTAGTAGTAGGGATTGCAGCTCTCTCTCTCTACTTCAGCTAGTTTAGTCTTCATTCGAGGACGAATGTTCCAAAGGGGAGATAATGTAACACCCCATATCTAAAACAGATCAAAAATCAGCTTGTAAGAAATCTGCAGGTGCAATCAACGGTTACCATCGACGAACCGTAGCCTGACCCATGGCCCTTGCTGCACATCCGTCGATTGTTACTGAAACGTACCCAAAAACTCAGCGCAGGAAATTTGACCAAGTGTCGGATGACGGACGGACCTACGGTCTGTAGTCTGTGTCTTTCCATCAACACCCCATTTACCCACTCTCTGACAAGAACAAAGATTGACCAGCACGGCCTATAGATGGACCCACGGACCGTAGGTATAAGCATGGATGGAAATTAGCAGACAGTTAGGGGGAAATTGCAGTTGGGTCAACTTCAATTGATCATAACTCTTAGAACAAAATGAATTAGGTGTCTCATGACATACCAAAAGATAGATAATTGAATTATCTTTCCATAGCCACCGACCTTTCTAAAATAAGAACTCTGAGTAAATATTTATGCCCGTTTTAATAAAGGTTTGTCGAATAGACCTACCCTACGGACCGTCGATTGAACGACGGACCGTCTGTCCAGGTCGTCGTTTGGTCCGACAACAACTAACTCAGGGGTCTTTTGGTTTTTTTCCACTTTGTTTAACCCCTAAAATACATCGTTTTGACCCTAAATCATCATATTTTAGTCAGTTTAAGCCTATAAACATAACAACAACTTACGTAAGTCAAATCATAAAGTAAAACTTAAACAATTAGAAGCAAGAAAGGAGAAAAAGGTCAAGAACCCTAGTTAAGGAACACAACAAGGTTCCAGCACTTCCAGCCCCTAAATCTGAATATTTCTCTGTGGATTTCATCACCAGGTATGTGGGATTTCACTAGTGAGTTCCTTTCACCCATTAGATCCCTAGTTTTCAGTCAGATTCTTGATTCCCATATCATTATCAAACCTAGGGCTTCTAGAACTTTAACAGAACTTTATGAATTAATTAGTTTTATCTTCCATATCAGATTTTCATGTTATTACTCAGATTATTGCATAAATTTCAGAACCCTAGCTTTGTATTTCTTTAGTTCTTGAATTACACATGCTAGGTCAGATATTTCAGTTACTTCATATTTACATACCTCAATTATTAATGCATCATTATCAGATTAATTTTTGCATGTTTAGTTTTGAACTGTCCAGTATTTACAGAAATTCAGTCATAATGTCTTAATCACTTTATTCATTGGGAGTAGCATAATACCGAGTTGGACTAGGGTTCAGCGTACCCAAATAGTCTTAGAACTACTAGCCAAGTAGGTTGTAAGTCCCATTTGTGGGCATCAGTTTAGTGATTACGCCAGCATGCCTTTATACCTCTGGCAGGGTATATTGGGTCCTCTCGATGGGGCGTATACATCGGACTCCACATTTAGCTCATGTGGTTTTATTATCGGTTATTAGTAGCTCCCACAGTTCAGTCAGACTCTATTGCATTAACCATTTATCAGTATATTCAGTATTTAGTTTCAGCATGTTATCAATTGGTCATTGTATTTCGTTATCTCAGCATTTAGTATATCATGTTCAGATTTTCTTACTTGCTTTTGCCCTTTTTCATTTATGTTTTATTTCAGTTTTACTCTATCCTGCATGCTCAGTACCTTCAAGTACTGACGCATACGTGCTCTACATCTTCTCGTGATGTAGGTTCAGGATCTCAGTATCCAAATGGAGCTTAGATCGATTTCCGATCTCCAGTTCAGCAGATTCAGTGGTGAGTCTTCATTCTCCGAGGACAATAGTCATGAGTTTTTTTTCAGTATTTAGTCTTTTAGTTTTAGTTTTTACTAGACTTAGCTGGGGCCTGTCCCAGCATTTCTAGTAAGTTTAGAGGCTATTTTCAGACATAGTTAGTTTGAGCTTAGTAGTGAGTTTTAACATATGGGTATTCCCCATCTTTTCATTATAAATTATGATTTAGCTTCCGCACCAGTTTATATTCTTTAGTATGCTCATAATCATGCCAACAGGGTTAGCTTGGGATCACCTGTGGTTCTAGGTCCCGTGTTCGCGTCTCGGGGATAGCACGGGGCGTGACAAAGGGTGTTTATCAAGAAAAAGTGTGATTTTTAGATAATATTTTTTTTAGAAAATCTTTACATGGAATACAACAGAAACAACTCCACATCATCAATTCACACATCATACTTATTCATCTGCCTCCAATTAATTAGTTCAACAACAACAAGAACATATATGGTGTAATTTCACAAAAAGAGATTGGAGAGGATAAACCTATGGAAACTTGACCCAATAAAGTAACTAAACATATATGGAGTTGCATGCCTTTTGTCTTCCTTAATGGTGGATGGGGTCGCTTCCCTTCGGTGGTGGCTTACGAATGTTTGTCAATGCATGTTGACCTTTTATTTCAATGGTTGCCTTGTCATAAGCCAAATCACCTTCATCCGCAGTGGCAAAACTTCCCAACCAATGTCGTTTATTCATTCTTAGATCTCGAATCTCTACAACCCATCTTCCCCATTTTTGTTGTCTAACTCCCCTGTAATTCTTTACATTTTCTTGGTTCAGAGTTGTATCTTTTTTCTCTTTTGAGGATACCATCTTTGAAGTGACCTTGGTCTTTCCATTTTCGATGATAATTTCTTTACAAATCCTTTTTTGTCGTTTGGACTTCTCTCCTTGATGATTTTCCTCCTCATCACTACATAACCGTTCACAGTTTACAGAACACACAACTCAACACCAACACTTTAACAATTATATATCCTAAAAATTAAACTCATTATTCATCAATCATAACTTCCACAGAAAGGCACTCACAAGCTCAAGTTCATCAATGATAAAGTTGTGCAATGCAATGAAATGCAATGTCCAGTATAATATCTCTCTATGAAATTGAATTGATTTAAATAACAGTACAATCATGATACAACATCAACAACAAATCAATAAGCCTTTTAAAATCATTCTCAACACATTACACACAAACAATTAATCACAATGCTTTTTACTACCCCTTATTCATCGTTAGAATTATTCAACATGGACAAGTCAACCCATCACCAATTCTTATTACTCTGCAACACATACCACAAGGAAATACATGATTCTATGCACTAAACAAGGGTTTAGAAATCCACTTACCTTAAATAACCGAATAATCACTCCGAGACGTGTGTCTTATCTTTTCGTTAATGAAATCTATTCAAGTACATATTCACAATACGATTTCAAAACTAACGAGACCCACATTACTATGTCTTTAGCCTTGAACTTAAAATTCACTGAAATTTATGATCAAATTCGTAAATATTGTTGCTAATTAACATTTCAACTATCATATTTTCTATGCTTCAAGTCCAGGACTAAATCTGAATTCCTCCAATATTATAATCTAATGGTATTGAAATAATACCATGTCTTAGTAAATAGGCTGGAAAACTTTAAGGAGAAACAAAGGCTCGAAGGTTTAGAGAATTGTATGTTTAATTCTTTTCTTTTTTTCAGTATATGAAATCACTTGAAAGTAATACTTTATACAAACATAAAATAACAAACTACTAAGTAACTGAATGAACACTACTTTCATTAGTGAAATAATTAATTACTAACCAAAGCACAACTAGAAAGTATTAAACCATGATCTAACATATTTGCTAACAACTAGTCCTAGAATAGAGGACACTACTAACAAACTTAATTAACCTGGTCATACTTTGAACCAGTATTCAATATAACATATACCTAATATTTAATTACGTATACCAATATATCAAACCTTGAAATTTAATATGGTATTAACAAGAAAAACACAGAAACAGCGAAGTAAATTACGAACAAAATAAACGAGAACACTTACTGTTTTAAAACCTTATATTGAGGAACCATACATTTCTATTAATTAATTTATTGTCATTGACTAATCATGACCTTAATTATTACATAATGATTGTTCACTCACACCATTGTTCTGCATTTTTGAAAAAGAACCTGTTGATTAATTATTTCCATTCTTCTAAATCAAAACCCACTAAATTGTTTCCTAGTTTCTATGCCAAGGACCTATTAAAATATAATGTAATTAATTATACAATCCAATAGTGCAGTAATCAATTCTATTATAGAGTAATCTCAACGTGTGAATAGTTGAATTTAATATTTATCCCTTCATTACGTATAAATTGACTAAGTATTCATGGCATCAAAGTGAAATTCTAGAGTAGCATTAATTTGACCTTACAATGATGAAGACTTTTGGCATTGGTGAGAGTAATTGGCGGCAACGGATAGAGAACCTTAGCAAAGCAAGACAATAATTTTGGAGAAAATAACTTAAATATATATGGTCCAAAAGGTATAGGGTCTTAAACAAGTTTCAGACTTAGCTCATTATTATCAACTCAATTAATTATCTATCCATTACCCATCAATTAATTAAATATAATTATCGAATAGTTCAAATTTTTCAACCAACTTCACCGAACAATCATAAATGACTCAAGAAAAACTATCGAGAGTGGTAAAATGGTAATTTTATAAAAGTTTTCAAAAATAACCTTGCGGGTGATGACAAAAATGTACCTACAGTCCATCATGAATTTCATATGTTGAGGTGATTTCAATGAAGGACTACTTTCGTCTATTCACTCTCATAAATTTGTTTCTAGTGCCACACCAAAATCAAGCTAAAAAATGCGTACTATGTGACTTTGTATATATTTGTCTTATTAGGGCGTCTCTATTTAGTTAATCATGTTTGAAACTAAAACATAATTATTATTAATTTGATAAGAAAAATGGTATCATCCTATCCATTTTAAGAATGAATTTACATTTAGTGAGAAGTGGACAAAATTGACCTAATGCAACTAATCTAATTAATGAAGAAAATGAGTACCAATTTATGTTTGATATAAGAAAAAAACGCAATGAGTAACTCTAATGAAATTTCTATGTCAAGCTCCTCATGTAAATAATTTAGCTTTTCAAAAAATTGTCAAATGAACTATTTACAGAAATCTTTCAATTACTTATTTTCGATTTATGCTAAACTATATTGAACATTTTTGTTGATTTACAAATATATTGTCTAAATATTTTTAATAACCCAAGGGTGTTTATCTTGCAAAAGTGTGAGTTTTAGATAATGTTTTTTTTAGAAAATCTTTATATGGAATACAACAAAAACAACTCCACATCATCAATACACACATCATACTTATTCATCTGCCTCCAATTGATTAGTTCAACAACAACCAGAACATATATGGTCTAATTCACAAAAAGAGATTGGAGAGGATAAACCTATGGAAACTTGAACAAAGAAAGTAACTAAACATATATGGAGTTGCATGCCTTTTGTCTTCCTTAATGGTGGATGAGATCGCTTTCCTTCGGTGGCGGCTTAAGAATGTTTGTCAAAGCATTTGGACCTTTTATTTCAATGGCTGCCTTGTCATTAGCCAAAGCAGCTTCATCCGCAGTGGCAAAACTTCCCAACCAATGTCATTTATTCTTCTTCCATCTCGAATCTCTGCAACCCATCTTTGCCATTTTCGTTGCCTAATTCCCCGGTACTTATTTACATTTTCTTGGTGCAGAGTTGTATCTTTTTTCTCTTTCGAGGATACCATCTTTGAAGTGACCTTGGTCTTTACATTTTCGATGATAATTTTCTTACAAAATCTTTTTTGTCGTTTGGACTTCTCTCCTTGATGATTTTCCTCATCATCACTAGATGAGTCTGTGGCGTCATTTTCCTCCTCTACTTCTAACAACTCAAAATATGTGAACTTCTACTTTTACTCATTTCAAGGAGGAACTATGGTCTTCTGACGAAAACATGATCATCACACTCCTGGATCCTAAATGAAATTTACTCTCAAAAAGCCTTTATTAAAGGAGGAATCTTTGAACTCCTTACTAAGGTATGTTAATTAGTTCATCTCATGAAGTTTATATGAAATTCCACTCAAATTCACCACAACATGAGGCTAAACAATCCATATAAGTCTTTTCCATCAAGACCTAAGATTTCTTCATGAACTTGCACATAAGGGAATCATGGCAACAGATAAACACACAATAACCTTAATTTTTTGGCACATTATTCCCCCTGGGAGTAAGCCTATATAATCACTTCTATACATCATTCATGCTAAAAATAACTTCAAGGTCCAACATAACAAGTCACAAAAGACAAGAAATTAAGAAATTAATAAATCATAAAAAAGCATACGCAACATGTGGAGATTAATATTGATCCTCTCTAGATTGGAGAGCATAAAACCTGTTCTTCTTAAGAGCACTCTCATCTGAACAACTAGAGGAAACTTTATTATCCTCCCTTCCCTTACCGTTAAGAACCGGTCAATCTCTAGTTTTGTGCCCATCCTTTCCACACCCATAGCAACCATCCATGCAAGTTAGGCACTTAGTGATGAGTTCACTATTTCGATTCATTAGGACTTTATTTTAATCAATTTAGTCTCAAAGGCATATTTTGTATCAATGTAAATCCTTGAATTTCAGGTATTTGGATTGAGTAACAAAGCATGAACATTAATGAGCACAAACGAATAAGGCAGCCGAAATAATGAAGAATAGAAGGCCTGATGATCGCCTATCTCATTGGGCAAGTCTCTGAATGGACATGGTCTCGCCTAAAGTTCTAGTGTGCAAAGCTCTCAAGGAGAAAATCAAGTCGGCGATAGAAAAGAGTAGTCGGCGAGTCGGCTAATGATTCTACGATGCAGTCTCCCAAAGTTAAAAATTTGAAGATATTGAAGGCTAAAGAAAAAAGGCGATGGAATTGACCAAAGGGCCGATCACCGAGTGAATTGACGATCCCTATTTATTGTGCTACATGATCCTTCACATAATATTTTTGGCGACCATAAATACATTTTTAGTATTTAGTTTAGTATCAATTGATCTATCGTTCTATCTAGGCTTTAGTCTAGAATAATAATTATCATCTTGGAAGTTTAGAACAGAGTTTTGCGACAATATTTTCCTTAGCTTGAAAGATTCAAAGATTGCCATTTCTGCAAAATTGGAAGTGGGTGTTAAAGATTCGTCAAATTAGACCTTTGTAAAAAGGAAATTAATCTTACCCAGTTGATGGAAACACAATTTCGTAACAACTTCTATCTTTTTATGATATCTAGCTAAGACTCCAATTCTTGGAGTGTGATTACGTGATTATGGGTTGATTTTGCTACTGGGTATTATTGAATGATAGTTTAAATGTTTTTTAAAAGTGACCGCATTCAGTAATTTTGGGTTAATCTAAAGGGTTGTAGTTGCAAAAGCAATTGTACCTTCATGTTTTTGGTTTGCTTGAGAGAGAGGTTTTAAAACCAAGATTACTAATTTGATGGTATGTGGGTATTGGATTTTCATGGGTTCAACTCAAGAGAGTGAATCATAAACCCTCTTATGCACATTAAACTTAATATAGTGAATGGAGTAAAATATAGATAGTTCTTCATTGTTGCTTATTGGCGTTCGAGAGAAATAAATTTAATTCGGGGTAAATTTTTCAAGAGAATGTTTATTCCCACTGGAATCTAGCTTAGTCACATGATTATAACTAATTACTATTAGTTGCAATTACCCTGTTGTCTACCTTAGCATATAATCCAATCATATCCCAAAAATCCGTCTCATTATTTGCTTATACCTGTTATTTGCTATTGTAGTTGATAATTACAATAAAAAAAACCCTGTTATTTGACACTTAATTCACCCCAAACTTTGAACCATGCTTTTAATCGTAAATGATTTGACCTACGATTGACTTGAGCATATTGGCACTTGGTTATTGATTCTCAAATACGTACCACTCCATGTGAAATTCGACCCCAACTCACTTAGTTGACTTATATTACAAATTAATAATAGTTGACACTTAGTATTGGATGAAGTGTCCTGATACCTAAAATCAAAATGGCCCCGCTGCCAGGGAGTGGTGTTGTTTGAGAATCTTTATTTAAGTTGAATTTTTTCTTGTTAGTTATAGTTGAACTTACTTATGGGTGGTATTGTTTCCATTCGTTTACCTCCGGCTGAAGAAAATGTGGTGTCACAACCCTCAAGTACACCCTAGAAGTTAGAGTATCCTTGAGTTCGTCACACGGCAAAGGAGACTTCAGGCAGTCTCATCTAAGCCTCTCGTATCATTCATTGCATAATAAACATACTAAAATGAGTAAGAAGTAAAAACTTTCTTCACACACGAAAAACTCTTTTCATAAACAATACACAAGTGGAAGACTTTCATTAAAACATTAAAAATGTACAATAAACCTTTGAACCATCTAAACTTTAGAGTATACAGTACTTGGGACTAAGCCCATACAAGACATAAAATAAAGACTTAAGACATAACGAACATGTGGATATTGTCCTCGAATCGATGGACTCACCAATACTTAATCTTCGACCCTTAGAAACCTATCCATCCTCCATGGAACATCAAGACTTCCAATTCCCTACACTTTAGTCAAAAAGAGAAAAGTAGGGTTTAGCACATTAGATGTACTAAGTATGGAAGCAATGCAAAAACCATGAAAAAGGGACATTTAGTCAATAACATATTTTTCATGAATCTGATTTAAACATCATATTATAATCATAAGAACATCATTTAACACTTTAGAAATACATAAGAAATCATTTAAGTCAAACATCACATTTCTAACAAACATTACAGTAAATACTTCACTGTTACAGTGAAGCCCCCTTCACTGTACAGTGAAGTTTCTTAGCTTCTTTTTACACACCTTTTTACATATAATCCACTCACTAAAAGCTATCCTAAGACTCACTTAAGCAACACAAAGAGAGACCGCTCATACACCCTCACTAAGCATGCCTAAGTGATCCTCAAGACTACTTAGAATGAGATACAATCACTTACAATACATCAAGCACATAAACATGAGATCCTCTTATCAAAGGTGATTCCAAGGTTCACTTGGGTGAGTGTGGAGCGACCGCCCATACAATCCCTTTCACACACACACAACGGATCATATAGACTACCTAAGATAGAATCATTCTCACTTAATACCATCACATACATCAAACGTGACATTCTCCTTTCAAAGGTTATCCAAAGACTTACTCAAGTAGCTCAAGAAGAGAACGTCTATAATTGACCTCTTCAAGATTACCTAAGTAATCCTTAATACATACCTAGGTTAGGATCATGTCCACATAATCAATCACATTCATTAACTAGAATCATTATTAAGACTTATCTAAGTAAGAGATGAAGTGACTATTCCCTTGCCCCCTTCATACCTTAACTAGACAACCCTTAACTACTCTAGATAAGTACTTATTCATTTAACATTTTTTCTTAACTTAAGTCATTACATTCTTTAGTTCATTTAAGAGACATTCATCACATAAGGACATTCAAGTAATGGTTTTGAAGAAGACCTAGGGACTATCACTAACATCTTCAAAGCCTATTGTGCAATATCTAGATAGCGTCCCATACTACCACCTAAACTTCATAGAACTTCTCTAACGCTAATGGGTATCCCACATATGAGAATAGGCAATAATCGACATAGACCAAGATAGCAAAGCATGGAATCCGAAGTTATATCCTACTCCGATGAGGTTGTTCTACTTGCCAATGGTAGAACTTGGACACATCCCATGTAGGCACATGGTCAAGAAATATGAAGGGCTTCTTTGTATTCTAGCCTCATTCTTTAACAATAACTACTTCCCTTGCCATACTCACTCGGTGCTAGCCTTCGTTCTCATAGATTAATTCACATCAAGGTTCATATAAAGGGGTCCCATATCAAGTTCATGACCCAATTACATTTACCCTACCAAAGAGGTCCTCTAGGGCTACCTTCCAATGGTGACTAGAAGCTCATCATGACTTTCCTAAGGATTGATATGATGTCGTTCCAGCCAATCAACCTTAAGTCCATCATTCATTACATGAGGGATACCATTACGACTTTCGACTTCAAGTTTCATAACCTTACCACTAGGTTCAAGGTTTCACATAAAGGACCTTCTTCTCATCATTCAAGGTCTAACATCATTCATACATTCAAGACTAAGACACTTTATCTTCCTAAGGCAAGACATCACATATTCACTTTCATACATGCATCAAGTAAGGTACACAAGTCTACCTAAACAAGACACAACATACTTCACTTTAGTCATATAGCATAACAGTCTTTAAACATTTAGGAATGACCATTAACATCATTTAGTCAACCTATTCATTACCTTAACATCATCAACATAACAATTATAGACTCATATAACCAAGTTAGGAACAATCATACAATCAACTCTAAGACTACTCACATGAACACATAGTCATTAGTCTAATATGATCACCTAAATAGCATCAATAGAAGAACACATACGTTCACATTACTTCACATATAGATAGATATGATCATACTTCACATAATCAACTACACTAATCAACATATTACTTCAAGTAGTGCCGACAAGGCCATGATCGTCATAATACTTAAAATAACGCCGACAAGGCCACATCAATTCACATAACACCGCCACCATAAGTGTACCAAACCAATCACATATAATCCAAGAGCTAAATTACAATAGCTATTCATAATAATAAGAGAGTTAGGGCAGCATACCACCCACTTGATCTCATCACTTCAACCCAAAGCTAAATCATCCAATTCAATATCATAAGGCTCTTACCCATGGCCATGAACATCAATTCCATGCATAAATCTTAATACTCAATGAATCAAAGTCAATTCAATATATATTTATCAATCTAAGACAAATTAGATATCAATTGAATACAATCATTACATCATTAGAAAGCCCATAGAAAACTACACTAGAATCTATAAGCATTAAGTTCATATCAATTCAATAAGCTTAACATGCAATAGACCTAAGAATATTCATTACTAAATTGATCAAATTAAAACAACCTATAAACCATACATACATAATCTATACATAATCCAAAAGCCCATAACAATCTACACATGAATTCATTAATCTCAAAGCATAATGAATTCACCCATATTTTAGTAAAAATTAGAGAATTGAGAAGATCAAGGGTTCATAGAGAATTTCATTGGAAAACATCAATTATACATCAATAACATCATATCTTAAGATTTGAAAACGTTTCATACAAGAACCCAAGATTTAGAGGAGAAATTAGACTTTTTCATCTTTTTGAAATCCTTTGAAAATCATCTTTGAAATTGTCTCTAAGGTGATAGAAATCCTTAAATGAAGAACTCTCATACCTTATTTGAAGAACCCAATGATAATTGAAGAAGAAACTCCATTGAAGATCCATCTTCAAGCTTCATCTTGACTTTGTACTCTCATGGAGGTTTTTGGGAAACTTTAGGAGGGAAGGGGTTTTGATTTAGATGCTAGGTTTTAAATGAGAGTTTAATCACTTAAATACTCTTAAAATACCCCTAAACACCTAAAACAATCGTCCCAACGTTTTATAAGACTTGGGGTGAATTTCCCAAAAACCCCAAGTCTTAACAGAAAACTGTCAGTTTTTTAGCACCATCGACGCCAGCATCGACGGTCTGTGGTCTCACCCACGCCCCATCGATGGGGTCTCTTTGGTTGCTCCCGCAACTCCCCATCCTGCAGACAACTCGACTCCATCGATTGTCCGTCTGTAAGGCCACGCCCCGTCAATAGGGTCTCGTGGTTTGCTTCAGAGGCTCCTCAACCTGCAGGCAACTTGGCTCCATCGACGAGACCCATCGACGGGCCGTATCCTTGTCGAGTGTCCGTCGTTTGGGTCGTCGATTGCCACTGCCTGGCAGTGTTGAGGTCCAAGATGGGGTCCTTCTCTAGGGCCCCTTACGGGTTCTACGTGGAGTCGTACCAGGACATTTCCAATCAAAACATATACGTATACCAATTTAGGACCTCCCACATGAGTTTCATCCAAAATGAACACGTAAAACTCGACGAAACATGCTTATACACACAAGGTCATTTCAAGGCAAACCTTTCGAACGTCTTGAACGGTCTTGAACGTTTGACCTCCAAACTTCACGAAACTTGACACGCTGATTATATACATCATATTAACTCATTTACGGAACATATAAGCTCATGCATCACACATAAACACATAGAACCACATATAACCACATATGAGGCACTTAGGTGACTTAGTTGTCGAACGTCTTGATCGTCCCTTGACGTTTGACTTCCAATGCACCTAAACTCTTAGTTACTCACTCAATATAACTTTATAGACCATTTTAGGACCTTAGACCACCATGACAACCATGTTAGGCTCTAGCTTCACCTAAGTCATTTTCGGGATCTTACATGTGGTGTTTCACATCACAAGTACTATGTTGTAACCTTTGCAATTGAAGAAGCTGTTCGGTGGTTTGAGTCATGAGGATCCCCATGAGTATATTAGAAACTTTGTGGATGTATGTGGAATGTTACCCTTCAAGAACATATCCCAAGAGTCGGTCTAATTGAGGTTTTTCCCATTCTCTTTGATGGGAGAAGAATTCAAGTGGCTAGCGAAGTTGCCATGTGAATCAATCACTTTTTGGGAGGAGTTAGTCACTGCATTTAATGTTTCCCTCATTTGATAACACTTTGGGATATCATTCAGAACTTCAAGAGTATGGAAAGAGATCCAATTCATGAAACTTGGTTAAGATTTAAGAAGTTGGTGCTCCAACACCCAACTCATGGACTGACTGACAACATGTTGTAATAGTATTTTTACCGGAGACTTTACTCGGTAAACAAGGTTGTTGCTAACAAAATTTCTCCACAAGGTTTGATGCAACAACCTTATGCGATAACATCTCATCTATTGGATTGCATGACCACTATAAATCGGGCTTGTACGCCCATGAAGACCAGATCTCCCCTCTCACATATAAGCTGACTAAGGAGCAACATGAGAAAGGCCGAGAAAGGGACCAGAACATGGAAACGATCATGAAATAACTTGACATGTTGTCTAAAATATAATGGGAGCTGGTGCTCAAAATGTCAATGCCGTGGGCTTCGGGTGTATTAATCCGGATGTGGCCATGTTTTAGGAATTATATAATGAAGATGTGAATTTCGTATCAAACCAAGGTGTTATTTATCGTTCAAACTACCCTAGGCAAGGTGGTAATCAAGGTTGAAATAGGGATGAAGGCTAAACGGATTGTGATCGAGAATTAAGGGACTGAAATCCCAATTGGAATGAAGGGGAGAAGGATAGGTATGTGCCTCCCCACGAGCGTCAAAATCCAAAGGATTCGGAAGGTGGCCATTTTGAGTATAAGATTTTTCGTATCCTCAACAAAGATAAGAGACCCGACAAAATTTTGAAAAAAATGAAAGAAGATGTCCGACCCTTAGCCAGACTGCTACTTCCCCCACAAAGCACCATTTTGTGCACTGATAATAAAAGAGTGAATTTCAAGAATGAGTATCGATCAAGTATTTTGAGACCCAAATGGGTCATATCTCGTCTCATTTGATCCCGAGACAACAAGGGGGTTTTCCTAGTGATACTACGGCCAACCCCAAGAATGAGGATGGATTTGTGTCGTGCCACGACGTTAACTAAGGCGCTTCTTAGGAGGCAACCAATGTTTTTATATGCTTTCTATTTAAGTCAAAATAGTGGTGTGTTGATTGTGCAGGTCAAAGTGTTGAAAGTGATTGACAAGTGAAGAGAGGCGAGCCACAAGTCCAGTAGGCACATCACCGAAGAGGTCAGTGTGCCCGATTTGATCCGCCGTTTCACCCAAAACAATTTGAAATTGAGTTATATAAAACTCGGTGAGCCCTTTACAAACTTCTTTAAATCTTGTTAGCTTAAACCATATCATTAAAAATGATTTTGTAGCCCTTGACAAAGTTCTTTTAGTTTTTTGGCTTTACAAGAAATTTTTGTCCTTAAACATAAGTGATATTCATTTTTAAACAGAAGAGATTTAAAATGGTCATTTTCTTATATTCAAATTGTAATAGGGTGAGAGATCTAAGATTTCAAATTTTTACACTCACTGACTTGAATTATATATCCTTATAAAGAACTAGAAAACCATTTCTCTCAAACTCACTTAAAATCCTTTATTTTTATTTTGGTAATTTAGTTCTCTAGAGTTTCAAATAGAAAACATTCCATGCGATAAGGATGTCATAAATCCATCAATGAATTTCTTATAGTTGAAAAAATAAATCTTCAAAAAAAAAAAAATCAAACCTAAAGTAGTTGAATCTACACATATATAAGTTTTAAAATTTATTTGTAGAAACAGACAGAGAAACAAGGAAATGAGATCTATGTGTCTACTTACAATCTAAATTTAAAAAAATATCATTATTCAGATCTCTTATGTGTAAAAGTGAAAATTATATCTCCGCCACAAAAATTCACATGACGCACATAGATAACTCCAAAAATGTTACTTGCGGTCCAGAAAAGTAAAAAAAAAAACTCGGATTTGAGCATACCTTGAAAATAAAATCGAAAGTTCTCAAACAAATCAGTAATTCTGATCTTTTGTCTTTTTTTAAACAAAATTTGCATTTTATGGTCATTTATATAATTTAAACTTTAGTAATCATTTCTATATAAAAATGGTAAGAAATAAAAATGCAAATAATTATACATTTATACTTTGATTTTCTTCCAGTTGTCATTCTTATCCATTATCATATATTTGGACTAAAAAAAAGAAATCAACATTAATAATTCATTAAATAGTCATAAATGTGTCATTGAACTTTTAAAAAAGTCTCATCTATGTTATCCGTTTAAAATCTGGCTTATCTATGTCATTTTCATTTGACAAGAGGCTCATCTATGTCTATATTTGTTCACAGACAAAAGTTTCCATTATGAAAACATTTTTTACACATGGTCAATTATGATTCAGTCATTTCATTAATTAAATTATTATTTTAAGAAAAAAAGATAAAATATTTCATCGAACATTGAGAAAAGGTTCTTCTATGTCATCCGTTAATAGTTTGGATCATCTATATAATTTCAGTTAACAAATAATGACATGGATGAGCCTTTTCTCAAACAGAAATAACATAGATGAGCTAAACTTTTGACGGATGACATAAATAAGTCTACTCTGAAAGTGTGATGGTATATTTGAGCCTCTTTCCGTTACTAGATAACACATGGAATTTTGATTTTGTTACCAAATTTCATCAGAGTTATCTTAGCATAATTATCTTCCTATACTAGGCAATTGTTGTAGGAAATATGGAAGGAAAATACTATCTTTAGAGACTGCTCAAGTTTATTATAGGCTACTTAAGTCCACTTTGAGATGATTACAATCATCAACTACATCACTACTTATACTACTCAAAATAGAAAATAAAAAGTCTTGCACAATTAACTAGATACATGTATTACAAATTACTAGATAAATGCATTAAAAAATCCTAAAAGACTTCTTGAGAAACTAAGAGAAAATATTGAAATACTAAACATCAAGGTGTGAAGTGAATGCATTAATTCCAACACTCCCCCTTATTGCATTTGCTTGAAAACTCCAACGTCTTCTTGAAGAGGGCAAAACTTTTTACTTGGAAGTGTTGTGGTGAAGATGTCAGCAAGTTGTTCTCCTGTCTGGCAATAATTGCAACTGAATTTCACCTTTCTCTTGTGTTTTTTAATATATCCTTTCTGATTGAGTTTGATTTTGCAAATCCACTTTAGACTTACAATTTCTCTTTCTCTGGGTATAGCCACACACTCCCAAGTATTGTTTTTCTTAATCTTCCGAATTTTTTCTCCAAGGCTTTCTTCCAAACATCATGATTTATTGCCTTCTCGTAATTTTCTTTCTTAATACTGACAAAGTTGCATCATTGGTAAATGTCACTCAACATTTTTATTCCTCTTGGAAGTGGTTTTTCATCGTCTGAATATGAGATTTCTCCTCCTCGAGGGACATCTTTCTCTTCCTCATTCTCTTCTGATACATCTAAAGATATGATAGAAATATTATCTACCTTATTCTTTGTATGTATCCCAGAATGGTCTGGCACCATGTCTTTTTTCTTGAGAAGTTTCAAACCATAAAAATTCATGTGATAAAATCTTTCGTGCCAAAGTCATGAATCATCTACAACTTCATTTTTTAATGCATTGTCATGACGTTGTAAATGAAAATTTCTTTTTATCATTATACTTCAACAATGACTTAATTTGGCTCAATTTTATCATAAATCTTTCAATAATTATCTCTAAACACAAGATAATTTTCCATGAGTTGACCAACACTAAGCAAATTTTCTTTCAAGTCAGGAACATAAAGAAGATCATGAATTTGTTTAACACTCCTTTTCATGTTGATTGAAATGGTACCTTTACCTTTTGCATCAACTACGACTCCATTCCCCATTCTCACTTTAGTAGTGATGTTATTATTAACTTAGAGGAAAACTTTTTCATCTCCAGTCCTGTACCACTATCAACATACCATTTATTGTTTTTTGCTAAAATATCACATTGAGAAGCAAAGAAAAGATTTTATTCCATTTTTTCCTCCTGTTCTTTACAGAAATATGTTTGCTCCTGTTGCTTGTGCCAACAATCATTCTCAATGTGGCCAAATTTTTTGCAAAAGTTACATTTGGCTTGCCTTTGTGCCGATATTTTTCTACATTGTGATTAGTCCTTTTGCAAATTGTACGAAGAAAAACACTAGTACTTTTCTCTCCTTTTTCTTCAACCTTCTTAGAAGAATCATCATGATCCTGCTTCAATTTTTTTGTTGTAATTCTTCTTTTGATGATTTTTTGAGAACTTTTGAGAATTCTCATTTGTTCTGGAAAGGAAAGTCGTCTCTTTAAGAAAAAAACTTTGTTCCTCATGTGCACGAAATGATTCGACTAGCTCTTTGATAGAATGTTTAGAAACATGTTTCGTCTCCAGTGATAGCAACAATTTACTCATAATTTTCTATGACACTAATTAGAATCTTTTCCATAACTTGTTGGTTAGAAATTGTATCACTATGATTTCTCATTTGATTAACAATATTCATGACTTGTGGAATATTCATCTATTTTTTCAGATTCTATCATCTTCAAAATTTGAAACACTCTTCTAAGAGTTTGAAGATTTATAGTGCCTACCTTTTCGTCATCATACACTTCGATTTCCAAAGACTCCCAAGCTTGTTTTGCCGTCTCACAATTTGCAATTTTTGCAAAATATGCTCTTGAGACTCCCATTTTGATTTTGCTCAAGGCTTTTGCATGTTGACGGTACTTAGCCTCAAAATTTTTCATCTCTGCTACTGAAAGTTCACCATCATTTTCTTCTCTTCATAGCCATTTAAAACTATAGTCCACAAACCTTCAACTTTTAGATGTGTTCTCATTCTTATCTTCCAGTATTCAAAATTGGTTCCATTAAGATATGGAGTAAGAACAATTGAAGAATCAACACCTTAATTTGTTTGGGATTCCATATTTTGTTTCTTCACCTAAACCCAGATTAAGAACGAAAACCTACTCTTGACACCAATTTGTAGGAAATATGGAAGAAAAATATTATATTTAGAGAATGCTAAACGTTATTATAGGCAACTTAAGACCACTTGAAATGATTACAATCATCAACTACATCACTATTTATACTACTCAAAATAGAAAACAAAAAGTCGTACACAATTAACTAGATACATGTATCATAAATTACTAGATACAAAAAATCCTAAAAGATTTCTTGAGAAATTACGAGACAATATTGAAAAACTAAACATCAAGGTGTAAGTGAATGCATTAATTCCAACAATTGTAATATCAATACGGGGTAAATTTCACATATAATCACATAACTATCACATTGACACGTTTCATGCATATCTTTTATTATCGAGATGTATAACGACAGTAACGAGGTTACTGTCTCCTTCGACGCTGTAACAATAGTCAAGTATCCAAATGAACGGGAAAAAAAAAGAGAAACTTGAAGCATAAGCTCAATCAGCAAAAGAAAGTTGATCTTGATTGGGTTGTTTTTCTTAAGTGGTGGCTTCAGGATGTTTGTCAAAGCATCAGAACCTCTTATTTCAATGGCTGCCTTGTCATATGCAAAAGCATCTTCTAAAGCAATTTTAAAAGTTCCCAACCAAAGCCGAGTTTTCTTTCTTGTATCTCGGATAAACCTATTGAAATTTTGAACCAATAAAGTAACTAAACATATATGGAGTTGCATGCCTATTGTCTTCTTAGTAGTGGGTATGGTTTCTTTCCTTCGGTTGTAGCTCGAGAATATTTGTCAATGTATTAGCACCTTTTATTTCAATGGTTTGCTTGTTAGAAAATAAAGCAGCTTCATTCGCATTATCAAGATTTCTGAACCAGTATCATTTATTCATTCTTACATCTCGAATATCTGCACCCCATCTTCTCCATTTTCGTTGTCTAACTCCCCTGTAGTTCTTTACATTTTCTTGGTGCAGTTTTGTATCTATTTTTTTCTTTGGACGATATCGTCTTTGAAGTGACCTTGGCCTTTCCGTTTTTGAATATAATTTCTTTACAAATTCTTTACATTGTTTGGACTTCTCCCCTTGAAGATTTTCCTCATCATCACTAAATGAGTCTGAGCTGTCATTGTCCGTTGTTTGAATACGCACAACATGTGGCCAGACAAGTTACAACCAAACGTTCACCTATTAAGTTGTTTTTTTCCTCTGGATGCTTTTGAGGGTTTTTTGAGTACCTCATTTTCGTGAAGCTCATCTTTAAAAGTCATTGCTTCATGAAAGAGAACAAACAAAAAATCACAAAAAGTACATTCAATCAGGCATCATATACACTTTATTAATAATCAAATTATTTTTATTATGTACTCTCTATGTCAACTTGATTGTCTGATTTGGACCTAGCACAAAGTTTAAGAAAATAAACGAACTTAAATTCAAACTATCAACTCCAAAATTCCATATTATAAGGATAAAAAGAAAAGAAAAGAAATATTTTCTTAGTCTGAATTTAAGTGGTCTTTCGAGTTTTTGAGTTAAACATATTTTGACAGTGGCTTTTGCATATAGTAATTTTTACTTAATTGTTGGAAATATAATATTATTTTGAAAACCTTATATATTTCATACCTGAATATACCATCTCATTTTGAAAAAATTTGACTATCGAAATCTTAAATATCCCAGATAAATTGAATAGAGACCTATTAAAGGACATGTTTTCCAAATATACATGATTCGTTTTCAAGGATGAGCATACATATATGAAAGTTGTACTAAATTTCTTTGGAAGGAAATGAATTATCTTGCCTTTTACCAATTTCGTTTTTTTAAAAAGGATTGTCTTTTCACGTCTCTTAGGTGTAAAAAATAAAAATTTCACAAGGTTATTAAATTAAAAGCAATTTGTATATGGTAGAAAATAATTTTCGTCTGTTTATATCCACTTTCACGAATAAAGACTCCATAATTTAAATGAAATAAGATCTCTTGCCCTTTTACAACTTAAATACAAGAAAATGTCATTTTTCAAATTTCCAATGTATAAAAATGAAGATCTTTTAAAACTAAAAAATCTCTTATATATAAAAAAGCTATAAACTAAAAAGAATTTTGGAAAGGACTAGAAAACTATCTCTCTCAAACTCACTTAAAATCCTAGATTTGTTATGTTATTTGTCTAGAATTTCAAGTAGAAAATTATCACAACTCAAAAATGAACGTGGTGACACTCGTTTTATCCCACCAAGACAAGTCAGCCTAAAACCTAGCCTTCACGATAAAATGCGAAAATTTATAATCAACTTAAATAAAACCCCAAAAACATTGTACGTGTACAAGTATCTAATGTCTTATAACAAAGTGGAAAGAAATTAAAAGTCTTAAATGACATTGTTTCTAGAACAGAACAACATTATAATAAGGAGGAAGAAGGTCCGCTGAAATAACAAGCAACTACCTCACAAACCTCCAAAAGAAGTCTCATAACAAGGAGAAGAGAAAATATCACAATGGTTCGGACTAGAAACCTACAAAAAAATGTACTAGCAAGGGGTGAGTACCAAACCACACGATACTCATGAAGTAAACTTCTAAACACAAGCAAAGGATATAGAATTAGGGTAATTCTAACACCCAACCAAACCTCCACAACTAGAACCTGTATCAAACAAGCCCAACCTGATATTTCAAAATTTATATAGCAACCAGCTCAACAACAACACTGTAACAATTACTTATCCTCAACAACAAGCTTAATATTAATCAATCACAAATATAATCTGCATAAAACCAACCCAACCTAACAGTTCACAGTTTACAGAACACACAACTCAACACCAACACTTTAACAATTATATATCCTAAATATTAAACTCATTATTCATCAATCATAACTTCCACAGAAAGACACTCACAAGATCAAGTTCATCAATGATAAAGTTGTGCAATGCAATGAAATGCAATGTCAAGTATAATAACTCTCTATGAAATTGAATTGATTTAAATAACAATACGATTATGATACAATATCAACAATGAATCAACAAGCCTTTCAAATCATTCTCAACACATTACACACCAACAATTAATCATAATGCTTTTTACTATACCTTTTTCATCGTTAGAATTATTCAACATGGACAAGTCAACCCATCACCAATTCTCATTACTCCCCAACACATACCACAAGGAAATATATGATTCTATGCACTAAACAAGGGTTTAGAAATCCACTTAAAACCGAATAATCACTCCGGTACTTGCATCTTCTCTTTTCGTTAATGAAATCTATTCAAGTACATATTCACAATACGATTTCAAAACTAACGAGACCCACATTACTATGTCTTTAGTCTTGACTTAAAAATTCACTGAAATATATGATCAAGTTCGTAAATCTTGTTGCTAATTAACATTTTAACTATCATATTTTCTATGTTTCAAGTCCAGGATTAAATCTGAATTCCTCCTATATTATAATCTAATGGTATTGACATAATACCATGTCCGAGTAAATAGGCTGGAAAACTTTTAGGAGAAATAAAGGCTCTAAGGTTAAGAGAATTGTATGCTTAATTCTATTCTATTTTTCAATATATGAAATCACCTGAAAGTACAACTTTATACAAACTTAAAATAACAAACTACTAAGTCACTGAATGAACACTACTTTCATTAATTAAACAACTAATTACTAACCAAAGCACAACTAGAAAGTAATGAACTATGATCAACATGTTTGCTAACAACTAGTCCTAGAATAGAGGACACAACTAACAAACTTAATTAACCTAGCCATACTTTAAATCAGTATTCAATATACCATACACCTAATATTTAATTACGTATACCAATATATTAAACCTTGAAATTTAATATGGTATTAATAAGAAAATCACAAAAACAGCGAAGTAAATTATGAACAAAACTAAAGAGAACACTTACTGTTTTAAAACCTTGTATTGAGGAACCATACATTTCTATTAATTAATTTATTATCATTGACTAATCATGACCTTAATCTTTACATATTGATTGGTCAGTAACACCATTGTTCTGCATTTTTTAAAAAGAACCTGTAGATTAAATATTTCCATTCTTCTAAATGAAAACCCACTAAATTGTTTCCTAGTTTCTATGCCAAGGACCTATTAAAGTATAAAGTAATTAATTATACAATCCAATAGTGCAGTAATCAATTCTATTATAGAGTAATCTCAACGTGTGACTAGTTGAATTTAATAATTATCCCTTCAATACGTATAAATTAACTAAGTATTCATGGCATCAAAGTGAAATTCTAGAGTAACATTAATTTGACCTTACAATGATGATGACTTTTGGCATTGGTGATAGTAATTGGTGGCAACGAATAGAGAACCTTAGCAAAGCAAGACAATTATTTTGTAGAAAATAAGACCTTAAATATATATGGTCCAAAAGGTATAGGGTATTAAACAAGTTCCAGACTTAGCTCATTATTATCAACTCAATTAATTATCTATTCATTACCCATCAAATAATTAAGTATACTTATCGAATAGTTTAAATCTTTCAACCAACTTCACCGACCAATCATAAATGACTCAGGAAAACTATCGAGAGTGGTAAAATGGTAGTTTTATAAAAGTTTTCAAAAATGACCTTGCGGGTGATGACAAAAATGTACCTACAGTCCATCATGAATTTCATATGTTGAGGTGATTTCAATGAAAGACTAGTTTCGTCTATTCAACCTCATAAATTTGTTTCTAGTGCCACGCCAAAATCAAGCTAAAAAATGCGTACCATGTGACTTTGTATATATTTGTCTTATTAGGGCGTGTCTATTTAGTTAATCATGTTTGAAACTAAAAAATAATTATTATTAATTTGATAAGAAAAATGGTATCATCCTATCCATTTTAAGAATGAATTTACATTTAGTGAGAAGTGTACAAAATTGAACTAATGCAACTAATCTAATTAATGAAGAAAATGTGTACCAATTTATGTTGATATAAGAAAAAACGCAATGAGTAACTCTAATGAAATTTCCATGTCAAGCTCTTCAAGTAAATAATTTAGCTTTTCATAATATTTTCAAATGAACTATTTAACAGAAATCTTTCAATTACTTATTTTCGATTTATGTTAAACTATATTGAACATTTTTGTTGCATTAGAAATACATTGTCTAAATATTTTTAATAACCCAAGGGTGTTTATCTAGCAAGTGTGCTTTTTAGCTAATGTTTTTTTAGAAATTATTTACATGGAATACAGCAAAAACAACTCCACATCATCAATACACACATCATACTTATTCATCTGCCTCCAGTTGACTAGTTCAACAACAACAAGAACATATATGGTGTAATTTCACACAAAGAGATTGGAGAGGATAAACCTATGGAAACTTGAACCAATAAAGTAACTAAACATATATTGAGTTGCATGCCTTTTGTCTTTCTTAATGGTGGATGGGGTCACTTTCCTTCGGTGGCGGCTTAAGAATGTTTGTCAAAGCATTTGGACCTTTTATTTCAATGGCTGCCTTGTCATAAGCCAAAGCAGCTTCATCCGCAGTGGCAAAACATCCCAACCAATGTCGTTCATTCATTCTTACATCTCGAATCTCTGCAACCCATCTTCCCCATTATCGTTATCTAACTCCTTTGTACTTCTTTACATTTTCTTGGTGCAGAGTTGTATCTTTTTTCTCTTTCGAGGATACCATCTTTGAAGTGACCTTGGTCTTTCCATTTTTTATGATAATTTCTTTACAAATCCTTTTTTGTCGTTTGGACTTCTCTCCTTGATGATTTTCCTCCTCATCACTAAAATAGTCTGTGACGTTATTGTCTGTTATGTAAATACGTACAACACGTGGCAAGACCACAGAACAATCGCCCATTAGATTTGTTTTTTTCCCTGTGGCAACTTTTGAGGGTTTTTTACTACCTCATTTTCTTGAAGCTCATGAGCCACTGCTTCAAGAAAGATAACAAACAAAAAAGCACAATAAGTCCATTAAATCAGGCATGTATATATGCTTCAACAATGATCAAATTATTATTTATTTATGTACTCTATATGTTAACTTGATTATCTGATTTTGATCTAGCACATAAAGTTTTAGACTTTGCTCATTATTATCAACTCAATTAATTACCTGTCTATTACCCGCCAATTAATTAAATACAATTATCGAATTGTTCAAAATTTTGAACCAACTTCCTCGACCAATCATCAATGACCCATGTCTCATGAAAGAATGTCCTTGACACTAAATTCATGTCCAAGTTACTCTAGCATTTATACTTTCTAGAACTTATATGGTAGGTTAGGTGAGTACAGATCTTTCACCACAAATATGTCTATTAGACTTCTATAACCTCAACTTTACCCTCAAAGCCCTATTGATCAACATTCTTGACTACAAGACTTACTTTCAAGAACACAATCATCAATTACCCCTAGATTTTGAGGCATTCTAATCACATTCTTTATTACCATGTGAATCTAGTCACAGTCATCAAAAGGTTTAAATTCTATGATTTACAAGTCAAGATCCATATTACATAATAAAGTTTAGTTTAATTCATGTATATATATTCCCCAATCCTGAACCATTACTACACATGACATTAATTTTAGAAGATCAATTCTAATTCTTCAATTTCACCTCTCCTAGTATAAACTCCCAAAGTAAAAAATTCATCAAATAGACTAGGGTTTACCATTCAAATCACATAAATTCATCATAATATCATAATTAAATGCCAATTCAATCATAATTAAGTATCATCAACTTAATTGGAATCAAAGTTTAACATTACCCACAATGAAGGAAGAAACCCTAACTAGAATTGCGTTTTGACTTCGCAATTGGGGGGGAAACTTTGAGGATCTATGGGTGGAAGAACCATAGATGAATAATATAACATACCTTAACTTAAATCGCTGACACAAGATTGAAATAATGGAGGAAATCTGCCCGTCTTAGTTATTTTCTTCTTCTTCTTCACTTCTAGAGAGTGAATTATTTGGGCAAGATTTGGGTTCGTTTTGAGATCTTGGAAGAATGATTTAATTCAATTAGTTTATGGGTCTATTAGTCTTATATAGGTGGTTTAATAAAAAACTAACCGAACTCCCTTAACCCCTAACTAATTACCAATTAACCCCTAAGCCCCCAGCTAAAAAGCTAAATTCTAAATTTTACCCCACTCAGAAAACCCCCAACCACGGACCGTGGATGGGTCTACTGATCTTGCTGAACCCTTGTGGGTGGTGAACTGAGACTAAAAACTGTAGAAAAGTGAAGGAATTGGCCTATGACCCCAACCTACGGGGCGTGGGTCCATCTACTTGTAGTAGATGGCTTCGTAGTTGGATGTTTTTTGACTGCTTTTGGGGCTGTTTTAAGGGTCCTCCTCAAGGATCCCTTGGGAAGTACTTGGTGGTCATACTTTGACGCCCTAACCCTAAAACACCCATTCTAAGTAGGGTAATCATTTTTGCGATTTTAACAATCATACCAAACTCTAAAACTCTAGAACAAGGCTCTAGAACTTTCTAGTTTAGTTCACTAGTTTCTGAGGCATAACAATATCTCCCCCTTGCGATCATTCATCCTCAAATAATTATTCCAAACACTTATTTAGGTCACATCTCTAAACTTGCAGCCCATCATGCATGCAATACATGTAAATGCATACAATCAAGGAAGAAAATTTTAATTCCAAGATAAAAATATTTAATGAAACACAAAGGGAGTAGGAACTACCTCTTACAACTCAAAATGTGTGAAATTCTACATTTAATCATTTAAATGAGGAACTACATTCTCCTAACTAAAACATGATCAACACACTCATGGATCCTAAATGCAATTTACTCTCAAAAAGCCTTTATTAAAGGAGGAATCTTTCAACTCCTAACTAAGGTATGTTAATTAGTTCATATCATGAAGTTTATATGCAATTCCACTCAAATGCACCACAACATGAGGCAAAACAATCTATATAAGTCTTTTCTATCAATACCTAATATTTTTTTTCATGAACTTGCACATAAGGAAATCATGGCAACAGATAAACACACAATAACCTTATGTTTTTGGAACATTATTCCCCCCTTGGGAGTAAGCCTA
The DNA here is from genome assembly GCA_016801875.1 of Solanum sitiens. NCBI lineage: Eukaryota > Viridiplantae > Streptophyta > Magnoliopsida > Solanales > Solanaceae > Solanum > Solanum sitiens. Next base: position 2,320,692 of record JABWTJ010000331.1, read on the forward strand.
TATAATCACTTCTATAAATCATTCATGCTAAAAATAACTTCAAGGTCCAACATAACAAGTCACAAAAGACAAGAAATCCAGAAATTAATAAATCATAAAAAACATATCGGAAGAAACATGAGGAGATTACTCTTGATATTCTCTAGATTGGAGAGCATAAAACTTATTCTTCTTAAGAGCACTATCATCTGGACCACTAGAGGAAACTTTATTAACCTCCCTTCCCTTACCCTTAAGAATCGGTCAATCTCTAGTTTTGTGTCCATCCTTACCACACCCATAGCAACCATCCATGCAAGTTAGGCACTTACTGATGATTCCACGATTTCGACTCATTAGGGTTTTATTTTAATCGATTTAGTCTCAAAGACATATTTTGTATGAATGTAAATCCTTGAATTTCAGGTATTTGGATTGAGTAATAAAGCATAAACATTAATGAGCAAAAACGAATAAGGCAGCCAAAATAATGAAGAATAGAACGCCCCATGATCACCTATCTCATTGGGAAAGTCTCTAAATGGACATGGTCTCGCCTAAAGTTCTAGTGTGCAAAGCTCTCAAGGAGAAAATCAAGTCGGCGATAGAAAAGAGTAGTCGGCGAGTCGGCTAATGATTCTACGATGCAGTCTCCCAAAGTTAAAAATTTGAAGATATTGAAGGCTAAAGAAAAAAGGCGATGGAATTGACCAAAGGGCCGATCACCGAGTGAATTGACGATCCCTATTTATTGTGCTAAATGATCCTTCACATAATATTTTTGGCGACCATAAATATATTTTTTAGTATTTAATTTAGTATCAATTGATCTATCGTTCTATCTAGGCTTTAGTCTAGAATAATAATTATCATCTTGGAAGTTTAGAACAGAGTTTTGCGACAATATTTTCCTTAGCTTTAAAGATTTAAAGATTGCCATTTCTGAAAAATTGGAAGTGGGTGTTAAAGATTTGTCAAATTAGACCTTTGTAAAAAGGAAATTAATCTTACCCAGTTGATGGAAACACAATTTGGTAACAAATTCTATCTTTTTATGATATCTAGCTAAGACTCCAATTCTTGGAGTGTGATTACGTGATTATGGGTTCATTTTGCTACTGGGTATTATTGAATGATAGTTTAAATGTTTTTTAAAAGTGACCGCATTCAGTAATTTTGGGTTAATCTAAAGGGTTGTAGTTGCAAAAGCAATTGTACCTTCATGTTTTTGGTTTGCTTGAGAGAGAGGTTTTAAAACGAAAATTACTAATTTGATGGTATGTGGGTATTGTATTTTCATGGGTTCATATCAAGAGAGTGAATCTTAAACCCTCTTCTGCACATTCAACTCAATAGAGTGAATGGACTAAAATATAGGTTGTTCTTAATTGTTGCTTATTGGCGTTCGAGAGAAATAAATTTAATTCGGGTAAATTTTTCAAGAGAATGTTTATTCCCACTAGAGTCTAGCTTAGTCACATGATTACAACTAATTACTATTAGTTGCAATTACCCAGTTGTCTACCTTAGCCTATAATCCAATGACATGCCAAAAACCCGTCTCATTATTTGCTTATACGTGTTATTTGCTATTGTAATTGATAATTACAATCAAAAACCCTGTTATTTGACACTTAATTCACCCCAAACTTTGAAACATGCTTTTATTCGTAAATGTTTTGACCTATGATTGACTTGAGCATATTCACACTTGATTATTGATTCTCAAATACGTACCACTCCATGTGGGATTCGACCCCAACTCACTTAGTTGGCTTATATTACAAATTAATAATAGTTGACACTTAGTATTGGATGAAGTGTCCTCATACCTAAAATCAAAATGGTCTCGCTGCCAGAGAGTGGTGTTGTTTGAGAATCTTTAGTTAAGTTGAATGTTGTTCTTGTTAGTGATAGTTGAACTTACTTAATTTTAGTTTTGTTTTGCCGATTTGTGTCTTGAAACAAAACGGAAGCAATGGTATCCATGTGGCCACCAAGACAACATCAGAAACCTTAATGATGTCAACAAGCCTAATGTTAATTAGCCTATCTTATGGGTGGTATTCTTTCCATTCGATTACCTCCGGCCGAAGGAAATGTGGTGTTTCACATCAGAAGTACTATGTTGTAACTTTTGCAATTGAAGGGGATTTTTGGTGGTTTGAGTCATGAGGATCCCCATGAGTATATTATAAACTTGGTGAATGTATGTGGACCATTTTCCTTCAAGAACATATCCCAAGAGTCAGTCAAGTTGAGGTTTTTCCCATTCTCTTTGATGGTAGAAGCATGCAAGTGCCTAGCGGAGTTGCCACGTGAATCAATCACTTCGTGGGAGGAGTTAGTCACTGCATTTAATGTTTCCCTCATTCGAAGATGATGACTCTTTGGGATATCATTCAGAACTTCAAGAGTCTAGAAAGAGAGCCAATTCATGAAACTTGGTTAAGATTTTAGAAGTTGGTGCTCCAACGCCCAACTCATGGACTGCCCGACAACATGTTGTTGTAGTAATTTTACCGGAGCCTTTACTCGGTAAACAAGGTTGTTGCTAACAAAATTTCTCCGGAAGGTTTGATGCAACAACCTTATGTGATAGCATCTCATCTTCTGGATGGCATGACCACTATAAATAGGGCTTGGTACACCCATGAAGACCAGGTCTCCCCTCTCACATATAAAGTGACTAAGGAGCAGCATGAGAAAGACCAAGAAAGGGACCAGAACATGGCAAAGATCATAACACAACTTGACATGTTGTCTAAAATATAATGGGAGCTGGTGCTCGAAATGTCAATGTCTTGGGCTTCGGGTGTGTTAATCTGGATGTGGCCATGTTCGAGAAATTATATAATGAAGAGGTGAATTTCGTATCTGATACGCTCAAACTTACTTCTCAAATAAGAAGTAAAGCGGTCGTATCAAGTAAAGAACCCAACTAATGAGGTTGAGATCGATCCCACAAGGAAAATAGTTCAGACTTAACTTTATTCTATTATTACTACTATTTAGCCAACTATTTTCCGAGAACACAAAGAGACAAAAAGAGGGATTTTATTTCTAAATTAATGAAAATGATTAACTAAATAAAAATGGACAACTAACAGATTCAACTTTCAAAGTTTAATCAAATTATAAAAGTAACTAGGGCTTTAGTGTTCCCCACAGGTTCCTAGCTTGGTAAA